>CM062807.1:924102347-924434847 GCA_031772625.1 Pinus tabuliformis
TTACTATTGTAGTTATACCCTTATTTATATTGTTGTGCCCCTATTACCCCCATAATGCTATTTCTGTGCCCCATAGAATCCCTCTATTGTTATTTTTGTGGCTTTATATTATTATTGTTAGGTCGGCTGGATTATATTGTGACTCCTTAGACTCCTATATATAGAAAGGAGGTTTTATCATTTGTATCGATCCAAGAATTGTTCATTCATGTAATGTAAAGGAGGTTTCCCCCTCGAAGAGGCTGAATTCTAAGGCGTTGATCTATCTTTTCTATCTTTTCTTGAGCTGGTTTCAGAGCTTTGGATTCTAGGGTTTCGCTGCTCCAAACAGGTCATCGTGGCATTTTCTCTATAACTTTTTTCTGTGACGTTTCAGAAGTCGCAAAAAAAAACCCATTTGAGAAGAAATCACGCTGAACCTTGGGTCCAAATTTTAGATCTTTTCGCGCAATATTTTCGGAGATATGATCTCAGGAAGTTGGTCTTTTTGCAAACTCCTGAATTACACTCAAAACAGGTGACCTGGGGAAAATCATCATAACTTTCTTTCTGAGCATCGGATTGAAGTTTCGTAAGAAGGTACAGAAAGAGGACGGAATTTAGTTTCTTTTTGGTGTTTTTCAGATGCAAAGGTCGAAACAGTGACTCGTGGTACATCGTACAAGTTCGCTCTACTGAACTGGTCTATAATCAAGTCACTGTGGGAGATTTCGCATAACTCATCCTTGGAGAATCCAATTTGGGTCAGACGTGTGGCATTGGAAAGAGGACACAGAGGGCTACTGCAGGTCACAAATTTAGAACTAGGTGATTGAAAAGTACAGAGTTACAGTCGTTTCAAGGTTGAGCTCCTAAAATCAAGAAAAAGCAAGATGAGGAAGTTTGATGGCAAGGATCCGGTAAATTGGATACCTCAAATGAAGCAATATTTTGATCTACATGGTGTACAACTGTTACAAAAGGTATGTATTGCATCTTCATATTTAGAATCAGATCAATTTTTATGGTATGAAGGGCTTTGTTCTCGTAAAAAACTTGTTACGTGGTCAATTTTCACGGAGGAAATGATAGCACATTATGAGGATACAAAGAGCAACACCTTCTTTAGAGCAACACCACAACAATTGGAAAGAGTAAAAGGGCTTTGTGACATAATGGAAATAAAAATTATGGAAACCAGGAAGCATACCCCTCACAACTATAAAGATGGAAGTGTTGTTTCTCCCAGCCTTCCACAACCTACAAGGGTTACACCACAACAATTGGAAGAAAAAAGAGAAAAAGGGCTTTGTTACAATTGTGATAGCAAATGCACTAAAGGTCATAGGTGTACTGAGAAGAAATTATTTTACATAGAATATGAAGAGGAGGAAGAAAAGGATCAAGAAACATCAAAAGAAGAGGATATACGCCAGGACACCACCCCAGAGAAAGAAGAAATGAATCAGACCATATCTTGTAAAGCATTGGAAAGAATTACCACTCAAACTCTCAAGATAGAAGGACATATCAAGAAGAAAAATGTGCAAGTAGTGAAAGATCACATCGAGAAAGAAGAAATGAATCCAACCATATCTTGTAATTCAATGGACGAAATTACCACTCCTCAAACTATCAAGATAGAAGGACACATCAAGAAGAAAAATGTTCAAGAAGTGAAAGATCACATTGAGCATCAAGAAATGAATCTGACCATATCTTGTAAAGGACGGGAAGAAATTACCACTCCTCAAAAGATAGAAGGACATATCAAGAAGAAAAAGGTTCAAGCAGAGAAAGATCACATCGAGCATCAATAGCAAGTTCTCCAACTTTTAAAGGATAACGCCACTTCGGTGCAAAAACAAATGAAACAACAAGTAGATTAACATCGTAGTGAAAAATGTTTTGATGTAGGTGATTGGGTATTTTTACTGGTACATCTCAAGCAAGCTATTTATGAGAAGGAAATGTTGGCAATACTACATGCACTTAAAAAATGGCGACCTTACCGAATGAGAATACTCTTCAAGGATGAGGATGTGGAAGCATTGTTTTTTGCTATTTATATTATCCAACCAAATTGGATAAACGAAACAAGGGATGAATGGAAGAAGGACGAAGAAGTATGGCCACTTATTCAAAAGTTGCAAAAGATCCCAATTCAAGCAATATTGTCAGAAATTGAAGAGGAAGGAAAAATCATATTGGAACTTGGAGCAGTCACAGAAACAAGAACCCGACAGCTACGAAATCAATCAATTTCAGAGTATTTCATCTAGTGGAAGAACTTACCCGCTGAATATTCCACATGGGAGGACAAGAATTTTATACAGAAGCATCAAGAACTACTCAAGCGTTGAGGACAATGCTTTTTGAAGGAGAGGGGCATGTTAGGCCCCTATACTACTAGTGTAACCCCCTATTGTTGTTAGTATAACCCACTTATTATATTGATGTACCCATGTAGTGCCCATATTGTTACTATTGTGCCACATAGAAGCCCACTATTGTTATTATTGTGCCCTTACATTATTATTGTTATGTCGGCTCTGATTATGTTATAACCCCTTAGACTCCTATATATAGAAAGGAGGTCTTTTCATTTGTATCATCCAAGAATTGTTCATTTATGTAATGTAAAGGAGGTTGCCCCCTCGAAGAGGCTGAATTCTAAGGCGTTGATATTTCTTTTCCAGAATGCCTGAAAATACTTGTTTAGGCTCTTATTGAGCTCAAAAAGGTTAAAAATTTTACAAGATAGGGCTCCTTCAAGTTTTATTGCAAAATTGCTCTACAAACTATTCTCGTTTTAGAAATTTGGCAACAAAACTAACATGGCTCAGTTGGTTTGGCCACTATAATGTCATACCGTCGGTCTCAAGTTCGATCCACAATTTTGGGCGGAGGTTACATTATTTTTAATATAAATTAGATCTTTTGAACTGTTGGGTCGAAGCCCCCTCCTAACCCTGCACTGATGGCTATATGGGACCACACATGGCTGAGGGGCATAAGCCATAGGCCATGCGCTCTCCCTGGCCCTACACCTGGTCATGTGGTCATCATATGGCTTGGGCTTGGGCACGGGTAGGATGCCACGCGCCCCGCCCCCTTCTCTTCCACCGTCAGTTGTGTGTATTACCAGAAACTAAGGGTCAACTCAGTGGCCCCCCAAGCATCCAACTACTTGTAATTAAATAAAACACAATGTGCCCAATATATAATAAGAGACACTTGTAGCTCGGTTGGTTAGGCACTAGTTGCACAGGTGATAGGTCAGGGGGTTGAACCTTGCGAAGCTAGTTGGTCTACCAAACAAAATTTTGGCGCCATTCCCAAGGCGACGTGGAAGCCTCTCATTGTGCCACGTGGTGGCCTCTCATTGGGCCACATGGTGCTCTCTTATTGGCCCATGTGGTCACCTGAGATTTTTCCATCTCACGTACCTTCAAACTAATACTAATGTGACATGTGTCCTCACGGGATTGGCCCGTCTACCAGTCGTACAATCCAATCATCCCACTGACGTCAGTACCACGTCATTGTATGATTTTCATAGTCAACCTTGCAAGTTGAATTTCTTACTATTTGCCAAACATTTCAAAACACGATAAATTCCTCATACGATGTCAGATTGAGGTGATTCAAGCATCATTGGAATTAGAACGACGAGATATGTGATTTGCTATTGGTTTTGGGATATTTTAAGCACTTTAATTTTTGAGCATATTTTTGATCCCCTACATCACTCCTCCCCACTAGAAGCTTTTGGACCACCAAAAGTTTATTTTTATGAGCATCAACTGAGGGTAAACTTCCTCACTTTACTAACCTCTATCCACCTTTATTTTCTTAGATTGGTACCTTTGAGTGCCACACGAAGGTTCCACATTGCATTTGCGTGAAGTTCTTATCCTCTTGTCAAGAATAAAGTCTTCCTGCAACTCATTTAAATATTTAGGAGAAAAATATTCTATAGATGGAATTTGAACAATATCTTCTTGATAAACAATCATAAGAGGATCATACAATCTCAAGTTTTCCACATTCACAACAGAATACATTTGCATATAAAGTGGCAAATCTAATCGAGAAGCGCTGTTACCAATCTTCTCCAAAATTTTGAAAGGACCATATTTGATTGGCTTGAACCTATTACCTTTGACTTGTAACCTTTCCTTGCCAATTTAAAAACAAACTTGATATCCCATTAGAAATCATGATCAACCCAATTCTTATCATGTCTTGCTTTGGATTTTATCCAGTTGATCTTATACCTTTTCATGCACTGATTGGATTTGTTCAATGAAATTCTTCACTCTTTCCACATCACTATGTCCATCTACTGCAATATCTTTACCAAAAATGAAATCCAAAGGAGAGTTTGCAAATAAACCAAACAAGATTCAAATGGAGGTACTTATGTAGATAAATGCTTGACACGATTGTAGGCATGCTAGATGTAATGTAAATTCTCATCCCAAAGTTTAGGATGCTTACCACAATATCCTCGAAGGAAATGCACTACTATTCTCTTCACTACTTTTGTCTGGTTGTTAGTTTGTGGATGAAATGATGTGCTCTTTTTCAACTTTGTGTCCATGAGTTCCCATAAACTTGACCAAAACTTTTCGATAAATCGAGAATCTCGATAAACCCCTACATTTTGGAAGAACATCTTTTTTGTTTCTTTACCTGTAACCTATTTTTTACAATGCATCAATTTAGTATGCCTAGGGGGGATACATGGGGTATAGAGGGAGGTACCCAAGGGAATAATGCAATAATGGGTTGGGCCATAGTTAATAAATAAAGTGGTTAACCCACATCACGTAAGGGACCAAAAGTAGTTAGCAATAATGTGATAAGCCCATTGTATTATAAATATGCCTAGAAATAATGAGATTGGAATACAGATATGCTTCTCTTTATTAATCAAAACCCTTAAGGTAGGGTAACACCATAAAATCACTCCTTAAGGAAGGAGAACACTCCACAAGCCATATGTTTTCCAATACAATAATCCTTGACATATCTCCATGGAGAGTCTCTATCCTCTATATAGGCTTCATACATACAATACCTTGGGTCTACCTAGAAATAACAAGATCTGAATATAAAAATGTTTCTCTTTATTAATCAAAACCCTTAAGGTAGGGTAATACCATATAATCACTCCTTAAGGAGAATGCTCCACAAGCCATATGCTTGCCAATACAATAATCCTTGACATATCTCCATGGAGAGTCTCTATCCTTTATATAGGCTTCATATATACAATACCTTGGGTCTGCCTAGAAATAACGAGATCTGAATATAAAAATGTTTCTCTTTATTAATCAAAACCCTTAAGGTAGGGTAATACCATACAATCACTCCTTAAGGAGAATGCTCCACAAGCCATATGCTTTCCAATACAATAATCCTTGACATATCTCCATGGAGATTCTCTAGCCTCTATATAGGCTTCATACATATAATACCCTGGGTCTCTCAATACCATATAACTAATACAATGGGATTATCACATTATTGTTAACTACTTGTGGTCCCTTACATGAGGTGGGTTAACCACTTTATTTATTAACTATGGTCCATCCCATTATTACATTATTCCCTTGGGTACCTCCCTCTATACCCCATAATATCCTCGCTAGGTATACTACAAATGGGAGACACTTCAAGGTAAAAACAGATCATGATAGTCTTAAATACTTTTTAGAACAAAGGTTATATTTAGAAGAGCATCAAAAATGGGTCACAAATATGTTGGGTTATGACTTTGAAATCATCTACAAAAAAGGGAAGCAAAATGTTGTTGCAGATGCACTCTCAAGAAAGGATGAGGATGTGGAAGCATTGCTTTGTTCCATTTCTATTATGCAACCAAATTGGATAAACGAAGCAAGGGGACGAAGAAGTGTGGGAATTCATTCAAACGTTGCAGCAAGATCCCAGTACATCTGATACATTTAGATGGAAAAATGATTCATTATGGTATGAAGATCGCTTATACCTCTGTAAGAATTCCCAACTCAAACAAAATATTCTTAGAGAATTGCACACATCTCCCTTAGGAGGGCATTCAAGATTTTAAAAAAACTTATCACAGGGTTAAAGAGGAATTTTTTTGGTATGACCTTAAATCTGATATTCAAAAGTTTGTGGTAGAATGTATGGTTTTCCAACAAAATAAAGTTGAGAAAATTAAGACCTCGTGTCTATTACAACCTTTATCCATTCCAAGTCAACGTTGAGAGGAGGTTTCAATGGCTTTTATCACAAGTTTACCCAAGTCCAAAGAAAAGAGTGTCATCATGGTGGTAATTGATATACTTACCAAGTATGCACACGTTTGTGCATTATCTCATCCATTTAAAGCCAGTACAGTTGCTACTGCATTTTAAAGATTTGGGTTGAGCACTTATAATATCTTATTTTCCTTTTTCCTCTAACTCCTTCTCACATCACAATTTCTCTTTAAGTTTGATGTTATAATATTTTTAATGTTATGCTTATTATGCTCCCCAAATTTGGTGGTTGTAAAAGAAATAAGATAGGGGGAATGTTTATTGATGAAACTTATCAAAATGGGGTCACATGCCACGCGTTTCCAAGCGATTACATGCATAAGCTAGTTTTTTCTAATGACAAATTTAACTCATGAATCAATGGTTCTTCTGTCATGGTGGCACCCTGATCACCTAGTAATTAGCAATGTACCAATGAAACTCATGCAAAGAAGGGGAAAAAACATGTGGCTTTTCCAACCCCCCTGAGATACGAGGCATGGCGACAGTCTTACACTCAACCCTTCTTATGAGCAATATTTCATTCCTTTCCCTCTTTTGACATCATTCCTTGCCTTCGTGCTCTATTCAATAACTTTTGGTCTCTTCTCATCCTAATGTCACCCTACCTTTCTTGCAAAGGGTGATCTCCTATTCGATGCACTCAAGTGGAACCACAACTAGATAAGTTACAAAAGCTTTAAAGCATGCAACTTCTCCTATAACATGTAAAACTTTGTAGTTTTTTAAAATGAAAGTTAACTCTAAATTCCTTACAATAGACGATGAGCATATTTTCGCTGAAGTGGTGGACTTTCTCCCTAACACAGGGACCAATCACACTCATGACATGAATTATTTTCACACATTGGAATTTTGTGGAGAAATAGGGTGGGATTATCCTTACCCTTTGAAAAATGCTAGAAAAATATGTGGAGAAATAGGGCAGGATTATCCTTACCCTTTGAAAAATTCTAGAAAAATTGCATGGTGGGGTTCTAGCCTTAGAAGCTAGTGTTAGCTCTAGGGACAACCCGATAAAAATTCTAGAGTGTGCTCTTGTAAGATCGACTCCTTCCTTGGTTTGATGCTCCAAAGAAAATTTATTATGGCCTCTTCCTTTACTTTCATGGTTTATAAGGTCCATAGATGTATCTGTCCATCTGTCTAGTAGATACGTTTTCAATATTTTATGTGCCTAGTTTCCAATATGGTAAGATCTTGGGCCTTGAGATTTTTTGATCAATTTCATCTCAAACCTATTTAATTTTTTGGTCATGAGTAGTTATGTTTGAAGAAAAAGCAAAAAATTATGTCAATGTTATGTACTAGTCTATATCTCTGCTAATAAAATTATCTTCATACCAAAAGTATATATATTTTATTCATATTCTACAAAATGATATCGTTCTTTATGCCCCAATGGTATTACCAAGAATGGTCATCCTTCTACCATCCCTGTTTGAACCAAAGGTGGTGTTTTGATAGGGTTTCAAGCAATTTTAGGAAGCTTCTTGTATTATATGTTGTTTAACCTATTCTTACAAATTGAATACTTTGTTGTTCACATGATTTCAACTGTGGAAAGGATTTCTTTAACAAGGAGGATAAGATTGGGTGTATTTACTTTAATTTTGAGATTACAGGTTATAATTTCCTTTTGTATCTCTTCTAATATTCTTCGTCACTCTTCAAACATAGTGCATTCCCAAATATCACATCGATGTAATATATGTTTGTTGTAACAAGATCCTCAAAGAAGAGTCTTTTAATCCCATATTCAAGTCCATAATAAGATTTCGACCCTCCATCAATTATTTTCTCAATTTAACTATGCAATAGAGGGGTCCTCTATGTGGTGGTGCCTTGATCACCTAGTAATTATAATTTTTGTCAATGTTGTGTACTAGTCTATATCTTTGCTAATAAAATTGTCTTCTTATTAAAAGTACATATATTTTATTCATATTCTACAAAATTATATATTTCTTTATCCCCCAATGATATAACCAAGAATGGGCATCCTTATGCCATCCCTATTGGAAACGAAGGTGGTGTTTTACTAAAGTTTTAAGAAATTTTAGGAAGCCTCTGACCTTCCATGTTGTTTAACCTCTTCTTATACATTGAATAACTATGTAAGCATGCTTTCAATATGGGTAAGGATTGCTTCAACAATGATAGGTTTGGGTGTATTTCCTTTAATTTTGAGATTATAGGTTATAAATTCCTTTTGGATCTCTTCTAGCTTTCTCTATCACTCTTCAAAGATAATGCATTCCAAAACATCACATCCATATAATATATGTTTATTTGTAATGATATCCTCAAATAGGTGTCTTTTAATCCCATCTTCAAGACCATACTAAGCTTTCCACCCTCCATCAATTCTTTTATAAATGTTATAATTATAGTTGAGTTTGTGATGAATGTCAATTTTGAGATATTTGGAGGAAGGCACTTCCTCCAAGTTGTCATTGTCATATACGAGTATCATATGCGATCATTTTGGATTCAATTATCATGAATTTTGTTATTTTTTTTAATGATATTCATTATTTGATTTATCTCTCAAACCATGAAAGATTGTATGTGAAATTAGATGTTAGATTTTAATCCCACTAGATGGATTTGATGATAAGAAAAATTATGATACGTTGTTCATAAGTTGCTTAAGAATCCGACCCAAGGATGAACAATGTTGCTATAAGAATTAATTGTACAAATAATATGTCTCATTGATCATAGGTTTGAGGCACATGGAAAGTGACCAATTGAGTGTTATGAAAATATTTGACATGCAAAGTATCACCATATCGATATGAATGTTAGTATCACCATACTCATATCAATGTTTCTAGTAATGAGAACAAGAAATTGATAGACGATTAGATTGTGATTGATCAAGTTTCCTTTTTGATCAAGTTTCCTATAATTGAGGAAAGGTAAATTATCAATGTGGATAACTAAGAAGTGAGACCTTGATAATGCAAAAGTAATTGAATTATAATTCCAAATGTAGATTTCACGATGTTGAAAGGATTCATTTGTTTAGGTGCATGTCTAAAATTAATAGAGAACTTACAAGTTAGAAATTTTCACTAAACTTAATATATTTTTTTATGAGAAATAAGATCATTAAACTATGCATTATCTTTCTATTGATATTGACCAAATGTGTAAAAGATAAATGAAATTTTGAGATATTTATATTAACTATTCTTTTTGTTTGCTAGGTAATGTGAGTCCTAAGATGATTAACACTCCTAACTTATGGCTTCAGTAGCTGCGACCCAGGGGAATCTAAGAAGTCAAAATCACTTAGGGATTGCACTTGACATGGGCCACATCAGCCCTTAGCATGACTGGATTGTTTCCCACAGAGTTTCGAAACAATGATATTTACACTACAAAGTTCCTTAATATAACACCCTATCATCGTATATCTATGCCCTGTGGGAGAGAGATTTACATTAACTATTAATTGTTTGTTTTCTTCGAATTAAATATTTATTTCAATCACATGATGCTATGAATTACTTACTAAGTGGTAGAGAGGATAAAGTTAAATGTGCATAAACATTAATCAAATAATAGACACAAACATTATAAGAATAGAGTGATGAAATATATGAATATGCAACGTCATCTCTTTGAGTTCCCTTGATATCTTTTCTTTTCTCTTCAAAATTGTTATTCAACCACGATGCTAATCTTAATAAAATTTTCCTATCCCAGTAATTTACAACTATAAACTATGGTTAATAGTTTTGGTGTTTTGCAAAGAGGCAAATATAATAAATTGAATGATATTATGGAAATTGAAGTATTTAAATACATTAAGTATGGACATTGCATTAGCGGAAATTTTAGCCTAAAAGTGCCTCTGAAAGTTTCATGTATATATAATAAATAAACCAATCAAAATCCTTTAAATTTAAAAAGAGGTACATGTAAATATTTTGGAGGGAAAATAAAACAAACTACTTGTTTAATTGTATTTTTGACTTACCTCCTTATAGGTTCACTCAAATTTCAAGCGTAGACACTTGTTGGATGCAAAATAAAGTTCCGCATCAAACAAGTACCTATTATGCATACTTTTGAGAAGACACACATTGATAAAAATTGAAGATAAATTAAACGAACGTGTTCAACATACTTGTTTAATGTATTTTCATTTTTTTATCAATGTAGATCTTGTAAGAAGTATGCATAATGGGTACTCATTGGATGTGGAATTTAATTCTGCATCCAACGAGTGTCTACATTTGAAATTTGAATAAACCTATAAGGAGATAAGCCAAAAATACAATTAAAAAAAGTAGTTTTCCTTTTTTCCCTCCAAAATTTATAACTCTTATTTTATTATTTTCCTTAGGAGACCACTTCTAGGCTGAGATTTCCTCTAGTGAAATCTATGCCAATTGATTAACAATAATCAATAATGCTCATAACACATGGATTAAAGCTCATATTAAAAATGTAGAGTTTTCAAGATTTTCTTGGAAAGTTTGGATCAAATGACACTTTAGATGCTGTATACACCAACATGGTTGTATTATTACGGAGGTGTACCACATAGATTCAAGATCCTATTGAGAATATAAATGATTTTAGACTTTAGATGTAAAAAATGAATGATGATCGTGAGCTTAAAATATTCACATCCATCGTCATATAATATTACAATTAGAATAACCATTAAAAAATAAATGATGATCGTGAGCTTAAAATATTCACATCCATCCTCATATAATATTACAATAAAAATAACCATTAAATACTTAATAGTATAAAATTAAAATATAATAAATTGTTAAAAAAGTAATCCTCTATTTCAAACTTTACCAAAAAAATGTTCTTCTTAAATAGTAAGTATACTAAGATTTTAAGAATATAAAAATAATTGAATTTTATATTCTTATCTCTCTGGTTTCTTGATTGTGAAGAAGAGACGAAATACATAGCTATACATACTGTAAATACATAGCTCTGATAGTCTTTCTCAAAAACAATTTCTATGCTGTTAGTCTTTCCCTTGTTTCTCGTCTGTTGAGATTGAATATTCTTTCCTTTATATAGTTAGTGTCTTCAACCGGTTTTTTTTTAATGCAATTTTTGTGTTGATTTGGAGATTGTTATTTTTGTTTTTTTTAAATGTATTTTAATTGTATAAATGGATTTTGAATTTTGAATAACATATGGAAGACGGATTGTGCAGATTACACTATTTAAATTTGTAATTTTATCTAATAGATACTAGACTTAAAAATATATTAAAAATATCCCAAAACATAGAATAATCCGATTATGATAGTGAGAAGAGTAGAATGTGCATCAAATTTGAAATCAATTTTTTTTTTAATAGAATTTGAACAGTAGAATGTGCATGAAATTTGAAATTTCATTTTAACTATTTTATGGAAATAACAGAAAATAAATTACTAAACTAAAATAATTTAAAATTTTAGATATAAAATGGATGTTATATAATTGGCTAATGGTAAAAAGTTTTACTTTTAATTTATAGTTCTCTAAAATATATTTATGATAGATTTTTTGACGTAAATCACACGGTATTTCATTTGTCGACGTGTTTCGAACCAATTAGTGTGGTTCATCATCAAGACAAGTTGAGGCACAGATCAAGCTATGCATGTTAAATAGACAGAGCAGGCCTCCAACGGCTATAATTCAAGAACAGGAAATGACTATAACGGCTAAATTTGACCGGGCAGTAGTTAGATGGACTAGGACCAAGGGGATAAAAATAAGCTAATTTAATTTATCAAATTGAAAGTTATATTCCTACAAAAAGTCAAAGGGGCATCTATATATATAAAAATAAAGTAATGATTATTAAATTATTAGTTAGTTAAAAATGTATTAAATAAATAAATATAAAAATATAAAAGTCCAAAAAAAAAGCATAAGATTTTTAATCATATATATATATATATATATATATAAAGTAATTTTAATGATTATTAAGTTATTAGTTAGTTATAAAAGGTAAAAAATAAAAGCCGGATCATATTTTAATAAAAATAATTATTTATCTAATTAACCTTTTATATGAATTTACATAAAGGTTCTAACTGCTTTACAATGAAATTTTATTCGGATAATAGTTGTTCTAAAGGAATTGAAGATAATATTTTAAATATCCCTAAATAATTAATCGAATATCTAAATGTTAGATTAACTTATTATTATATAACGGTACAGGTAATAAAAACTATCTATTAGTTAAAATTATTAGTATACGGTATAATAAGAAAAAAAAAGGGAGGGAAAAAAAGAAAGTGACTAGGACGAGAGTGCTGGGACCCAACAACTACTAATTTTCCAACCATATTCTCTATTGAGATTGCTCAGCTTTCTTTCAATCTCTCTATTAATTATTTAGGGATATTTAAAATATTATTTTCAATTCCTTTAGAACAACTATTATCCGAATAAAATTTCATTGTAAAGTAGTTAGAACATTTATGTAAATTCATATAAACATTGAATTAAATCTCGATAATTGGTTGAACAGATCAACCTCTAGGTTAATTAGATAAATAATTATTTTTATTAAAATATGATCCTAACACCTGACTTTTATATTTTACCTTTTATAACTAACTAATAACTTAATAATCATTAAAATTACTTTATATCTATATATATATATATGTATATATATATATATATATATATATATATATATATATATATATATATATATATATATATATATATATATAAAATTAAAAATCGTATGCCTTTTTTTTTGGACTTTTATATTTTTATATTTATTTATTTAATACCTTTTTAACTAACTAATAACGTAATAAATTTTGCTTTATATATATATATATATATATATATATATATATATATAGATGCCCCTTTGACTTTTTATAGGAATATAACTTTCAATTTGATAAATTAAATTAGCTTATTTTTATCCCCCTGGTCCTAGTCCATCTAACTACTCCCCAGTCAAATTTAGCCGTTATAGCCGTTTCCTATTCTTGAATTATAGCCATTGGAGGTCTGCTCTGTCTATTTAACATGCATAGCTTGATCTACTCCTCAACTTGTCCTAACGATGAACCACATTGGTTGGTTCGAAACGCATCGACAAATGAAATACGATGTGATTTATGCCAAAGAATCTATCGCAAACTTGATATGGATCACAGAAGCCTCAATTCAACAAATAAAATATATTTTTTCATTATCAAATTAAAATTAAACAATTTGGTTTAATTTTTATTTTTATTAATTAAATATGTATAAGGATAATGTTTTTACATATTAAGGATTACTCATAAAGTTAATGGCCAAAAAAATACTAATGGGTGTGCAAGAACATGCTTAAATAGGAACACACCCACACAAGAACAAACACACATTCTTACAAACATGCTCATAGTCATAATCATATATTCTCAATGTTTTGGGAACAACCACTCATGCTTACCATTTTGGATTTTTCAAGAACACACATACATTCTTAAAAGTGCACCCACTTTTGAAAATGTGTGTATGCTTTCAAGAACTCCTATGCACACAATTGAAAGCAAGAATGCTTTCAAGAGTTCATGCAAGCTATAATGACTATAGTGCTTGAGAGCAAGGGAGAGAAACAAAGCTTAGAAGAAGGTTGTTGTGAAGGAGGGAGGGAAAGAGAGACAACATTTTGAGGTGGAGGTTCAGGTAAAGTGTTGTTGTGAAGGAGCCATTGAGGGAGGGAGGGAAGGATAGAGACACACAGGAAGGAAGAGGAATAAAGGGGAGAGAGAGAGTAATTGAAGGAGAGAAGGGTGGACGGAAATAAAGAGTGAGTGAGGGAGAGAATGAGAGGGAGATAGACTGAGGGGGTACAAAGAGAGAGGGAAAGATAGAGGGTAGTGGGGAAGCAGGAAAGAGAGGGAGAGTGGGGGAGATAGTGAGTGTGCATGCAAGGGTGTGGACCGGTGGAGGAGGACATATTGCAAAGGAAAGGAGAGGGAGAGAGGGGAGGGGTGATTTATAATTAAAAAGTGAAGGTTTCATGAAAATATTTGTAAGCTAGTTTATGTATTTTAGGAAATGGATCGTGATTGAAAAAGCACATAAAATTAAATAAATTTTTCATAATTTTAACATTTCAAATGGACAAACAGGCAGCATCAAACACAAAAATTGATAATGGAGTTCACCCTTCCTGGGGTATGTCTCATGGTCCAACTTCCAATGGTGGCCTTATTTGTTATATGCTCAAATGCTCAATACATAATCATACAAGCGTCAATTTGCAAAAATAACACTGCTATCATGTCCAGAATGCCCAAAAATCCCTGTCTAGGCTCTTCTTGAGCTCAAAAAGGTTAAAAATTGAGCAAGATAGTGCTCCTTGAAGTTTTACTACAAAACTCCTGTACAAACTAGTCTCGTTTTGTAAATTTGGAAACTAAAATAACATAGCTCAATTGTTTGGGCCATTGTAATGTCATATTGTCAGTCTCAGGTTCGATCTGCAATTTTAGGCGGAGGCTACATTGTTTTTAATATATATATATATATATATATATATATATATATATAAATATATATATATATATATTCTTTTTTTGAACTGTTGGGTCGAAGCCCCCTCCTACCATCGCATTGATGGTCGTATGGGGCCATAGAAGACAAAGGGGCGTAGGCCATATGCCACATGCTCTCCTTGGCCCCGATCTTGGTTGTGTGGTCACCATATGGCTTAGGCTTGGGCATGGGCAAGGTGCCACGTGCCTCGCCCCCTTCTCATCAATTGTCGGTCTTGTGTATTAATGGAAACCAAAAGCTGGGATGGTCGAACATGCCCATTGGCTTGCCCATTACCCCTAACCATCTAAATTCTTGTAATTAAATAAAACCATGCACCGATTATATAATAAGAAACACTTGTAGCCTAGTTGGTAGAGAGCTTGTTGTGTGGACGATATGTCATGGGGTCAAAACCCACGGAGTTGGTCAGTCAACTAGACAACATTTTGGTGCCATTCTTGAGGCCACGTGGAAACCTATTATTGGGCCACGTGGCACCCTCTGATTGGCCCACTTGGTGGCCCAAGATTGACCCATCTCACGTAACTTCAAACCAATACTAGTGTTCCACGTGTCCTCACAGGATTGGCCCATATGCCACTATACAATCCAATCAGCCTGCTGACGTTAGAACCATGTCATCGTACGATCTACACAGTCAATGTAAGGTCCCACCTTACCAACCATGAATTGCATAGAGAAGTAGAGCTTACATTGAATACTAATACTCATTTTTCTAAACTTATAATATGACCAACTTGGTTATCATGAAGATCATGTTCCTTCATCTATTTCAATATAAGAATATAACATAAGAAGTGAGGGATAACTTTTCCTTAAAACAAATTCCAAAACACATTTCTCCTCAAGTTTAAAAGATGATAGCATGTGCCCTTTGCATTCTTATATGTGAGTTCTAAGTAAGACTGAAAATAAATTCCATCATAATGCTATGTGTGAGCATTTATCTTAATCAACCTATTTGACCCTTTATATTATGCCAAATAGGTTCCACTTATTGACTCTTGACATCATAACAACAAAGTATCATGTTTCTATTACAAAAATAAAAATATAGGTGTGTGAGTATTATCCTACTTATAGCAAGGTAACTAAGGGAAGAATATGTCCAATAAATATGATATGTAATCACAAAATATATTGACCCAACAACATTTCCAATTTCATCAATTAAAAATTCCCAATCCTAGTTCTTAAGGCAATGCTTCAATCATGAGAATTGTATAATGAATGTTGCATCAAGAACAACTACTATTACCAATTCGGAAGCAAATTATTCTTCAAAAAGCGCCAAGTAAAACAATGGACCTGCAAAAACTGGGCAGAAATAGTTGTTTTCTACAGTCACTAAAGCATAAGGTTGCACCCTTGAATACATGCAATTTTGATGAACTTATTATTCTCATTTGCACAAGTAATTAAATCCTACATAATTTGTCATTGTAAAATTGTTTCCAACAACACCCCTTTTTTTATGATAGCTTTATATGATAAAAGTAACATTGTCCTACTGATCTATTCACACTTCACAACTTTACTAAAATTCATTTTCACATTTATACAAAAACCTGTAGACATAGGAAGCTACATCCATTGCATAATCTATTCATAAATTTCTGGTACATAAAAGCTATAGTCAATGAGACATTTACTCTAAGGATTTATGTGCATAAAAGCTACAGTCATTGAGGCCTTTTGAAAAACAGCTTGCAAGCATACAATATACAACCATTGAGGCATTTTGTCAAACACTTGGCAACCATCATCTCTTAAGACAATTTGACAGTCATTAGCAACATGAATATAAGATTTTCACTCAACCTATTTAACTCATAAAATTCATAAATCAAAAATTCAAATATTGGCATATTAAAACATAAACTAAATCAACTTAATCCTTCACCTAAAACTTGACAACATACACAGTTGGCAGCAGTAATCTTCAAAATCATCCAGATTTACAATTTGGGTTTAGAGAAGTGTGTTTGTGGAATCAAATGGTGGATTACATGGCCAAATGGCACGGATACCCCTTGATGTTGAGCAGAAACACAACAAAAATTTCCAGAGATGCGATTTATTAAAACAACAACGAAAAAAAAATCCTACTATCCCATTTATCACTTTTATCAAACACTTAGTTTAGTCAACTCATGGTGACCTTCTATGGACAAAAATTCATTATAAAAAGAACTTAAAACTTTGCAAAACATTATCGTTTTAATGCCCTTGCATGTAAATTCTCAACTACAACTGCCATTCATTATTGGTTTGCCCAAAATAAACTCTGTAAAGATCTCATAAACATTCACAAGTAGCAATTTCCAATGAATTTTAAAGTTCTTGAACACTTTAAAATTAATAATAAACTAAAATTTCAAGAATGTTTATGAATATACTTGACAGAGTATTTATACAATTCCAAAAAGATGGGAATATGTTCCAGCTCCAATGAGATTATGCTTTGACTCCAATATCCTTACCAACTCATTATGAACCATCCGATTTTCCTCCCAACCATATCTAGGAAGAACTTCTCCCCCTGGAACCCCCGAGCTGTATGATCTCACAAGAAATACCAAAATATAGCAGTAGAGAGATATACAAGGCAAACTAAGGAAGATAAATTTCACTTCCTCTCAATACCACTCATGGACAACTCCACCAGGTTGAACTACTTAGTAATTTAGTTTAGGAATTTCATATTCATTTCAACAACATTTGGCTACTCTCCAAGACTCTCCCTCTCACAATCCTCTTCAAGTCTCTCCAACTCTTGGTATTACAATGCACCTCCCCCAAGTGAGAATACATGAGACACATATATAGGAGGAGCAACAAATTCTTTTCATAAAGGAGGAGTAATATGCATGCCTTGTATTCCATTTACAGGAGTGTAACTCATGCCATTAAGGAGATGCATGCATTTCTTAGTTAAGGAGAGTGTAACATATGAATTAAAGAGAGCGTAAGAGGAATATTTTATGACATGTCTCTAATGAGTGTAAGAAGAATATTCCATTCTTTGATGAGTGCATAAAAGAGAGTGTAATGTATTATTAAAAGAGAGAGAGAGTTACATAGAGCCATGAGAATCATCAAGGAGAGAGGTGTGAAGTGATTGAGGAGATGAAGGTGACTTGTAATTCCCTTTTAAAAATAATATCATAGTGTTACACAATAATTTGTCACACCTCCTGCACTTCCCTTGTGACATGCCCTGAAGTGCCTGAAACATGATCATTATACCATATACTCATCAATGTATACAACTCAGGTCCCTCCTTTAACTTTGCTTGGAAAATATTTGGAGCTTTCATTGAAGAAATGGCCCTTGAAACCCTAAAGTGAGAGTCATCACCCTTATGAAGCTCAAAATTGCGATGATCGGATGTTGTTCATTGTTAAGCCAACGATGGCATCGCTCTGTTCCCTATCATACTCATGATGGTCTCAAAAATGAAGTTTTCCCAAAGAGGATGAGAAGCTTTGTGATCTATAAGCTTCCAAAGTGGCGAGAAGGAGGTGGTTTCACATAGATGATGTTGAATCCTCCTAATTTGACCTCTTGGTCTCATCCCTATGAGCTACCTCCTTAATATGTGGGCCTAATCCTAGCTTTGGAGGAGCTCTAACTCCCTCTCCTTGCCTATAAAATTCCCCCTCTACCATTCCCAAATGGTTAATCTATGTCCATTTGCACCCCTATGTTGAGCTTGTGCCTAGAGGTTATTCGTTAGAATTGGAGAAGGAGTTTTGGAGAGTTTCTTGGCTTGGACTTGGATTACCACTCAAGGAGAGCCTTTAAACATCAAGGCTATGGTTGTAAGATTCCCCTTTATTCTTTAAATAATAATACAACTGTTGGTTCATCTTCCCAAAATATATACGTTCATGTATGTATTGGTTTGGCATTCCTTGATCAACTAAATAGGTTATTATTGGATTTGCTATTGGTTTTGGCATGCTTTGTTGTCTCCTGGTCACTTGTGCAGGTACATAAGCGCTGGAAGAAGTTGGAACAAGTCTGTGACACAGGCAGTTCGAGGATCTCAACAAAGGAAATCGGATTAGCATCAAAGCAAGGTAGGCCCTCTTTCTTGTTCTACTTTTCAATTATGATCTAGGAATATGTCTAGTTGATTGTCCCTTCAGTTGCTAGATCCACTCATTGGGTTAGAGGGATCGTCTTTGTACGTAGATAGGATTAACCTTATCAATAAAATGGTGACTCCACTGGGGAACCCAGAATCTATTAGCTTTTAACAGAGGAATTAGTCAACCATTAGGGATCCTTCCTAAGTTGCCTATTACTTTGGGAGGAAAGATTGTCTATATAGACGTGATGGTTGTCTAAGGCCCTTTATATTTTAATATACTCCTTGGTCGTGACTATGTTTATGTCATGGGAGCTCTTGTTTCTTCCCTCTTTCGAGTGATGTGTTTCCCGCATGAAGGAAGAATTGTGATCATTGATCAACTTACATTCATTGGTCCAAAATCAACTCCCACTCAACCATCATCCCTAAATGGTTCTTATGTGCAAGCAGTATCACCCCCGCCACAAGTTAATTATGTGGCCACCTGTTCCATGCCCACATCTACTGATGATCTAGTATGTGATGTAATACACCATGTATTGGGAGCATTGGAGCCCGATTTTTCATTCGGATCCTTGGACATGTATCCCTTCTAGAGTGTTCTTCTCCCATCTAATGAGAACCTCTTGGAATCCATGGTCTCTTGTGGTATGTGATCAAAAGGATTGGAGTAGAGTTCCTTGCCTTATGTCAAGCTCGTTAGAATATGAAACAAGGGCCTTGAGGATGGTTATTTTACTATGTCAACCTTGTTAAAAAATGAAATATGTCCCCGTGAGCATGGTTCTTTTCCTGTGTCAAGCTCGTTAAAAAATGAAACAAATCCCCTTCCAATTCGAGTCTTTGATTAGATCTCATAAAATCCCAGTTGATTCTTTCACTTGATCTCGTACGTAAACCTTCATTCCATCCACTTACCAGAATGAAATGAAGCTTGGGGGGCATGTACCTCGAATTGAGTCATTTTGCTGGGGGCTTGCAAACTTATCTCAAGCATAGTTTATCTTTGTTGCAAGCTTGTGTAAAAATGAAACCAAATCCAAGCATATTTTTTCCCCATGTTTCAATATTGTGAAAAATGAAACCATATTCAAGTATACTCGAGCATAGTTTCCCATGTTTCAAGCTTGTGTAAAAATGAAACCATTCCCTTTTTACCTCTCATGATTTCCATTTTATGAGCCTGTTTTTTCCAGATGGGGATTGTTTTTTTTTCATTCCATCATCACCATCTCTTTGGTCGATCATATGCTTTCACTTGGTTATCTAACCCTTGCCAGAGGAACATCTGTGATGAGTGGTTTTATTAGCCAACCTCTTGACCATTACATGTTTTGAGCAGTTCCATCATTGTCGAAACTAGTTTCTATCCTTTTATACCACTCGTTCCTCTAGGTGGAGTCCCCTTTCAGCTCTTTTCAGACTCCAAAAATATGAAAAGATTGTCAAGTACTTGTCTTTTCGAACTCGTTAAATTAAATGAATTGACGTTGTCTCAGTATACATTTACCCCTTTGTCGGGCTAAGATTGACAATTTATTAAAAAGGTACACCTTGGTCAACATGGTCAAGAGGTTCTCTCAAATATTGTTTTCTACCTTTTCAGATTCGATAGACAATTACAAAAAGGGACATAATGGAGTTTTCTTTTTCGTCTCTTTTTCAAACTCTCTAAATATGAAAAGATACTGAGTTACTCTTCTGTCAGACTTGTAAAAGTTAAATGATGAAAGGCTTGTCACCATGACAAGACTGAGTTTCTCCTTCCTAGGACTCGTAAAACTTACTAGGATGGATTCATCCAAAGGATGAAGTTATATGACAAGCATATGGTATCCTCTTCAATCTTGTGTAAAAATAAAGAGGTACTCGCTAGAAATATTGGGGAAAAATGAAGATGAGACATCCTTTGTATAGGCAGCATGTCGCTCTTGAACATGACACTCTTCTACTCTCGTGTTGGATTTGGGATATCCTCACTCAGTCACTTGTCATCTTGGGTTTGGGTGATCCATATTGCCTCTCATTTGACTATTCCACACTGTCATCATGACCGTTAGTCCCATGTTGAGTTAGATGCTGCCATAATTTGGAGTCGTGTCGCCAATATGTTCAAGAGAAGTCCAATCTGTAGTTATTTACCTATACATTGTTTGAGTCATTACTATAGTCCTGGATTTCATACCACTTTATTCCTTGTTTCATGTCGATGATGCGGGATTCATCATTGCCCTCCTTTTATGGGTCACTTCCTCTCGACTACAGCTCACAATCCAAGAAGATGACTTAGGAACTCCCTTTCAGTACCTTAGAGTTAACATGCCCTAATGGTCAATTCTTCGCATCCGACGACAGGTCTTCATTGTTGGCTTTTGATCATATGATTCCACAAGTGTTCGACCTCAACCTCATTATCACATTCACGGATTGTACTTTTGTACCTTGAGAGCCATTTTCATTATTGGTGGTTTCTCTCGTGCCTGTTAACGGTCAACATCATTGACTGGTAATCGGGTGGTTTTCTAACATGTTCGACTTCAACACATTTATTCGCATGCTGGAATTCATACATTGATTAGGTCGGGATGGAGCGCAAGACCCTGAGTCTTGTTTGTTATGGCTCAGGCTGCATGGATTTTTATGTTATTCATGATTGTACACATGTTTCTACTATACGAATGGTTGTGACCATACTGTGAGACTTAATATTTATACTAATCCTTGTTATCTGGATGGTTATGCCCATACCATGGATCTTTTTATATAGTCTTCATCATTTGGATGGTTGCGTCCATGTCGTGGATTCATGTCTTGATCTGAAATATGTATATGTATATGTGTCATTGATTTACAGGTCCCTTGACAGTGTGTGTCCTCATCCTTTCCAAAAGCTCGTAAAGCATCTCAGCAATCACTCCTCATTTTGTCTTCATGCTTTAGGGGGTATATGTTACACAGTATTTTGTCATGCCTACTGCACTTCCCTGTGACATGCCTTGAAGTTCCCAAAACATGATCATTATACAGTATATTCATCAATGTATACAGCTCATATCCCTCCTTTAACTTTTCTTGGAAATCTCTTGAGATTTCCCTAAATAAATGGCTCTTGAAACCCTAAAATGAGAGTCATCACCCATATGAAACTCAAAACCGTGATGATCGTCTGTTGTTCCTTGTTAAGCCAACGATGGCATCACTCTATTCCCTCTCATAATCATGATAGTCTCAAAAAGGAAGTTTTCCCAAAGAGGATGAGAAACTTCGTGATCTAGAAGCTTCCAGAGCGGCGAGATTGAGGTGGTTTTGCATATATGAGGTCAAATCCTCCTAATTTGACCTCTTGGTCTCATCCCTATGAGCTACCTCCTTAAGATGTGGGCCTAATCCTATCTTGGATGAGGTATAACTCCCTCTCCCAGTGATCTAGGTGGATGTTGGTGGCCACCCACCTAGCCCACTTGGATCCCCACTATTGTCTCTTTTAGTTTTTCAGTTTCCTTAACTGTAGCACAATTTACTATTTTTAGCAACTTTTTGAGTCCTCAACTTCCAGAGCCATTTTGAGGCCCTAAATGACGTTTTTTGGGAAAACTGAGAGAAATATTTGTCCATTTCCAATTATTTCTCCCCTAAAAGTTGTAGTCCTCGGATAGTCTTTCTAACGAGGTAATGTGCGTGTCAAATGGAGATCGTATGCCAAAGTTATGACCTCGAGAAGTTGATGTAGAAATTTACACAAAACGGGGCCCATAGTTTGGCGCTTCATCTCTTAGGGTTAGGTTTTTGGATGCTTAGGGTTTTCCATTGTTTCTCATCAATAAATAGGCCTTCGAGCCTCATTGTGAGATAGTTCATAGGCATGTAGCTGCCACATCTCTTCTTAGAGATAAGCTACCATCACCCTAGTTGGTTTATTTCCATTTCTGTTTGTAAGCATATTTTAGTATTTTACATTAATGTAATGAAGTATTATTTCTGCTGCCTCTGTATTTATGGTTATTTTTGTAATTTGTTGCGTTCTTGTTTAAATCCGGATCAATGGTATTAGAGCGGTCTACTCTTTCTCTATTTTTCTTGCATGTCCCCAATGAGGTCAGTATATAAGGAGTTAGGGCTTGAACTGGTCGAACCTTTGCAAGACCAGCCTCACAAATCCCGCCGGCCTCCCATGGAAGATGAAAAGAAAGACAAGGGGGTAGGAGATCCTATCAAAATCTTGAAGAAACCCTCGAGCGACAAAGGAACAGGATGATGGAAAACTTTGCCCAAATCCTTTAGCGGCTACACAAGGGCGACACATCTGCTTCCAACAGCTACTCTAGAAGCGCCACACCCTTTAAGGTACAAGTTAACATTAAAATCTCCATATTCAAGGGTTAGATAGTTGCAGATGCCATTGATAAATGGTTAAATCTGCTAGAAGGGTATTTTTTTGTTCATGAATTTTCCATCTGGGAAAAGATTACTTTTGCTCTTCTCAAAGCAGCCCCCCATGTCAAGGATTGGTGGGAAACCTACTGCGAGAAGAAGGATGAAAGTATGTACTCACTGTTTTTAGTCACACCCACTTGGCATTCATTTTGAGATGCCATTAAGGAGCAGTACTACCC
This sequence comes from Pinus tabuliformis, assembly GCA_031772625.1. NCBI lineage: Eukaryota > Viridiplantae > Streptophyta > Pinopsida > Pinales > Pinaceae > Pinus > Pinus tabuliformis. Next base: position 924,125,925 of record CM062807.1, read on the forward strand.
TGTCAAAAAGCTATGAGGATAAATACATAAAGTGGACCACGCTGCGACAGGGAAAGGACCAAAGTGTGTCGGAGTTCACAAAAAAATTTCATACCCTTCGCACAAAGTTGGGTATCAAGGATTCTGAGCTACATTTGTACTCAAATGCAGTGGCTACCTACACAGGTACATTCAAGACGAGATGGAATTCCTGGACATCTCCTTGCTCGGCATGGCATACCGATATGCTGTCAAGATCGAGTAGAAGTTTAAACAGAAGAAGCGAGACTTTGGATCCACGAATCTGAAGAAAGGGAAAGGCTTCCCTAAACTGCAGAACTAAGGACAAAGCCAAGATGATGTGACCCAAGACAACCCATCGAAGCTGCAAGGAAAGAACAACAACACGAAGTCAAAGAAGGACACATGAAAGTGGTGTGAGTTCCATAAGAGCCCCACTCACAACACAAGTGAGTGTTGGACCAAGCAGTCACTAGTGGCCGAGTTGAAGGCTTCAGAATCAGAAGCATGTTCTGACCCTAAGTCAGAACCCAACAAGAGGAATGAAAAATGAAAGAAAATCATTGATGCAGAGCCCAACACCACTGTTGCCACCGCCAAGGTCCAAAACAATTAGCCCGAAGATCCAGAGGAGGGGGAGCATCTTTTCCACTCACAAATTTGGGTGAAGGGTTCGCCGCTGCAATTCATTGTCGACAGTGGCAGCCAAAAGAACCTCATTTCAGTAGAGGTTATGAAGCAGCTGGGACTACCAACCATACCACACCCACAACCATACAACATCGGGTGGCTTCACTGAGGACGAGATCTCTAAGTCCGCCAGCAGTGCCGCCTTCACTACAACATCAAATACTTCATAGATGAGGTATTGTGTGATGTTGCACCACTTGATGTTTGTGATGTATTATTAGGTCAACCATACTTGTGGAAGTGACATGTTGTGTATGAGTCAAGGCCTCACACTATTATTATTTATTTGTGTAATATATTATACAGGATATCAGAGGTAGCCCCACCTACCAGCACTTCTTTGATCTCTGCTAAGCAAGGCAATAAGATCATCTCCCAAACTAGGAAATTTATTTTCTATCTGGTTCACCCTCAAAGTAAGGGGAAGATCATAACCACATCCATGGCCCCCGGGAAGGGTTTCTCCATGCAGCAGAAGTAGGTGGATACGGTCATGAAAGAAGACAGGGACATCTTCTCCTCACCTGTAGGGATACCGTTACACTGTCAGGTCAAGCATTCATCCGATGTGACTTCCGAAGCACCTCCCCAACGGGTCGATCTATCACCGCTCCATTGTGTAAAATGCCAAGTACAAGCAACGACATGATCAACATTGGGTGCCACACAAGTTTCAGGTGGGTGACGAAGTTTGGTTGCACCTATAGAAAGAACGCCTTACAAGAGCCCATCGGAAGCTCATACCTCTTCGATATGGTCCTTACACCATTACCAAGGTTGTGGGAAACAATTCTTTGGAGGATATCATTTCCCCATCCCTTATCTTGCACTGAGTGTTCAATGTGGGCCGCCCTCAAACATGCTTCCCACCACCACTCGAAACATCAAAGATTGCAGAACAGCTCACAAGGGACCAAGTTCAACAAAAGTTTCTACATTTGATGGATGCACTCAACACAATGTGGACCATTGCTTCCTAAAGGGGGAAGAATGATCCAGGTGGATGTTGGTGGCCACCCACCTAGCCCACTTGGACCCCCACAACTATCTCTTTGAGTTTTTCAGTTTCCTTAATTGTAGCACAATTTTTTATTTTTGGTAGTTTTTCGGGTCTTGAACTTTCAGAGCCGTTTTGAGGCCCTAAACGATGTTTTTAGGGAAAGATGGGAGAAACATGGATCCATGGACTAATTTTGCTCACTCAAAATTTTTAGTCCTTGGATCGATCTTTCTAACAAGGTATTGTGAGCGTCAAACGGAGATCGTATGCCAAAGTTACAACCATGGGAAGTTGATGTACCAATTTACCCAAAACGGGGCCCATAGTTTGGCGCTTCATCTCCTAGGATTAGGTTTTTAGATGTTTAGGATTTTCCATTGTTTCTCAACAATAGATAGGCCTTTGATCCTCATTGTAAGACAGTTCAGAGACATGTAGATGCCACATCTCTTCTTAGAGATAATCTACCATCGCCCTCGCTGGTTTATTTCCATTTCTATTTGTAAGCATATTTCAGTATTTTACATTAATGAAATGAAGTATTATTTATGTTGCATCTCCATATTTATGGTTATTTCTCTAATTTGTTGCGTTCTTATTTAAATTTGGATTAGTGGTATAAGATCGGTCTACTCTTTCTCTATTTTTCTTTGCATGTCCCCAACGAGATCTGGATATAAGGAGTTAGGGCTTGAATTGGTCGAACCTTTGCAAGACCAACCTCACAAATCTCGACAGTCTCCCATAGCAGACAAAAAGAAAGACGAGGGGATAGGAGATCCTATCAAAATATTGCTTGAAGAAGCCCTCGAGTGACAAAGGAACACGATGATGGAAAACTTTACCCAGATCCTTCAGCGGCTACCCAGGGGCAACACATCTTCTTCAAACAGCTACTCTGGAAATGCCACACCCTTCAAGGCACAATTTAACTTTGAAATCCCCATATTCGAGGGTCAGATAGATGCATATGTCGTAGATAAATGGCTAAATCTACTAGAAGGGTATTTTTCTGTTCATGATTTTTCCAGCCGAGAAAATATTACTTTCGTTTTTCTCAAAGCAGGGCCCCATGTCAAGGATTGGTGGAAAACCTACTATGAGCAGAAGGATGAAAGTATGAACTCACTATTTACAGCCGCACCCACTTGGAATTCGTTTCGGGATGCCATTAAGGAGAGGTACTACCCTGTCAAAAGCTATGAGGATAAATACATAAAGTGGACCACGCTGCGGCAGGGAAGGGACCAAGATGTGCCAGAGTTCACAAATATTTTTCATACCCTTCGCACAAAGTTGGGTATCAAGGATTTTGAGCTACATTTGGTACTCAAATACCATGGCTTCCTACACAGGTACATCTAGGATGAGATGGAGTTCCTGGACATCTCCTCGCTTGGCACGACATACCGATACGCTGTCAAGATCGAGCAGAAGTTTAAACAAAAGAAGTGAGACTTTGGATCCATGAATCTGAAGCAAGGGAAAGGCTTCCCCAAACCACAGAACCAAGGACAAAGCCAAGACGGTGTGACCCAAGACAACCCATCGAAGCCGCAAGAAAATAACAACACCACAAAGTCAAAGAAGGACACATGAAAGTGGTGTGAGTTCCATAAGAGCCCCACTCACAACACAAGTGAGTGTCAGACCAAACAGTCGCTGGTGACCGAGTTGAAGGCTTCAAAATCAGATGCATGTTCCAACCCTAAGTCAGAACACCACAAGGGGAATGACAAAGGGAAGAAAATGATTGATGTGGAGCCTAGCGCCACTGTTTCCACCACCAAATTATAGAAGAATGAGCTCGAAGATCCAGAGGAGGCGGAATGTCTTTTCCACTCACAAATGTGGGTGAAGGGTTCGTTGTTGCAATTCATTGTCGACTGTGGCAGCCAAAAGAACCTCATTTTAGTAGAGGTCGTGAAGCAGCTGGGACTACCAACCATACCACACCCGCAACGATACAACAATTGGTGGCTTCACCAAGGACGAGATCTCTGAGTCCTCCAGCTGTGCCACCTTCCATAAAGCATCAAGCCCTTCAAAGATGAGGTATTGTGTGATGTTGCACTGCTTGATGTTTGTGACGTATTAATAGTCCAACCATACTTGTTGAAGCGACATGTTGTGTATGAGTCAAAGCCTCGTGCTGTTATTATTTCTTTGTGTAATACATTATACATGATGCTAGAGGTAGCCCTTCCTACCGTCACTTCTTTGATCTCTGCTAAGCAAGGCAGTAAGATCATCTCCCAGACTAGGAAATTTATTTTTTGTCTGGTTCGCCCTCAAAGTAAGGGGAAGATCGTAGCCACATCCATGGCCCCCAGGAATGGTTCCTCCATGCAGTAGAAGCAAGTGGATACGATCATGAAAGAAGACATGGACATCTTCTCCTCACCCATAGGGGTACCATTGCATAGTCAGGTCAAGCATTCGTCTGATCTGACTTCCGGAGCACCTCTACTCAACGGGACGATCTATCACCACTCCATTGTGGAAAATTCCAAGTAAAAGCATCAACATGATCAACATCGGGTGCCACACAAGTTTCAGGTGAGCAATAAAGGTTGGTTGCACTTGCAGAAAGAATGCCTTACAAGAGCCCATTGGAAGCTCAGACCAATCCGATATGGTCCTTACACCATTACCAAGGTTGTGGGAAACAATTCTTTGGAGCATAGCATTTCCCCATTCCTTATCTTGCACCGAGTGTTCAATGTGGACCGTCATAAAACATGCTTCCCACCATTACTGGAAACATCAAAGATTGTAGAACAGCTCACCAAGGACCAAGTTCAACAGAAGTTTCTACATCTGATGGAGGCACTCAATGCAATGGGGACCATTGCTTCCTAAGGGGGGTGGAATGATCCAAGTGGATGTTGGTGGCCACCCACCTAACCCACTTGGACCCCCACAACTGTCTCTTTTAGTTTTTTAGTTTTCGTAATTGTGGCACAATTTACTATTTTTGGTAGTTTTTTGGGTCATGAACTTCCAGAGCCATTTTGAGGTCATAAATGATGTTTTTTTAGGAAACCTGGGAGCAACATGGGTCAATGTGCTATTGTTCCTCACTCAAAAGTTATATTTCTCGAATAGATCTTTCTGATGAGGTATTTTTCGCGTCAAACGAAGATCGTATGCCAAAGTTATGAGCCCCAGAAGTTAATGTACCAATTTACCCAAAATAGGGCCCATAGTTTGGCACTTCATCTCCTAGGGTTAGGTTTTTGGATGTTTAGGGTTTTCCATTGTTTCTTAACAATAAATAGGCCTTTAAGCCTCATTGTAAGATAGTTTAGAGGCATGTAGCCAGCACGTCTCTTCTCAGAGATAACCTACCATCGCCCTAGCTGGTTTATTTCCATTTCTGTTTGTAAGCATATTTTAGTATTTTACATTAATGAAATGAAGTATTATTTCTGCTACATCTCTGTATTTATGGTTTTTTCTGTAATTTGTTGTGTTCTTTTTTAAATCCAGATAAGTGGTATCATAGCGGTCTACTCTTTCTCTATTTCTCTTTGCATGTCCCCAACGAGGCTGGGATATAAGGAGTTGGGGCTTGAACTGGTCGAAAATTTGCAAGACTAGCATCGCAAATCCCTACAGCCTCCAATAGCAGATGAAAAGAAAGATGAGGGGGCAGGAGATCCTATCAAAATCTTTCTTGAAGAGGCCCTTGAGTGACAAAGGGACGCGATGATGGAAAACTTTGCCCAGATCCTTTAGTGGCTACCCAGGGGTGACACATCTTCTTCCAATAGCTACTCTGGAAACACCACACCCTTCACGGTAGAAGTTAACTTTGAAATCTCCATATTCTAGGGTTAGATAGATGCAGATGCCATAGATAAATGGTTAAATCTGCTAGAAGGGTATTTTTCTGTTCATGATTTTTCCAGCCAGGAAAAGATTACTTTGATCTTCTCAAAGCAACCCCCCACGTCAAGGAATGGTGGGAAACCTACTGCGAGTAGAAGGATGAAAGTACAAACTCACTATTTACAGCTGCACCCACTTGGAATTCATTTTGGGATGCCATTAAGGAGAATTACTACCCTGTCAAAAGCTATGAGGATAAATACATAAAGTGGACCACGTTGCGGCAGGGAAGGGACCAAGATGTGCCAGAGTTCACAAATATTTTTCATACCCTTCCCAGAAAGTTGGGTATTAAGGATTTTGAGCTACATTTGGTACTCAAATACTGTGACTACCTACACATGTAAATCCAGGGAGAGATGGAGTTCCTGGACATCTCCTCGCTCAGCACGGCACACCAATACAGTGTTAAGATTGAGCAGAATTTTAAACAGAAGAATCGAGGCTTTGGATCTGCGAATCTGAAGCAAGGGAAAGGCTTCCCCAAACCTCAAAACCAAGGGCAAAGCCAAGACGATGTGACCCAAGACAACCCGTCGAAGTCACAAGGAAAGAAAAACACCACGAAGTCAAAGGACACAGGAAAGTGGTGTGAGTTCCATAAGAGCCCCACTCACAACACAAGTGAGTGTCAGACCAAGCAGTGGCTGGTGGCCGAGTTGAAGGCTTCTGAATCAGATGCATGTTTCGACCCTAAATCAGAACCTAACAAGGGGAATGACAAAGGGAAGCAAATCATTGATGTGGAGCCCAACACCACGTTTGCCACTGCCAAGGTCCAAAAGAATGAGCCCGAAGATCCAAAGGAGGGGGAGCATCCTTTCCACTCACAAATGTGGGTGAAGGGTTTGTCGCTGCAACTCATTGTCGACAGTGGCAGTCAAAAGAACCTCATTTAAGCAAAGGTTGTGAAGTGGCTGGGACTACCAACCATACCACACCCGCAACCATACAACATCAGGTGGCTTCACCAAGGACGAGATCTCTGAGTCCGCCAACAGTGTTGCCTTCCCTACAGCATCAAACCCTACATAAATGAGGTATTGTGTGATGTTGTACTGCTTGATGTTTGTGATGTCTTATTAGGCCAACCGTACTTGTGGAAGCGACATCCTGTGTATGGCTCAAGACCTCATGCTATTACTATTTCTTTGTGTAATACATTATACAGGATACTGGAGGTAGCCCCACCTACTGCCACTTCTTTGATCTCTGCTAAGCAAGGCAGTAAGATCATCTCCCAGACTAGGAAACTTATTTTCTGTCTGGTTCACCCTCAAAGTAAGGGGAAGATCATAGCCATGTCCATGGTCCCTCGGAAGGGTTCCTCCATGCAGCAGAAGTAGGTGGATACGGTCATGAAAGAAGATAGGGACATCTTCTCCTCACCCACAGGGGTACTGTTGCATTGCCAGGTCAAGCATTCGTCAGATCTAACATCTGGAGCACCTCTACACAACGGGCCAATCTATCGCCACTCCATTGTGGAAAATTCTAAGCACAAGTAGCGACATGATCAACATCAAGTGCCACACAAGTTTCAAGTAGGTGACAAAGTTTGGTTGCACCTGCAAAAAGAACGCGTTACAAGAGCCCATCAGAATCTCAGACCACTCTGCTATGGTCCTTACACCATTACCAAGGTTGTGGGAAACAATGCTTTGGAGTATATCATTTCCGAATTCCTTGTATTGGACTGCCCTCGAACATGCTTCCCACCATTACTAGAAACATCATAGATTGCAAAACAGCTGACTAGGGACCAAGTTCAGCAGAAGTTTTTGCATTTGATGGAGGCACTGAACACAATGGGTACCATTGCTTCCTAAGGGGGAGGAATGATCCAGGTCGATGTTGGTGGCCACTCACTAGCCCACTTGGACCCCCACAACTATCTCTTTTAGTTTTTCAGTTTCCTTATTTGTAGCACAATTTACTATTTCTGGTAGTTTTTTAGGTCCTGAACTTTCGAAGTGTTTTGAGGCTCTAAACGATGTTTTCTTGGGAAATATGGGAGCAACATGTGTCCATGGACAAATGTTGCTCACTCAAAAGTTTTAATCCTCAGATAGATCTTTCTAACAAGGTATTGTGAGCATCAAATGAAGATTGTATGCCAAAGTTACGACCCAGGGAAGTTGATGTACCAATTTACCCAAAACGGGGCCCATAGTTTGGCGCTTCATCTCCTAGGGTTAGGTTTTTGGATGTTTAGGGTTTTCCATTATTTCTTAACAATAAATAGGCCTTCGAGACTCATTGTAAGATAGTTCAAAGGCATGTAGCCGCCACATCTCTTCTCAGAGATAAGCTACCATCACCCTAGCTAGTTTATTTCCATTTCTGTTTGTAAGCATATTTCAGTATTTTACATTAATGAAATGAAGTATTATTTCTGTTACATCTCTGTATTTATGGTTATTTCTGTAATTTTTTGCGTTCTTGTTTAAATCTGGATCAGTCACAACCTATAAATTCCCCGTCTACCGTTGCCAAATGTTTGATCTATGTCCATTTTCACCCCTATGCTGAGATTGTGCCTAGAGGTTATTCATTAGACTTGGAGAAGGAGTGTTAGAGAGTTTCTTGGCTTAGACTTGGATTACCACTCAAGGAGAGCCTTTCAACATCAAGGCTATGGTTATAAGCTTCCCCTTTATTCTTTAAATAATAATACAACTGCTGGTTCATCTTCCCAAAATATATATGCTCATGTATGTATTGGTTTGGCATTCCTTGATCAACTAAATAGGTTATCATTGGATTTTCTATTGGTTTTGGCATGCTTTGTTGTCTCCTGGTCACTTGTGCAGGTACATAAGTGCTAGAAGAAGCTGAACAAGTCCGTGACACAAGCGGTTCGAGGATCTCAACAAAGGAAATCAGATTAGTATTAGAGCAAGGTAGGCCCTCTTTCTTGTTCTACTTTTCAATTATGATCTAGGAAGATGTCTAGTTGATTGTCCCTTCAGTTGCTAGACTCACTCATTGGGCTAGAGGGATCATCTCTGTTTTTACTCAGGAAGTAATTGAGGGTACAACTCCATCACTTCATATATCCACCTTTATTTTCTTGGATTGATACCTTTGAGCCCCACACAAAGATGCTATACATTGCCTCTGAGTGAAGTTCTTATCCTCTTGTCAAGAATAGAGTCTTCTTGCAACTCATTTAAATATTTAATAGAAAAATATTCTACAAATGGAATCTAAACATTCTCTTCTTGATCAACGATCTATTGATGGTTTTGGACCCGCCAACATTCATGGGATCTCCCCGATATGAAGTTCTAGCTAGACCTCACACCATTTGGTGTAGGAGTCCCATCTAGTATGATGGCTCGATTTCCATTATCTTAAATATTTTCCTTTGATCTTGCTTGTTAGCACATGAGAGTGGTTTTCTTTGTCTTCGAACATCGAGGTTCACCTGCTTGATGAGTGCTTAGTGTTTCTTGTGTCAAGGTTCTTTTACCGTAGAGGGAGAAGGTGGGAGTGAGTGTCAAGTCGAAAGGGAATAGTCCCAACTCTGTTAGAGATACACAACACAATAGGACATGTGCAACTTCTAGCGGAGTATTCCACATAGATGTGGCAGTCACAAACACATAGTGAACGGATAGTGTGTACAACACCCAGCAGAGAAGTCCACATGAGTGTGAAAGTCATTATAACACGTTTATGAAAATAATTCTATTGAGTGTCCGACAGAATAGTCCAAATGGGTGAGACAATGTTCACAACTTATACAACACATTTTCGAAAGTATATGTATTAGAACAACTGAAATTGTTCAACTCTCTTAATACAGGTTAAAGCAACACACATTACAAACATCCAAAGAATAACCTTACAAAGGAATACAATACATGCGTGAAAACATGATGGCCTATTATTAGGCTTCTGAATTAAGCGAGAGTTCCAAGACACATCATTACACCATTACATCACTAACCCCGATAGTGGGGCATTAGAGCCACTGCTTACTCAAATAAAAGACTATAGGCTCTCAAGGCTATGTGGGAGGAGCCAAGGTGAAAATTCCTTTGCATGTACAAATGAGGGGTATATATAGCCAATGCTGAAATTGACCCTTGTGACTGTTCGACTTCCCTCATGACTGTTTGACTTACATGACTCTTCAAATTTATATGACTATTCAAATTTACATGTGGGTCTCTTGGACTTCCACGTTACATTACATTGATTACAGTAGTATGACCCACAATAGTGATGTGGCCGAGATGACTCATGACATGACTTGACACGACAATGTTGGTATGTTCATGTTGCTAGTGGTGTCCATGTCAAGTTGCAGTGCTGTTGAGTGATGAATGTGTTCTTGGTGTATCATAGCTCCATCTCCGCATGGAAAGGTGTGTGGAGTATTTGATGGTCTTGATGTTCACTTGATGTTGTGTGTGCATGTATCTCCTTCGCTTGTACTTGGTATGCTCCATGTCTTAATCCGTTCACGAACAAGTATCCTAGAATTCTCTCCTTGTTCATCGCGTTTGGCGTCGCGCCATGTCTCATCCATGTACCTGTATCTGCAATCACTCATGACAAGATGATGTCAAATCCATAAATCTCCTAATCTACCATGATGCATTATCTTTCGTTTTTAGGTGCAGGTGATCGACAAAGAGGACAAGGCTCTGAAACTGCTTAGAGCACATTTCAAGCCAAGATACGAGCTCTGGGCACTGTCAAGGAAAATTACGCAAAGGTCACTCGGAGGCTGAGATGGGAAGTCTAGTAAGCAATGATTATCTGCGTGATCTAGCCCGACTGAAGGGAAGATCTTCGCAATTTTTCCACAGAGGCAGTGTAGGCAGCATAGAGGACACTGGTAGTGAAAACTGCGTATATGCTTCGGGGAGGTTGGCAACAAGCTGCCGGAGCTTACTGGCCAAAACATTGCAGAACTAGGAGGTTGGCCTGTAGGACATCCCTGCGTAGTTTCTGGGCTGAGTAGGGTATCGGGTAGCTGAAAGATAGCCCATGAAAACTGCACAATTTTCAAGAGGAGTAGCAAGTCGGCTGACAGGGTGACCTGCTGACAGAATTATGCAAATTTCGAGGACAGTGTAGTGACAGGAAGTGGGTGCCTGTACTTCATGTTTGTACAATTCCTTCCATCAGCAGCGGCGGGCATGCTAGAAATGTGTACGCAACTTTTTGGACAAGTGAAGACCAGGGTCATTGCCTGGTCAAACTCTCTGGCTGACCAGCAGGAGGCTTGCTAAATTTTCTTGCAGGAAACACAGATTGAGATAGCTTGCTGAGAAAATTTTGTGTTGTTCTAGGTAACAGACAGTCAGGTCGACTCCAGGATTGCGCAGTGTAGATTTCGTGGGAGACAACCTAAAGCTCTTCTTGAGAGAAATACATGATCACTGAGGGTTGAGACTGCGTAGTGCAACTTAGTGGAGGTACAGTTGTTTGGGGTCGACAAAGCCTCAACAAAATGACTAAGTGTGTGAGCAATTGAACTTGGGAATGCATGACCTTGCGAACACACACTCAACATGACTTGACGAAAAGACAACTTGAACCATCAAGACAACATACACTTAGTGTGACTGACCAACTGGTACGAGCGACAAGCACGACACTTGACATAGATCATTGAATGACCGGGATGACACTTGTGCGACATTGCAATAACTTCACGTGTGAGTCTGAAAAAATCTTACATAGCGAATACAACTTGTACACATGAAAGCGGTCATGAACATGGCCAGAACACGACTCCAATCATGACATTGTGACAAACATGCTAAAAGATGTACAGTGAATGGTCAAGCGAGGAGGGTGCAAAGACTCAACACGACTCATGGGATGAGCCCGAGTGCTTGCAAACAACAAGGGAAAACCCAAGGAAGGCTCCGAAATTGGATGTAGGCCAAAATTTTGGAGGGTGTTGTAGCCAATACAACACGATCATAGGAGGCTCATACAATCTCAAGTTTTCCACATTGACAACAGAATAAATTTGCATATAAAGTGGTAAATCTAATCGGAAAGCATTATTACTAATCTTCTCCAAAATTTTGAAAGGGCCATATCTGATTGGCTTGATATTTTTCCCTTCACCTTGTAATATTTCCTTGCTGATGTACAACCAAACTTGATCTCCCATTTAGAAATAATGATCAACCTGAAGCTTATCATGTCTTGTTTTATACTTGGCTTAGCTTTTCTCCAACTTCTCTTATGCCCTTTGATGCACTAATTGGAATTTTTCAATGAAATGCTTGGCTTTGTCCACACCACTATGTCCATCTACTACAATATCTTTACCAAAGATGAAATCCAAAGGAGACTTTGGAAAATAACCCAAAAAATCTTCAAATAAAGATACTTGTGTAGATGAATTCTTGGCATTATTGTAGGCATGTTGGAGGTAATGTAAATGCTTATCCCAAAGTTTAGGATGCTTACCATAATATCCTTGAAGGAGATGCACTACTGTTTTGTTCACTACTTCGGTCTAGTCATTGGTTTATGGATGAAATGTTATGCACTTCTTCAATTTTGTGTCCATGAGTTCCTATAAAATTGACCAAAACTTCCCAATAAATCAATAATCTCGATCAGAAATAATGGAAGTAGGTAACCCAAAATGTACCCATATATTTTGGAAGAACATATTTGTAGTTTGTTCAGCTGTAACCTTTTTCTTAAAAGGCATCAACACACACATTTTTCTTAAACGATCCACTACAACATATAAACAATCATGACCTTTCTTAGACATTGGTAGTCCCCCAACAAAATCCATAGAAATACTTTCCCAAGGACGAGAAGGTATAGGAAGTGGAGTGTACAAACCCAATTTCCTATTCTTTGGATTGCTAGTAGCTCACATTGAAGATCCTTTTATATATCTTGATATAATTTCATTCATGCGAGGCCAATAACAATATCTTTGTAACTGGGAAACTATTTTGCCTACACCAAAGTGACCAACAATAAGATAAGTATGGGCTTCCCTTATGACATTGAATCTTTCACCCTATGGAACACATAACTTTTCAATTTGATGTAACAACTTGTTATGAACATGATAATCCAACTCTTCAACATGAGTGTCTTGACTTAAAGTTTCATAAACATCTTGAAAATCTTCATCTTGAGCATACTGTTCAATATAACTTTCATCTATGATTGAGTTATGCTTAAGAATGGAATATGCATTAACAATAGGCCTTGATAACATGTCTGCAACTTTGTTGTATATACATTTCTTATACCTGATTACCAAATGAAATTACTACAAGAATCCCATCCATCTGAAATGTCGAGTTTGTTGTAGCTTGGTTTGCGATTGTAGATATTGCAAAGGTTGATGGTCAATATGAATAATTGGTCTTTTACCCATCAAATAGTGCTTCCATTTCCTCATTATTTGTACCAAATCATACAACTCTTTATCATAAGTTGGATAGTTAATCACTACATTAGAGAAGGTTTCAAAACTACTCCCATAACATATTTGCTTGCATCGGTTTGAATTTCAAATGGTTTCTTAAGATTTGGAAGTGCTAGCACTGGTGTTGTAGTGATTTTCCCTTTCAAAGTGTCAAAGGATTTATGTTGCTTGCCTCCCCACTGAAAGACTTGCTTCAAAATTGTCAAAGCATGTAATGGTGCTGCAATGAATGAGAAGTTAGCGATAAATTTTATCTACTATTGGGCTGCTCCCAAAAAGCTCCTTACTTCTGTTACATTATTGGGTTTAGTCCAATTTATAATAACATAAAATTTTGAGGGATCAATCTTCAATTCACCACCTCCTACAATATGATCCAAATAAACCAAAAAAATTCACATTTAGACATCTTCAAATACAAATTTTCCTTTTTTCAAGACATCTAGAACTTGCTTTACATGCTTTATATGCTCTTCAAGAGCCTTAATAAAAGTCATAATATCATCTAAGTAGATTATGAAAAAATCATCAAGGAATGGTGGTAATATATCATTCATAACTCTCATGAATGTGGCAAGTGCATTGCAAATCCCAAATGACATAACTAACCATTCAAACATACCTTCTTTTGTCTTGAAAGCATTTTTCCAAATACCATCTTCAACAATCATTATTTGAGGATAACCACTTCTCAAGTCTAACTTAGTAAAATAAATAACATCCTTTAACTGATCTAGAAAATCATAAATGTGAGGAAGAGGACATTGATTCTTTACTTTGATCTTGTTCAAATCTCGAAAATCCACACACATGTGCCATGTTCCATCTTTATTTACAACCAAAACAATAGGAGAACAACAAGGAGATGTACTAGGTCTGATTAAAATTTGTCAAGAAAATCTTGAATTTTCTTTTTAATTTATGCATTCTCCAAAACTGACATTCTATATATGCCAATATTTTGAAATGGTGCATCTTGTTGTAATTGCATCTCATGTTGGATTCCCCTTTTTGGAGGTAACCCTTCAGGTTCCTAAAACATATTGTCATAAGTGTTCAACAACTTCAACCAATTAATGCATGAGTTTAGAATTAGATCCTAAGAAATCTTTAGATTCAGCAGTAACACAAAATTCTTACTAGCATTCACAAGCCTTTTCATTTGACCAATACTAACAAGAGATAAGTACATCTTCTTGCGATGTGCTCTAACAATATACTGAACTCCATATTTGAAAAGATGATATTTTTTCTCATGGTGATAGAATATGTATTTTTGGTCATATAAATATGGACTCCCTAAGACAATCCCACAAATATCAAGTGGTACAACATCACGCTCTACCTCATCCATAAAATTAGCAGTGATGGCAAATTTGAGTTTACATTTTCTTGTAATTTGCAATCTTGCATCATCACATACCCAACCCAAGCAGTAAGGTTTTACATGAGGTGTAGTCTCTAAATTAAGTTTCCTGATAATTGCTTTAGAGATAAGATTAACTTAAGATCCACTATCAAATAATGTATCAACCTTTGTATGTTTTGTAATGACCCTGATATGGAAACTCTCACTTCTTTCTTTATTATTTTGAGATTCAATAGTCTTGTTAGAAGAACTAGTAGAAGCTATACCTTCTATTCCCATGGTTGTGATTTTGGTTTCATCAGCTGAATCGAATCCTAGATCTTGTTGAGTTGTAGCAACAATGTTCTGTTTCCCCTTGGTATTGGACTTCTTTGTTCTCAATTCTAGATGTAATTTCCAACAGTGGTCTTCATCATGGCCATATTTTGAACAATGTTTACATGTAAGTTTCTCTCCCTCTTTCTTGACGATAACAGGCTTCTTACCTTTGCCTTTAAATTTTCCCTTTCCTTTATCTATTTAAAAGGTTTCTTGCTAGAATCTTGAGGAACGCTCTTGTCTCTTGATTCTAAATGAGTTGCTTGAACACATACTTCATCTAGATTGGTGAGGTTAAACATATATTCTTTAAATAAATATTTAATCCACCTATATACTTAAGAATAGGATCTTGTGAGGTCAAATCAACACCCAAAATTAAATCTCTTTTTCTAATTTCTTATGTGTAGCTTTGGACACTATGACCTTTAGCTTGTCTAAAGTTTTTCCAATCCATAATTAATTTTTGCATGTAAGCTAAGGGTTAAAATTTCCTTCTTAATGAAACTATAAAATCATTCCATGAAGAGATAATTTTATCACTTTTCTTCAAATATTGTTGAGTTCTAGCCTCCCACCATATGAGAGTTGCAGCTTCCAAGTGAAGAGAAGCAAGCTATATCTTTGTAACACCATCATCACTCTTTTGAATCATGCAATAGACTTCAATTTGACGAACCCAATTATCCAAATTTTCAACACTTAGTTCCCCATTGTAAATTGGCAATTCAAACTTGACATCAAGCTTAATCAAAGGAGACTTAACATGTCCTCTTGGAGATGTAGGAGGAGTAGGTGTATGTGATGAAGGAGGTGAGGAAGGATGAGGAGGTGAAGGCTTTCTCCCATTACCACCATAACCTTTTGGTTAATTATAACTTTCTCCTTGAAACCATGTTGTTCTTTCATTATACAACACTTTCACCATCTTAGTCATATCAAAGAAAACTTTTCTAAAAGCTCTCTCATCCTCAAACATCAGCTCTTGTCCTTGTCCTTCTTCATGTGCCATGATTTGTGGAGTTTGTGGCCTTCTTGAGCCAATTTGAGGGTTAGGTTCTTCAAGTGCTCCTTCTCCTCTTCCCAATTTAGACCTTGTAAGCATTCAAAAACGTTGCAGATTCTGTCAATACTTCACAAATACCATGCACTGATACCAAACTAATCTATAATTAAAAAGTGAAGGTTTCATGAAAATGTTTGCAATCTAGTTTATGCCTTTTGGGCAATGGATAATGATTGCACAAGCACAAAAACTTGAGTAAGTTTTGTATAATTTTTACAATTAAAAGGGACAAATATGTAGTATCAAACACAAAAAATTGATAATGGAGTTCACTCCTCCTGGGCTATGTCTCCGGGTCCAACTTCTAATGGTAGCCTTATTTATTATATGATCAAATTCTCAATAAATCATCATACACACTTCAATCTACAAAAATAACGTTGCCATTGTGTCTAGAATGCCTGGAAACCCCTGTCTAGGATCATATTGAGCTCAAAAAGGTTAAAAGTTGAGAAAGAGAGGGCTCCTTGAAGTTTTACTACAAAACTGCTCTACAAACTAGTCTCTATCTGCAAATATGGCAACAAAACTAACATGGCTCAATTGGTTGGGTCACAATAATATCATATCATTGGTCTCAGGTACGATTTGTAATTTGGGGCAGAGGTTGTGTTGTTTTTAATATAAAAAATTAAAAATTTTCAACAGTTCGGCCGAAGGCCCCTCCTAACCCCATACCAATGATCATATGGGGCCACATAGGCCATAGAGGCATGGGCCATAGGCCATTCACTCTACCTAGTCCCGCTTCTGGTAGTGCGGTCGTCATATGGCTTGCACTTGGGCACGAGGAGGGTGCCACACACCCTGCCCCCTTCTCATCCACCATCAGTAGTGTGTATTACTGAAAACCAAGGGCCAGGCTAGTAGGATGTGCTTGCTAGCCCGCCCATCAGCCCCAACCATCCAACTGATTGTAATTAAATAAAACCATGCGCCCATTATATAATAAGAAACACTTGCAGCCGAGTTGGTCAGGCGTTTGTTGTGCGGGTGAGAGGTCATGGGGTGAAACCCCACGGAGTTGTTAAGTCATCCAAACAAAATTTTGGTGTCGTTCCCAAGACCACATGGAGGCCTCTCATTGGGCCATGTGGCACCCTCTAATTGGCCCATGTGGTGGCCGAGATTGGCACATCTCACGTACCTTCAAACCAATACCCGCGAGCCATGTTTCCTCACAGGATTGGCCCATCTGTCAATCATACAATCTAGTCATCCTGTTGATTTCAGCACCATGTCATCGTACAGTCTGCATAATGAATCCCATATGTTGACTTTTTTGCTATTTTCCAAAAAAAATTAGAATGTGATAAATTCCTCATATGATGTCGGATTGAGGTGATTCAAGAGTCATTGAAATTAGAACAACGAAATCTACAATTTGGTGCTAGTTTTAGCAGATTTTGAGAACTTTAACTTTGAACATATTTTTGATCCCCTGTATCAAGGGGTGATAGTGAGGTAGGGATGAATAAAGAGTGAAAGAGAGGGAGAGAGGTGGAATAATCTTTAGAGATAGTAAGAGAGAGGGGAGAATGTTTAAAGGGGTGGGGTGGGCGAGGGGGGGGTGTCTAAGAGGGAAATAAGGGTAGAGGAAAGAGAGAGAGAGGGGGAGAACAAGATAGATGTGGAGAGTGAGTGGGAGAGAGATCAGAAGAGAGTTGGAAATGGAAAGGGTGGGGATAGTAGGGAAGTGAGAGAGATGGAGTGTGGATGAGAGGGGTAGAGTGAGGGAGAGAGATGAAGAGGGATAGAGGAGCAGAGTGAGAGTAAGAGTGTGAGAGAGAGTGAGAGGGGTGTGGTGAGGAGGAAGAGTGGCGAGAGAGAGAGATAGAGATAGATAGATAGATAGAGAGAGAGAGAGAGAGAGAGAGAGAGAGAGAGAGAGAGAGAGGAATATACATAGTGAGGGAGGAGAGAGAGAGAGAGAGAGAGAGAGAGAGAGAGAGAGAGAGAGAGAGAGAGAGAGGAATATACATAGTGAGAGCGAGAGATAGGTCAAGATGGAAAATGAAGGGGAGTTAGAGGGAGAGGGTGGGTGCAAGCTAATGATGGTCTCTCATGATGCATTAGTGACACTGCAAACTTGGAAAAAAAATATGTTAACTTGGAAGGATAATTAGAGGTACTTATGCAATGAATTTGAAGATGGTGTAGAAAGATTAAATGTAGGAAAATGAGTTGGCTTTCTGAATATATAATTTGTATTTATAGAGATTATGTCCAACTATGTGAATTTTTAATTTTTCTAACATCAGTATGTTATTTTTCATGCAGAATATACTGCATATGTTTTTGTTAGTGGAACCTTTGAGTATCTAAATGATAGAACATTACTACAAAACCTTTTGGACTTGTAGATATTGTTCTTGTGCCCAACTATTTTTCCAAAATTTATAATCTTAATTTTATATTTTTCTTTTAAACTATGTAAGTCATTATATCCTTGAAATTACAATGCCTTCTATTAATGCATCTAAAAGGTCTTAACATTATCAAACACTCCTTTTTTTATATTGTAGTTCTTAATTTCTTGTAGTGCACCATATAAATTTTTTTCCCAAATGGTATAAAGGCCCAAAGAAATATATGGTGCAAATAGATGAAGGATGTATTTTAATGTTTTGACATATGTCAAGAGAAAACTATATTACAAATATTAAACATTGTTAATTTTTTTTAAAAGATATATACTTAGAATTTGCACGATTAAATATATTTGTGTTTTTAGTTTCATGAACAATGGATTTGTCACTTATATAAAAAAATAATGCCAAAAATAGATATGTGTATATGTGTGTGTGTTTTCTTAAAATTTGATTTTTGTCATATATTTGTATCCCAAACCATGAGGTTTGCAATCCCAAACCTATATTTGAAGCAAACAACTCATCATGCATGTAAGCTTCTCATCAAAAAGAAATTTCAAAAAAATGTGTGCACATTCTAAGTGCTAAAAATGTGCTCATATTCGGAGCATAAGAAACATGTGAGCATTCCTACCACTAAAAATGTGCATGTGTTCCTAGCAGCAGGAATGCATGTGCATTCCTACTGCTGGGAACTTTAACACATGGGAAATGGTTGAGGTGGTTTGGGAGGTATGAGAGGGGGAGAGATGGAGAGAGAGAGAGATAGATAGACGGGAAAATAGGGGGAGGATAGAGAATGAGGGTTGAAAAGTGAGAGAGATAGGGAAATATAACAAGGAAGGGAGAGTGAGGGGGCTTTGGAGGGGGGGAGTTGTTAGAGAGAAAGGGAGGAAGAGAAAGATAGAGTGGGATGGGGATCATTTTGAAAGAGGGATTAAGGGAGGAGAGAGAGAGAGAGAGAGAGAGAGAGAGAGAGAGAAAGGAGAGAGAGATCAAGGGAGGGAGAGAGGGGATGGGAGGGAAGAGAGAGAGAGAGAGAGAGAGAGAGAATGAGCAAGAGAAAGAGAGATAAGGGGAGAGGGAGGGAGAGATAGAGGTGGGGTGAAGAAGAGATAGATAAAGAGGGAATAATATATATATATATATATATATATATATATATATATATATATATATATATATATATATATATATATATATATAAAGAGATAGTGATGGAGGAGTGATTGAGAGAAATTGAAAAGATAAGGTAGAGAGGAGAGGGGGAGGGAGGATAGAGAGAAGGAGAGAATTGAGATGAGAGAGAAGAGAGAGGGAGATAGGAGTGAGGGAGATATGGATAAAGAGAGAAAGAAGAGAGAGATGGATGGTAGTTAGGGTGGAAGGGAGAGAAGGAGAGAGGTAGGGATATAGAGACAAATCAAATGGAGGAGAGAGGGAGAGATAGAAGGAAGAGGAGAGAGAAAGAGAGGGATGGGGAGAGTGGGGGCTGATGAAAGAGAGAGAGGAGGGAGTGAGGGTGATCTGGGTTCGGGTGTGAAAAAGGACCCTTCCAAGACCTTTTCCTTATGTGATGTGTTAAATTTCATTTTAAAAGAACATAAATGAATACATCTGCATGCGGTAAAGAAGATGAACATGACAATCATTAGCAAACATGAAAACATAAGCCATTGATAACGAAGCTCGTCCAGGAGGGACTACGTCTCCAAGCCTCGGTGTCAAGATGGTTTAGGCCATTGAATTAAGTGTTGGTAAAGAGGATGAAGATGTACATGTACGTCATCATGGTCATAAAGGAAACTCCCTCACACAGGAGTGGCTAGAAACCCCCAATACACGTTCCACAACAGGAACTACCCTCACGCAGGAGTGGCTGGAAGCCTCCAATACATGTTCCTATCTAATGAATCAGAGAATCCCCATTTACAAGTTACATTGGGATCTCATAATAACATAAATCCATAACAATACATCTCTGATCCACATCACTAAACAAGATCCCACATTAAAACATCAAGCGCAAGGATCAAATCAACACAATGCAAACTCATAATGATGATTCTGCATCACATCGAGCGAGAATCGTAACACATCTCATAAGCCATAAAAAGAAGTATAATGCAACAACATTATATATACCTCAGCACCATGGATGTGTGTATACTGAGCTGCTCTACTGCTAGCTTGCTGTACCATCAAATCTTGTGGCATCGATCACCGTCAAGACGTCTGCTTGCACATTGAGTATTGAAACTTGCAATAGCATATAAGAAGTGGACGAAACAATTGAGGCCTCTGTTGTAGAATTTGACACTTCCATCAGGTTCGTGTCGCCAAGAGGTATAAAATCGACATAAATTTTGTCCAATTTGGACACTGGGAAAATTTGGCCCCTCTCAAAGTTGGGCTCAAGCATGGTTCCACCTGCCTCTGTTCCCACTCATGGTTCCACCTGCAAATGCAAACTCAGTCTTGAAAATCGTGCATGTACCTCCGCTGGGCGCACTATGCAAATGAGGGGTTTTTAAATGAGTTTTGTGGGCGGAGTTTTCAAAAAGCCCATTTGGGAAGATTGGTCTGAATGTCAAATTATAAGGAGGAGGTTGGGTGGTCAAACTCCAACCCCTCCAGATTAACACATCAGTTTTATTTTGGGGGGTCGGGTCTGCATTGGGCAGCATGCCCCATAACCTCTGCATCTTATGTATTATCCGTGGCATTAAAAGGTTGGCGCATTTTGTTTTAAATAGCACGGAGGTTTGAGTTAAATGGGGGGAATGTTGGTACATATGCCACCACATGGGGCCACCTGGTGGGGTCTGAACCACATGCGCCGGGCGGGTTCAATCCCCGCCGGCCTCACCTTAATTTTTTTCATATTTAGAGGTGGTTTGGGGGTGTGGGCCGGGTCCACCCAAGGTGGTCTGCCCACCCCATGTAATATGATGTTTAATATATATATGGCGTTGGTTGGAGGGTTGGACCGGTAGGGGTCATGGCCCGTCGGTTCCTTTGGTTAATGATGTGGTTGGGTGCGGTTGGGCCGGCGGGGGTCATGGCCCATCGACCCTTTAATAATAAAATTTTGTTTTGTAATATATTTTGGGGGTGGCAGGGGTGGTGGCCCGCCACCTCATATATATATATATATATATATATATATATATATATATATATATATATATATATATATATATATATAGATATATATATATATATTGATTTTTTATTACAATAGGGCTATTTTTTCGATTTTGTCTAACATAAGGGTTATTAGACAAATTAAAGAGGCAACAATTTCACTCGCTTTCAGGAGCTAGGTTTCATTCCCCGAGGTTGGTCAAAGTTTAGGACACTTAACCCTGGCCCATAGCCCAACCATGACAAAAAATTTGACTGGATTGTTCTCCCTCATATGAGCTCGGATTGACGAACTATTTGCAACGCTGTTATTAGGACGACAAGATCTACGCTTCAGTCCTAGTTCGAAAGAATTCTGATCACTTTGATTTTTGAGCTTCCATAAGCCCTCTTTAGAGCCACCTGAATCAGAGGGATAGGGAGTTAGAGCCCTAGGTGGGAGAGAGCAGGAAAAAGATAAAGATAGAGAAAAATATTGAAGGGGGAGAGGGTCACATAGATAATGAGGGACTAAGGGAGATAGAGAGAACAGGAGAGAGATAGAGTGATATAGAGATATATATGGATCAGGGAGAGGGAAGGAATAAGAGAGAGAGGGAGGGAGGGAGAGAGAGATAAAGAGAGATATAAGGAGAGAGGGAGGGGGAGTTGAGAGATTAAGAGATATAGAAGGAGAGAGGGAGGGAGGGAGGGAGGGATAAAGAGAGATATAAGGAGAGAGGGAGGGAGGGGTTGAGAGATTAAGAGATATAGAAGGAGAGAGTGGGGGGGGGGGGTTTCAGAGATAAAGAGAGATAGAAGGATAGAGGAGGGAGGAGAGAGAGGAGGGGAAGAGGGAAGGAAGGAGAGAAGGAGAGAGAGACAAAGTTTATAAAGGTTTTTGTAAGGGAGGGACTAAAGGAAAGAGAGAAAGAGAGGAGAGGGGAGATAGAGGAAGAGTGAGAGATAAAGAGAGTGATGGTGGGTAGAGAAGGTGAGAGGCAGGGAAAATTTTAAGGATGGAAAATTAACTTGAAGTTTAAAAACATTGGCGAATCTCGCTAGTCCCTAATATGAAAACTATAAAATGTTTATTGATATATTTGTAAAATTATTCAAATTTATAATGATTTTATATATCATGTCTATATAATGTTGGTGATTTTTAAGGTAAAATAATTTTATACTGTAAAATTTGGTTGAATCATTTTTATAAAAAATGGAAATTGGCGAATAATTTTTTGGAAAAATTAGTCCACCTATGAATATTAGCCCCTAAAATTTTCCATGGTGAGAGGTGGAGGGAGTGAGGGAGAGTGAGATAGAATGAGATGGAGGGGGGTAGATAGAGATAGAGATGGAGGGTAGAGAGAGGGAGATGTGGGAGAGTGGGAGAGGAAGAGAGAGAAAGGAAGACACACACACACACACACAAATATATATATATATCTATATATATATATATATATATATATATATATATATAGAGAGAGAGAGAGAGAGAGAGAGAGAGAGAGAGAGAGAGAGAGCCTCCTTGATCTTCCACCGCTATCTGCCCCTCTCTCTCTCTATTTAATGCTCACTCATTGTCTTCCCCTCTCTCTCTCTGTTGCATTCTCACTTATTTTCTTCTCCTCTCTCTCTCTCTCTCTCACTATTCCCATTTCCCCACTATCACTCTCCCTCCCTTCCCCACTTTCCCCCTTTCCCTCTTCACCACTCTCTATTCCTCTATCTCTCTCTCTCTACCCCCTCTCTCTCTCTCTCTCTCTCCATGCCTTCTTATCTCACTCTCCCACACCACCCCATCTTTGTCTCAGTCAAATCCCCCTCTCTCCCTTACTATCTCTCCCCCCTCTCCTCTTTTTTTGTATCTCTCCCTCTCTCCCCACATCTCTCTCTTAATCACAGACACACACACACACACACACACACACACACACACAGATATATATATATACACCTATTTCCACCCCTTCTCTCTCTATCTATCTATTTCTCTTCCCCACATAATCCCCTCCCTCTCTCCAAATTCCTCCATCTCCCTTCCTCTCTTTCTATATGCCTTTGTACTTATGCTAGTCCTTCCTTCAAAAAACCACTTGCAAGGCTCTATTTCTCTCCTTGTTACTCCTTTATCCAAGTGGATATCAATTGCCACCCACCTCTTCCACTGTCTCAATGGTTATCTATCTTCTTGGTATTTTTTTATATGCAATTTGAGTCCCAAACTTCTAGGGTCATTTTTTTTTGGAAAGGGGATAAAACGTGACACAATATGAATGGTTTGGCAACTAGGGTAGTGATACCATGTAGTAATGAGGTGGACATGGATTGATCATTTTCACCACCATAAGTTTAGGGAAGCCTTGGAAATTGAAAGGAGGCCTATCAATCTAAATAGAGACGATGGTTGGAGTATTATCAGGTGTTGGATCCCTACCTTGTATTCCTAAGTTCTTATAATATTTAATTAGTTAATTAATTAATTAATTAATTATTTTATTTATTTATTTTAATCGAATTGATGATATTCCTTTATTTCTTTTTTATTTACCTTTTATTTATTTTTTCATTTTTTTTACCATATTTTTTATTTTTTGGATTTGAATAATAAAATTGAGTTAATTCATTATTTTGATTTATATTTTATTTAGTCATTTTCTTATTACTATTTTTAGTTTTATTGTTTAGAATAGTTAAATTTGACCTTATTATTTTTATTTTGTTTGTTTGTTTATTTATTTGTTTTTAAAATATTGATATCATAATTTAAATAGTATTGTTCAAATATAACCTTACTTGAAATTATGTCTCTACATTGCTCTCTATTTAAGTATTTTCAATGGTTTGCCTCTTCATCTAGTCCTCATGATGAAACACACTTGTTGTTTCAAAATGTGTTGGCCAAAAATTTCTCTTATGTGATTTCTACCGAAAGACTTTGCTTAGTTGTTTATTTATTAATATTTTTTTTTTCATTTTCTTATTACTATTTTTCACTTTTATTGTTTAGAATAATTAAGTTTGACCTTATTATTACTGACCTTTTGATTAAAATAATAATAATAATAATAAAATAAATTTAATTATTTATTTACAACTAATTTCCATCTATTACTTCATTTTAATTTAAAAAACTTGTTGATTAATTATTGATAATTCTTTAGTCAAAACTAGTTGTTATATTCTAATGGCTAGAAAACATTTCTCTTCATGTATTTAATTTAATGCCATGATCAAGTTCTTCATCTTGTTCTGATAATGAATCACGCTAGAGAGTCAAAAACATGTCAACTTAAAGTTTCTTCATGTGATTCTACCAAAAAATCTCTCAACATATATAAATATTGTCCACTTCTAATAAAAAAATCAATATTATATTTATACATATTTCAAAATATATTTATAATTATGTAATATTAATCCATATATTTTTATATATTTTAAATATAAATCTGTGTAACTAATACATATTTACTATTTACAAATTTAATATAAATATAATATTTTGTTATATTATTTTTTTTTTCCAACTTTTATATATATATATATATATATATATAATCATCATTATCATTATAAATCTTTTTCACTTTCAATAAACTTGTAAAGAGTATCACCATAGTAAACGGGGTAAAGTGTTGTTATTTGCAATACTTCTCACTTTTCAATGTTAACGTCTGTAAAATATAGAACCCTTAGTGTTATATATATATATATATATATATATATATATATATATATATAAATTCACAATTCCCCAGTCGAAGAAAGCCTCCTTCCCATGAGATGAGGGCAGTATTTCATCATATGAACAATAATGTATTACGTCATACAAAAATTCTAGTATTACGTTATAATTCTAGTATTATTATGTAAATTCGATTGGTTAAATTTATATAAGTAGAGTGTTTTAAAAGTTTTCAGTTTGTTGAATTTATTTATATACTAGCTTAATAATATAAATTAGATAGATTTTGTTACAATATTATGAATCAATGCAATGGTTTATCAATATCATATACTTGAAAATTCAAAACTCACTTCATATGACATGTAACACTCCGTCCTACTCCTTTCTAGTGCTTTGGGCTATGGGAAGTGTTATTGCTCTAACTTGACCTACAAGGTTTATTATGAAGATGCGGTTACAAAAATCCTCTTTTTCCAACTCCATCGAAACTCAAAACTAATACTACCATTGGGTTCATCTCATCGAGAATTTTTTGGTGGCATAAATTTCAATTTAACTTTCGAATTGAAAGTTATGCTCATTCAAAGTTTGATGAATCACATTGCCCCAGATTAGCAACGAACCTCAATGTGTGACCCCCGAACAATTCCACACTACCCGTGGACCCTACATGAAATCCACGTGGCCATTACGAGGTCTTTGTGGTGCTTGCCACCTCAACCCAAACTTATGGGTCCCACCAGGGCCTATTGCTTCATGTTATGCAACCATTTATCATTATATTCAGTTCCAAGGAAATCTGGGTTATGAAATATTATCCATTGTTGACACAACCCCAAAAAAATCTAACCTCTGGATTACTTAATTGTGTCATGGAAAATTCAGCTCAACAGACATCTGGGGCTCCACAAAGGTGTGCACCACTTACCACCCTAAATCCCAAATTCCCCAGATCATATGCAAGTTCTATGGAAAATCTAGTCCATGTTATATTGGGAACTTTTCATATTCACACAACTCAACTTAGATGCTCTAAATTATCGAATGCATCCGTGAGTCAACTATATATCTACCCCGTTGTGTATCTAGATTCAACTAATTCTTGGTAGATGAAAAAGGTATCCAACCCAGATACAAATCCCGCTAAGAGACCATCTTTTCCTAGATACAAAATTCACTAAGAACGCCATCCAGTCCCAGATCAAATTTGGATATTTTCCAAAACTTGCGAGGAAAATTTAAGGTGTTTTATTAGAATTTCTTTAGGTAGGGCATTTGAAAAGAACAATAAATTCTAACGACAAGAACCAAGCTCTAAAAACTAACCTTTAAAAGTATTATGCCATGACCATAGAAGATTTAATGGCACCATTAAGCTTAATTTACATCAGATCCTAAGCAAAGGAAGAGATGGCTCCAAACGCCAAGATTCACAAGGGAACCAAAAACCATGCCTACTATGTCAAGCTCAAGGCATCACAACAATGTACATGTGTGTGGAAATCATAAAACCATTTCATCATTCTTAAACCAAGTAACCATCATCACTAGTTGAATCCTCACTTAAAATACAAAACATAGTTACCTTCTTATGATGTGAGATCGGATTCCTTCATTCATTGGCAAAAAGACTTACAAATTTATATGATTACTTAAGAGGACTATAAGCCATGCTTGTAACAACATGAATCTCAAGCCATTAGGTTGATTACAATTATATATATATATATATATATATATATATATATATATATGTAGATATATATATACATATATATATACATATATATCTATATATATATATATATATATATATATATATATATATATATATATATATATATATATATAATTGATTACAACATTCATAAACTACATGATCGTCAATTCTAACCAAACATCCATTCAACACACAACCCATAAATTGAACTCCTAATAAGTAGGATAGCCCACAATCATGGTTATGGAAATGAGCTTCCCAAAATCATAAACATATAAGATAACAGAGAACTTATCCTGGGTAATTTTCAAATCAACATTTATGAGCAAATGAGACAGCTTGCAATTCACTAAGAAGGTAATGACCACATAACTAAAGCATCTCATTATCACCATAGATATACAAGATAGTTGGCCCATTAGGTTAATTTTGAGGTCTAAAATGGGCCTCATAAGGAAATTGTAAAATAATTGTGGAAATAATAAATTAAGATTAGATTACATCATCAAATTTTAGAGGGAAAAAAGAAAAAACTACTTTTTCAACTCGTATTTTCAACTTATCTCCTTATGGGTTCACTCAAATTTCAAGTGGGAACACTCGTTGGATGTAGAATTTGATTCTTCATTCAAAGAGTATCCATGTTGCATACTTTTGATGAACCCTAATATATGAAAAATGAGAAATACATAGAAAACGTGATTGCAATAATGTTTTTTCATGCATTTCTGATTTTTCACGTAGAAGGCTCCATCGAAGTATGCAACATGAGTACTTTTTGGATGAGGAACTAAATTTTGCATCCAACAAGTACTCCCACTCAAAATTTGAGTAAAACATTCGGGAGATAAGTTGAAAATACGAGTTGAAAAAGTAGTTTTATTATTTTATTATTTTTTAATCTTTTTACTTTTTTACTACAAAAATGGTGAATCATCCCCCATGGTTGACATCATCATCTTGAATCCTATTGGTTCTTATAAAGTTTATTTTGGTCATACATTTTTCTTATGAGGTCCATTTTAGACCTAAAAATTCTTTTAATTCCAACCATCGTTAGATACTGAATCAAGCATTCCTTCATGGATGTTACATGATTAATCATTAATCATAAGCACAATAGTGGACATCATAGCGTGTAGATGGACGTGCATAACCAAGTATACTTACCTGTGTGTGTTAATTTGACTTGCAAATGAAGGGAGAACTTCCACTCTCCACCCAACCATAGGATCTCTACATTGCAACTTTTCTTGTAGTTGACTAGCCTCGAGCCAGATTCAAGGTTTGAGGAAACACTTGCACAAGGGAAGTTTACAACAATGGCTTGTTCATTCACAAATATTCACACATTCCTAGACAAAGGGTTCCATGGTCTCAAACACAATCATAGGGATTGACACCTAGGGTCAAAGAGCACAAAATCAAAGTCACTAAGCACTAACTCCAATTTACAAGTTCAATAATTAGTTCCAGTGTTGTCTGGTCAGCTCTACAATGCTCCACAACTACACACCTCCTAGAATTAGCTTAAATTGTGTGTAGAAATAAGGCAAGGTTCTCCCTACCCTTTGGAAATGGCTAGAAAAATTACAAGGTGGGGTTTTAGCCTCAAATTCTAGTGTCTTCTCTAGGGAAAACCCCATAGATATTCTAGAGGGTGCTCTTGTAATATGGACTCCTTCCTTGGTTTGATGCTCCAATGAAAAATTATTCTGGTCACTTATGTTTCTTTTGTGGTTTATAAGGTCCATAGATGTGCATGTCCATATGTCTGGTAGATAATTTTTGAAATGTTTATGTGCCAGTTTCCAATATGATAAGATCTTGGGTCTTCAAATTTTTTGATCAAGTTCAAATCAAACCTGTTTCTTTTTTGGTCATGAGTAATTCTAGTTGAAGAAAAGGCTGACATTTCTATCAATGCTATGTACTAGTCTATATCTACAAATATAATTTTATTCTTACCAAAAGTATATATATTTTATTCATATTCTACAAAATGATCTCTTTCTTTATCCCCCAATGTTAATACCAAGATTGGACATCCTTATGGCATCCCTATCTGAACTGAAGGTGGTGTTTTGCTATATTTTGAAGCAATTTTAGGAAGCTGCTTGTCATCTATGTTGTTTAACCTCTTCTTATACATTGAATACTTTTACGTAGACATGATTGCAATGGGGAAACTGATTTCTTCAACGAGGAGGAAAGGATTGGGTGTATTTCCTTTAATTTTAATATTATAGGTTATAAATTCCTTTTGGAACTCTTCTAACTTTCTCCATCACTCTTCAAAGATAGTGCATTCCCAAACATCACATCCATATAATATATGTTTATTTGTAATGAGAGCCTCAAAGAAGAGTCTTTTAATTTCCCATATTCAAGTTCTTAATAAGCTTTCTACTCTCCATAATTTCTTTTCTCAATGCTATAATTCTAGTTGAGCTTGTGATGGATGTCAATTCCAAGATATTTGTATGAAGATGCTTCCTACAAGTTTTTGTTGTCATATAAAAGTATCATACGCGATAATTTTGGATTTAATTATCATGACTTTTGTTATTTTTATTAAGGATATTGATTATTTGCTTTATCTCTCAAACCATGAAAAAAGGCACGCTAAATTAGATGTTAGATTATAATCCTAGTACATATATTTGTTTATAAGAAAAATGAAGATACATTGTCCATAAACTGCTTTAGAATCCCACCCACGGATGAAAAATGTTGCTAGAAGAATTAATCGTACAAATAATATGTCTCATTGTTCTTAGGTTTGAGGCACGAGGAAAGAGACCAATGGAGTATACTGAAAATATTTGACATGCGAAATATCACCATATTGATATATGTAGAAATTCCTTGTAGATTCAAACTACATATTGTAATACGATAAAAAAAATTGACTTGAATCTACTCTACTCATTAGTGGAAACAACAAATGATTGATGAAATCATGATGCATAAAAGAGAAAGAATTCAATCAAACGTAACACAATAATTTTTTGGGGAAATAAACAACTAAAAACCCCTGCTATCTGTATATTTCATTAATCATAAAATATGAGAATATTACAATGCTTTTCCCAAGCCTGAGCAACCTCTGCACTATCTCTATCTATCACATTGCTTCCCAGACAAGCTCAAGTAAATACTTAACCAATTATGATGTCTACCAATCTCCTATTTCCATGCACAATTTCCTTGGCAATTCACCCATATTTAATTGGGAAATTCCTCAATTATGAATTGTGCAATCCTCATAGGCCTTCCTTTGATTGCATGCACTGCCTGTACAATTCATATGATTATACTGCTAATAGTGCATTGTCCCTGAACTCCAATCTCAACTGGGTCTTTCTATAATTTGAGATTCATCAGTTAATTATGAGTGAATGTTCAGTTTACTGGTTGATCATTGTTGGTTACACCCCACTACTACAAGTTACACCCCACTACTTGATCTCCCACTAATTCCTCCATCAATTAGAACTAGTTGAACTGACTTGAAATCAGTTAAACTGAATTAAATAATTACAACTCAAAAATAAACTCATACTGGGCTCCTATAAAGTAGGAGACACTCTACATGACTCTAGTTAGACCCTCAACTTGAATTAATTGAGCCAACTAATTCAAACTAACTTAGTTAACTATTACAAGTTGTCATGAGATATGGAATTACAATTTAATTCCTAATTTAATTCAAGGAAAAAATAAAATTAGGGTTTTCTTGTTTCATTTTCAACACTCCCTCTCAAAAAGAAAGGGGTTATCTTCTACCCCGATCCTGCCACTGTGAAACTGGAATTTTCATCTTGACAATGCCTTTGTCAAAATATCTGCATCCTGCTCCTCTATAGGAATTTACTCCAACAACATGATTCTCCACTACACAAAAATATCGTAGATGATGATACCAGATGTCGATATGCTTGGACTGATCATGAAAGATTGGATTCTCAGAAAGTTTGATACAACTAAGTTTGTCACAGTAAATCACTATAGGATTCATCTGTTGACCAGATAACCCAACAAGGATCTTTCTCATCCAAATAGCCTCTCAAGCTACTTGACTAGTAGCCATGTACTCTACTTCTGGTGAATTGAGTGACACTGATATTTGCTTCCCGTTGTACCAAGAAACTATTGCTAAACCAATATTGAAGATTCCCCCTGATGTGCTCTTTCTGTCGGATGAAATCCCAGCCTAATCTGCATCTGTGAAGCCTTGAAGCTTCACTCCTTTTGTCCATCTATACCAAAGAACAAATTGAGTGGTGCCTCTAAGGTATCTCAACACATGTTTAGCTACCTTGCAATAAATTTTGGTTGGCTTAACCATGGATTGACTAAGCTGGTTAACTGCAAAATAAATTTCCAATCGTGTGTTCACCAAATAAATAAGTGAACCCACAAGTTATCTATAAATATTAGCCTCCACTACTTCACCTGAAGTAGCATCTTCCTTCCTCCAATTACCTGCTAGAGGAGTCTCCATGGGTTTGCTACTCTCCATGTGGAACTTCTTCAATATCGCATTGGCATACTTGCCCTGAGAGACAAACAATTCCTCATATCCTTTCCATATTTCCATACCAAGAAAGTAATGCATGAGCCCCAGGTCCTTCATCTTGAATTCTCTTGCAAGATCCTCTTTGCAAGATTTTATCAACTTCTCATCACCTCTTAGAATCAAATCACTAACATATAAAACTATAATCAACAATTAACCTTCAACCATAATATGGTAAAGGTTTGCATCTGCTTCACTTTTGGTGGAGCCTAACTCGGTGAGATAACTTTCAATTCTAGTGTACCAAGCACGCGGTGCTTGTTTTAGTCCATACAATACTCGCTTGAGTCTACACACATGCGACTCTCTGTTGAAGGTCTCAAATTGCTATGCAACCAACTCACAAAATAGAAGAAAGAGATATATCAACGACTTAAAACGTAGCCTCTTCGAGGGGGCAACCTCCTTTACATTACACAAATGAACAATTCTTGGATGATACAAATGACAAGACCTCCTTTCTATATATAGGAGTCTAAGGGGTCATAATATAATCAGAGCCGACATAATAATGTAACTTGGGACAACAATAACAATAGTGGGCTTCTATGGAGCACAATAATAGTAATATGGGGACAACATGGGCACAAAAATAACAATAAGGGGTACAATGAAAATAATAATAAGGGAATACGATAGTATTATAGGGACCTAACATGCCCTTCTTCTTCAAAAAAGTGTTGTCCTCAACGCTTGAGTAGTCCTGGATGCTTCTGTATAAACTTATCATCCTCCTATGTAGAATCTTCAGCGGGTAAGTTCTTCCACTTGATGAGATACTCTGAAATTGATCAATTTTGTAGTTATCGAGTTCTTGTTTCTGTGACTCCTTCAAGTTCCAATATGATTTTTCCTTCCTCGTCAAGATCTGGAAATATTGTTTGAACTGGGAGCTTGTCACCTATAACCTTATTTAAGCATGAAACATGGAAAATTGGGTGCACTCAGGAAGATGCAAGAAGTTCCAATTTGTATGCCATAGTACCAATATTTTGCAACACCTTGTATGGACCATAATACTTTGGTGATAATTTATTATCCCTCTTAGCTTGCTTGAGGGATATTTTTTTGTATGTTTGTAGCCATAGAATTACCCAGTCACCTACATCAAACCTTCTTTCGCTGTGATGTTGATCTCCCTGTTGTTTCATTCTATTCTGCGCCAAAGTGAGGTTATCCTTTAAGAGTTGAAGAAATTTTTGTTGATGCTAGATGTGATCTTCCACTACTTGAACCTTATAATTTTCTCTTAAATATGATGTGATGGACGGTGGATCATATCCATAAAGTGCCATAAATGGGGTCATTTTTACTGCAGTATGGAAGGAAGTGTTATACCACCATTCAGCGAGAGGAAACCATTTGACCCATTGTGTCTGTTTATCAGATACAAAGCAACGAAGATATCCTTCCAAACATTTATTTATGAAGATATCCTTCCAAACATTTATTTACTATCTCAATTTTCCCATCAGATTGAGGATGATAAGATGAGCTACGAGTTAGCTGAGTACCCAGACAAGAAGATAATTATGTCCAAAAATTTCCAATGAAAATAAGATCTTTGTCACTTACAAAAATATTTGGATATCCATGTAGCTTTTGAATTGTTTCCATAAACGCAATAGCAACTATACTAGCTTTAAATGGATGAGATAATGCACAAAATTTTGCATACTTGGTAAGTATATCAACTACCAACATGATGACACTCTTTGCTTCAGACTTGGGTAAACCTGTGATAAAATCCATTGAAACCTCCACCCAACTTTGACTTGGAATGGATAAAGGTTGTAATAGACATGGGGTCTTAATTTTCTCAACTTTATTTTGTTGGAAAACCAAACATTCTGCCACAAACTTTTGAATATCAGATTTAAGGTTATCCCAAAAAAATTCCTTCTTAACCGTGTGGTAAGTTTTTAAAAATCTTGAATGCCCTCTTAAGGGAGATGTGTGTAATTGTCCAAGAATATTTTGTTTGAGTTGAGAATTCTTACAGAGGTATAAGCGATATTCGTACCATAATGAATCATTTTTCCATCTAAATGTATCAGATGTACTGGGATCTTGCTGCAACTTTTGAATGAGTGCCCACACTTCTTCGTCCCCTTGCTTCGTTTATCCAATTCGGTTGCATAATAGAAATGGAAGAAAGCAATGCTTCCACATCCTCATCCTTTCTTGAGATTGCATCTGCAACAACATTTTCTTCCCTTTTAATAGATGATTTCAAAGTCATAACCCAACATCTTTGTGACACATTTTTGTTGCTCTTCTGAAGATAACCTTTGTTCTAAAAAGTATTTAAGAATATCATGATCTGTTTTTACCTTGAAGTGTCTCCCATTTGTAGTATACCTAGGGGGATATTATGGGGTACAGAGGGAGGTACCCAAGGGAATAATGTAATAATGGGATGGGCCATAGTTAATAAATAAAGTGGTTAACCCACATCATGTAAGGGACCACAAGTAGTTAACAATAATGTGATAATCCCATTGTATTAGATATATGGTATTGAGAGACCCAGGGTAATGACCCAGGGTATTGTATGTATGAAGCCTATATAGAGGTTAGAGAATCTCCATGGAGATATGTCAAGGATTATTGTATTGGCAAGCATATGGCTTGTGGAGCATTCTCCTTAAGGAGTGACTGTATGGTGTAACCCTACCTTAAGAGTTTTGATTAATAAAGAGAAACATTTTTATATTCAGATCTCGTTATTTCTGGGCAGACCCAGGATATTGTATGTATGAAGCCTATATAGAGGCTAGAGACTCCCCATGGAGATATGTCAAGGATTATTGTATTGGCAAACATATGGCTTGTGGAGTGTTCTCCTTCCTTAAGGAGTGCTTTTATGGTGTTACCCTACCTTAAGGGTTTTGATTAATAAAGAGAAGCATTTCTGTATTCCGATCTCATTATTTCTGGGCATATTCCTAATACAATGGGCTTATTACATTATTGCTAACTAATTTTGGTCCCTTACATGATGCCGGTTAACCACTTTATTTATTAACTATGGCCCATCCCATTATTACATTATTCCCTTGGGTACCTCCCTCTATACCCAATAATATCCCCCCTAGGCATACTATATTGATGCATTGTAAGAAATAGGTTAAAGCTAAAGAAAATACAAAGATGTTCTTCAAAAATGTATGGGCTCATTTTGGGTTACCTACTTCAATTAATTTTTATCGAGATTCTCTATTTATCGAAAAGTTTTGGTCAAGTTTATGAGAACTCATGGACACAAAGTTGAAGAAGAGCACATCATTTCATCCACAAACTAACAACGAGACAAAAATAGTGAACAAAGTAGTAGTGCATTTCCTTCGAGGATATTGTGGTAAGCATCCTAAACTTTGGGATGAGCATTTGCATTACATCCAACATGCCACAATCATGTAAATCATTCATCTACACAAGTACCTCCATTTGAAGCTTGTTTGGTTTATTTGCAAAGTCTCCTTTGGATTTCATTTTTGGTAAAGATATTGCAGTAGATGGACATAGTGATGTGGAAAAAGTGAAGAACTTCATTGAACAAATCCAATCAGTGCATGAAAGGGTATAAGATCAACTGGAGAAAATCAAAAGCAAGTCATGGTGAGCATTGGGTTGATCATGATTTCTAATGGGATATCAAGTTTGGTTGTAAAGTGGCAAGGAAAGGTTACAAGTCAAAGGTAATAGGTTCAAGCCAATCAGATATGGTCCTTTCAAAATTTTGGAGAAGATTGGTAACAACACTTTTCGATTAGATTTTCCACTTTATAAGCAAATTTATTCTGTTGTGAATGTGGAAAACTTGAGATTGTATGATCCTCCTATGATTGTTTATCAAGAAGAGAATGTTCAAATTCCATCCATAGAATATTTTTCTCCTGAATATTTAAATGAGTTGCATGAAGACTTTATTCTTGACAAAAGGATAAGAACTTCACGCAAAGGCAATGTGGAACCTTCGTGTGGCACTCAAAGGTACCAATCTAAGCAAATAAAGGTGGATAGAGGTCAGTAAAGTGAGAAGTTGTACCCTCAGTTGATGCTCGTAAAAATAAAATTTTGGTGGTCCAAAAGCTTCTAGTGGAGAGGAGTGATCCAGGGGATCAAAAATATGCTCAAAAATGAAAGTGCTTAAAATATCCCAAAACCAACACCAAATCACATATCTCGTCATTCTAATTCCAGTGACGCTTGAATCACCTCAATCTGACATCATATGAGGAATTTATCGTGTTTTGAAATGTTTGGCAAATAGTAAGAAATTCAACTTGCAAGGTTGACTATAAAAATCATACAATGACGTGGTGTTGACGTCAGTGGGATGACTAGATTGTACGACTGGTAGACGGGCCAATCCCGTGAGGACACATGGCACACTGGTATTGGTTTGAAGGTACGTGATATGGGACAATCTTAGGTGAGCACATGGGCCAATAAGAGAGCACCATGTGGCCCAATGAGAGGCCGCCACGTGGCGCAATGAGAGGCTTCCACGTGGCCTTGGGAATGGCGCCAAAATTTTGTTTCGTAGACCAACTAGCTTCGCGGGGTTCAACCCCATGACCTATCGCCTGTGAAACCAGTTCCTGACCAACCAAGCTACAAGTGTCTCTTATTATATATTGGGCACATTGTGTTTTATTTAATTACAAGTAGTTGGATGGTTGGGGGCCCACCGACTTGACCCTTAGTTTTTGGTAATACACGCGACTGACGGTGGAAGAGAAGGAGGTGGGGCGCATGGCACCCTACCCGTGCCCAAGCCCAAGCCATATGATGACCACACGACCAGGAGCAAGGCCAGGGAGAGCGCATGGCCTATGGTTGACGCCCCTTAGCCATGTGTGGTCCCATATAACCATCAGTGCGGGGTTAGGAGGGGGCTTCTGTGAAACAGTTCAAAAGATCTAATTTTTTATATTAAAAATAATGTAACCTCCGCCCAAAATTGCAGATCGAACTTGAGACCGACGGTATGATATTACAGTGGCCAAGCCAATTGAGCCATGTCAATTTTGTTGCCAAATTTCTAAAAAAAGACCAGTTTGTAGAGTAGTTTTGTAGTAAAACTTGAAGGAGCCCTATCTTGTTCAATTTTTAACCTTTTTGAGCTCAATAAGAGCCTAGACAAATATTTTGGGCATTCTGGACATGATGGAAATGTTATCTTTGTAGATTGAAGTTTGCATGATGATGTATTGAGAATTTGAGCATATAAGAAATAAGGCCACTATTGGAAGCTTGACCCGGAGATGTAGCCTAGGAGGGGTGAACTCCATTATCAATATGTTGTGTTTGATGTTGCATGTTTGTCCATTTTAATTGTTAAAATTCTGCTAAATTACTTAAGTTTGTGTGATTTTATAATCACGATCCATTCCCTTAAAGGCATAAACTAGCTTGCAAATATTTTCCTTAAACCTTCACTTTTAATTATAGATCACCCTTGCCCTCTCTCCCTCTCCCTTCCTCCACCCCCTTTTTCCCCCCACACCCACCCCCTGCCCTTCATGCTCCCCCACACCCCCTGCCCTTCATGCTCCCCCCACACCTTTGCATGCTCACTCACTCTCTCCCTACTTTTCCTCTCTTTCTTGCTTCCCCACTACCCATTGTCTTTCCCTCTTTCTTTGTACCCCCTCACTCTCTCTCCCTCTCATTGTCTTACTCACTCACTTTATTTCCATCTACCCCTCTCTTCTTGAATCACTCTCTCCACCTTTTTTCCTCTTCCTTCATATGTGTCTCTATCACTCTCTCCCTCCCTCCCTCAATCGCTACTTCCAGTTTTGTTTCTTTTTTCATGGATTTGTGGATTGTACTAATGTTCCCGCTGTTCTCTTCTGAGGGGCTACCAGTGCTTCCTTGCTCAGATGGGTGAGTACTTGTT
Source organism: Pinus tabuliformis (assembly GCA_031772625.1). Lineage (NCBI taxonomy): Eukaryota > Viridiplantae > Streptophyta > Pinopsida > Pinales > Pinaceae > Pinus > Pinus tabuliformis. The sequence continues at coordinate 924,163,108 of CM062807.1, forward strand.
TAGTGGTGAATGAAATGTTGGGTAATGTGTAATTCTCCTTGTCCCGCTTCAAGACCGTTCTCATGTGGTGAGGTTTTTTGGAAATAGGAATCCCTCTGCTTCGTTCCGCCCAACATTCCATAAAATGCCAGAAGGACATTGCATCTGCAATAACGTGATGGAAACGGACTCCTATGCAAATTCCACCTCCAAGAAATGCAGTGACCTGCACCAGCCGAAATATGTCCGTGTTACACTATAGATTTTCTCCTACTTTTAATCTAAAAAACAACATTTATAGATTTAGTTATCTTTTCTCCTAGTTTTAATCCAAAAAACAACATTTATAGATTTAGTTATCTTTTTAATTGCATGATCATTTTCTATAATCACTGCGAAATAGGCTTGGTTTACTGTTATTAAATTTTGTTGGCCCATTTTAAATCTCTGAGGAACTGAAGAATTGTTATTCTAGGTTTTGTTTACCATTATTAAATTTTGTTCGTACATTTTAAATCTACGAGGAACTGAAGAATTGTCATGCTCATGAAGAGTAGGTAGAGTGTCAAGTTATTTTTACGAAAATTAACTAGAACTTCTGGATGTTTACACTGTTTACCAAGAAATTAAACAAGCTGCTACACTAAATCTTAAGGGAAATTTTTCTCTTATAATTAAAAAAACTCCCCTCTAATTCGCTTCTAATAAATGAAAGACTCAATCCATCTTAAAATAAATGCTCTTAACCCAAATTCAAAAACACAACTCTTTCCTGCGCTTCGCCAAAACAATAAAAAGCTGGCTCTCCATACAAGGTTACCACCTTTCTATTTCATGAGAAAGGCCGTGGATTGATGATCCCGTAAATTTTACGTAGGCAGTAAAAAATTGTTGTCTGTTTTTTCCCAAAAAAAAAAATAAAAAAAAATAAGAGATGATGGGAAGTTATTCAGCATCATTAAAAAAAATTCCTCTAGCCCCTGGAGCCCCTAATAACCATAAAATTAATATAAAAAACATGCTTGTTACATTATGGATCACAAAAGGCTAAAATCTAATAAAACAACATTTAAAAAAATCCAATAATTCTACAACTGAAATAATGTTATATAAAATTGTAAATATAAAAATATTAATTTAAATTAAATAATAATTCATTAATATTTATATAATCCTAAGAAATTTAAGTTAAGTTAATTAATAATCATATTTATATATTACTAAGGTGAAAGTACATTAATTATTAAATAAATTTAATTTATTTTTAATTAACATTTTTTCAAATTTATTGATCATGATCATATTTCATAAGACTTTAAGTCCAAATTCTCAGATTTTAGGGGGGCAGGAATGAAAATAAAACTTTCCAAAAAGCACAATTTTGTCAACCCGCAGAATTGATAATAAATTTCATAATATAATTTATATAAATTTAATACAACCCAACACAAATCTATACAAATTTAATTATTTTTAAGTTTTAACAAACTAAGAGTTAGGCTAACTGTATGGTAATAATAAATGCAAACAAATTCCATATATGCCATATAACTCAATAGATAAATTTGATGAGAAATAAACGCCCTGCTCAAACAAAAACCAATGGTATTGCTATCAAAATTATCAAATACATCTAGATTTAATCACTTTCAGCGGCTAGATCATAATCATTGGCTACCTCACGCTCAGGGTGTACCTCAACCTTGTGGTAGACCTGGAGGGCACACATACAAAGTCAATGATTAATTACTCCATTGATACTATATTTAAAATTATTAATATGTTTACAAAGTCAATGGTTTATTACTTAATTAATTTTATATTTTAAAGTGATTGCACTCAGAAAAATTGTAATTTCTATACAATCCTGAACACTTCAGAAGTATGTTCAATTTAAGCTTTGTCATGGGTTAATTTATTTATGAATATTACTCTCAAATATCTTATCGTATCTTCCACTCTTCACGTAAGTATTGACCATTTTTTTTTATTTTACTTTCTTTACATATTTTCATTTTTCAATTTCATTTTCCGTGGCTATTCTTTGTTATCTTTTGAGGTAAGATATTGTATTTTGGGGTAAATACATGGATTTCATAATTTATTATTATTTAGTTATAATATTATAATTTATTATTATTTCATAAATTAAGTAGAATATGCAGTGTAGTACTCTTTGAAATCTGAGTTTAATTAACAATAGCCATATGTAATTGTATACTCTTACTTGATTTAGAAAATAAAAGATTCTTTTCACTCCGCTTATTGTACACTCTTTAAATTATAGAAATCATTTTCACATATTTTGGAATTATTTATGAATTTTGGATATTTCCATATTTAAAAGTTATTGACACAATTTTGAAGAAAAATGTATGTGCAATGAAATATCCTTTGAAATTTGAGTTCAATTAGGGATATTCTTCTATAATTGTATCTTTTTAGTTTCACATTACATTTGATTATTATATTATTTTTATTTTATCTATAAAGTGTTTTAATATATTTTCTATCACAACCAAGATAAGCATCAATGAGAAAATTAAGTTAGAATTTAAGTTGTTCACATCTATCAATAAAAAATTAAGTTAATGTGGAAATTAAAATAGTCAATAAAAAATGATTGTATTGATTTTGAAATAATTAATTAAAAATTACCATATGGATTTTAAAGTGATAATATGATTATTTTCTTATTTTAGTAAACTAATAAATTTCAGTTGAGAAATTATATTTGAAATTATATAAAAACATTTGATAGAGATTTAATCTTTTACTCATTAATTTAAAGAGAAATGAAAATTGGATTATTAAAATAATAATTTTTTTAAATAAAGATCAATTCAAAAGAATCTTTGATGTAAAAGTTTTAATTTATTTGTGTGAGGAGCAGTTAAATTGGTTATCAAAATAATATGAAATGTGTAAAAACGAAGATCCAAGGTTTAAAATCCAATGATTGTGACCCATTTTATAAAGAGAGACAATAATCTATGATCAAATAAAATAAAAAAAATTCCAGAAATAAAATATTAAAATAATAGCCTTTTAAAATATAATATTACTATTATTATATAAAAATAGTAAATTTATATAATAAAATAAATCAAAAAATAATAATAATAATATTAAATAATTCTATTAAAATAATGATATAATTTTTTATAAATATTCAATAATATTTTATAAATGATAAAGAAATATAGATTTTAGAATTGAAGAAACAATTTTCCTAAAAAGACAAACATATTAAATAAACTAGTTTAAATATATTTTAACTCTAAATGTACTCGCAACAAAGTAAAACAGCCTTGCACCCCTCCCACTTCATTATGATGAAATTTCTATAAACCTATTCATATAAGAGTATATTTATTAATATACAGATGGAATTAATCCGTACTTCTCCAGCTAAGATGGGCTTGCTCTTAATAAAATTGTAGAGACTATTCACAATTATATGTTTTTGCATATTAAGCTTGATTATTCTCTTTTACCAAGAACTCTATCTATACTTCGTTTGATTCCTAAATTGCTTTGGAGTAAAAATATTTATAAATTACTACCCATATTTTTTTCAATATAATTTTTCATTATATATCACTCTTTAAACGACCACACTAGCATTTTCTTTTTTTTAACAATAATTTCTCCTAATACATTCAATCAAACTCAGAAGAATATTTGTGTGAATGCCAGGGATAAAAGTTTGATCTTTGTTTCAACTCATAACCAATAGATTTTTTACAAAAGACTTAAGAGAAATATTTTGTATCCACAAGTCATATACATGATATTTAATAAAAAATATTTTTTTTTTTAAGAAATTAAAGGATTTAGAACTATCTAATGTGGTTTATTCAAACTGAGAAGAATATTTATGTGAATGCGCATAAAAGTTTGATCTTTGTTTCAACTCATAACCAATAGATTTTTTCCAAAAGACTTAAGAGAAATATTTTATATACATGATACTTAATAAATAATAATTATTTTTTAGAAAAATGTTAGAGCATTTAGAATTATTTAATGTGGTTTATTATTAAGACAAAAAAATCAATCTCATTTATTAATTTAATAAATAAAATTTAATTATTTAGATGATTGTTTTTTTCATCCATGACATAATTGTCAAGAATTTTCTAACTATCTAATGTAGTTCATCATTGAAAAAAAAAAAAAAAAATTCATAATTTAATACTCATCTACATATCTAGGAACAACGATTTCAATAAAAATCAATCTTATTTATTAATTTAATAAATAAAATAAAATAAAATAAAAAAATTTAAAAATTACCATTACAATAATCCATTATTAATTATACTTCAATTATCATCACAAGAAAAATCCAATTCTTAAGACATTTAGAATTCTCACATGTCAACATCATTTAAAACTTATCTCCAATAACTTAACATACACTGCACTGCGAGAAGGAAATCATCTTGAATTACTAAATGTGGATCCCAGGTGTTTGAATATACAACATAGTTCTCATTAATCAAACTTAAAATAGGAAAGGAAAATTTTAAATCGTAGAAACGCTAAGAGATGCATTCACCTCCAAATAATCGCACCTAGGCACCAACCTCTCGACTAGCAGACTAGAAGTCAAATCCCCTCTCCTCCGCAGTTGCGCAGCCTTGGATGCCTCCTTTCGGGCGGTAGCATAAACCTCGTTGCCAAGGCCACCAAATTCTCGGTCGAATGGAGGGCCAAGAGCGACAGGAGAAAGGGAGTTGGCTTCGTACAGAGCACGTGAGTTACAAATAAAATGGTGGGGGTGGTTTTGTAGCACTCACTTGGCAATAATCGACGACGAAAATTCATCCACCTGGCCGCTAAGGTGGACAAACCTGATGACATCCAGAGTCACTGCCTCCTTCCACTGGGCGCACAAGACCATCGATGCCATAATTCTTCTTCTTCAGTGAAAAAGGCAATCGCAGAGGTGAATGCATGGCTACAAGAATCGAATGTTGAACAAACAATGGGAGGCCAACCACTTGAAAATTCATAAAGGACGTAGAACTTGCCCGGAAGTTTGAGATTATGATGCCGACAAACGTAGAGAATGAAGGGCGTCGAAAAGTTGGGTGATCACAGAATTTGGGGTTTAGGATTTTGTCCTACACGTGGGGGTTAATTCTGAGGAAGACCGGGTGTATATACATCCACAGTCATATGACACCCTGCTACGACAGAACACACAACATTTTTGGGCGCTTCTAGGGCCCTTTATTTGACAAAAATTGTCCCCTAACTGAATTAAGATGCCAATTCATCAAGGTATCAGGGTGGTTGCCCGCTCAGAGATATACCGATCTTCCATCACTAGGTGATGGAGTTTATGTTTGTGGGGTTAACCCATTTCTTAGTCGTACAACAACAACTTTGATAAGACGAAAAAAATGCAAATTAATCGTAGCTCCTTTTCCTATTGGTCCGGACGGAACGCGTGCTTGGATCGAAAGGATTTGTCCTGTATTTGGTATTGAGCCCCAGAGTCTAGAGGAAAGAGAGGAACAGATATAGGAGAGTTTAAAAGATTATCTTGATTTGGTACGCGGAAAATTTGTCTTTTTCATGGGAGATAATCTAATAGAAATATCTATAGCCAGATTCTTAATCAGATGTGATCCATTATTTGGCTTTACAAATCTCAAGTTTTGGTTGATAATTAAAAAAGTGAGATCTATCAAGATTTGGTTGATAGTTAAAAAAGTGAGATATAAGGGTGGAATAACTCTCAATCGTCTAACAGTCAATCTGATGGCACAGAAAAGTGTAAAGTGACAATTGGGGGAGTTCTTCTCAAAGGGAAATTCCTTACAGCATAATTAGAATAACAAAAAAAAATTGGAAAATTTCAAAAAAAAAATTGCATTTTTAAACATTTATTATATTTAAAATTTCTACTATTAAGTATTTAATGATTTTTCTAATATCGCAAGATTAGATGAGGATGGATGTGAATAATTTAAGTTCACAACCATCCTTTACATTTGGCATATAAAGACTAAAATTATTTTCACTAGGTTTTTGAATTCATTTTGTACACTAGCATAATAGTACAACAATGTTGGTGCATACAACATTTAAAATTTCATTTGTCAATCCAAAATTTGCCAAAAACAACTTGGAAAATTTGTCTTTTTTAATATGAGCTTCAATCCATGCGTTATGAGCATTGTTGATTATTGTCAATATTAAAATTGGCAGAGCATTCAATGTCCATACTTAATGTACATTTGTTATATTTGTCTCCATTTCCATAACATTTAATTTGTTATACTTGCTTCTTTGCAAAACACCAAAACTACTAATCATAGTTTATGTGTAAATTGTTGGGATAGGAAAATTTTAGTAAGATTAGCATCACATATTTCACTAAATAACAATTTTGAAGAGAAAAGAATAGACATCAAGAGAACTCAAAAAGATAAAGTTGTCCCTCTTTCTCTATATTCATATACTTCATCACTCTAATTTTATATAAAATGTTTGTTCATAATTATTACTTTACATTTAATAATGCTAAGTGTCTCTGTTATTAATGATGGTGTCATTATTATGTTTATGTTTATTATTTCATTAATGTTTATGCACATTTAACCTTATCCTTTCCACTACTTAGTAATTCATAGCATCAAGTTATTGAAATAGATATTTAATTGTAAGAAAACACATCATTAATAATTAATGTAAATATCTCAATTATCCATTTATCTTTATCTTTTACACATTTGGTGAATCTCATTACATATATATTTCCTAGTTTAATGATTTTATTTGTCATAATAATATTTAATTGTAATAAAACACACAACTAATAATTAATGTAAATATCTCAAATATCCATTTATTTTTTTACACATTTGGTCAATCTCATTACAAATATATTGCATAGTTTAATGATTTTATTTGTCATAATAAATCTATTATGTTTAGTGAAATTTTCTAACTTTTAATTTTTTTATTAAGTTTAGATATGCATTTAAAAAAATGAATCTTTTTAACATCATGAAACCTACATTTCGAATTATAACAATAAAAAATATGATTATGTTAATTTAATAATTCTTTGCATCATCAAATTCTCACTTCTTAGCTATTTACATTGATCATTTCCCCTTTCTCAATTCTAGGAAACCTTATCAATTACAGTTTATCTCTTTTATCTTCTCGTTACTGGTGACATTGATATTGTTGAAAATGCAACAAGAAAATCCTAATTTAATTTTGTCCTTGAATTAAATTAGGAATTAAATGTAATTCCACATCTCATAACAACTTGTAATAGTTAACTAAGTTAATTTGACTTTTTTGGATCAACTAATTCGAGTTGAGGGTCTAACTAGAGTCATGTAGAGTGTCTACTACTTTATAGGAGCCTTGGTTGAGTTTATTTTTGAGTTGTAATTATTTAATTTACTTTAACTGAGTTCAAGTCAGCTAAACTAGTTCCAACTGGTGGAGGATCTAGTGGGAGATCCCGTAGTGGGATATAACCTGCAGTAGTGAGGTGTAACCAACAATGATCAACTAGTAAACTGAAGATTCACTTATAATTAACTCATGCATGTGAGATCAGAGAAAGACCCAGTTGAGATTAGAATTTGGGGGTAGTGTACTATAAGTTGTTTAATCATCTGAAATGTACAGGAGGTGCATGTAATCAGAGGAAGGCCTATGAGGATTTCACAATTCATAATTGAGGAATTTCCCAATTAAATATGGGTCAATTCCCAAGGAAACTACACAAGGAAATAGGACCTTGACATGGAGCAGAATTGGCTTGATCTTGTCTGGGAAACAGTGAGATAGATAGAGATAATGTTGAGGTTGCTCGGGCTTGAACAAAGCATTGTAATATTATCATATTTTCTGATTAATGCAATATACAGATAGTAGGGGTTTTTAGTTTTGGCTTTCACCATAAAATTATTGTGTTATGTGTGATTGAATTATTTCTCTTTTATGCATCATGATTTCATAGTTCGTTTGTTATTTCCGCTGATGAGTAGAGTAGATTCAAGTCAATTGTTTTAGCATATTACAATCTACAGTTTGAATCTACAAGGAATTTCTACATGGTATTAGAGCTGAAATCACTATAGAAGAGGAGAATACGTGTTTTCCTTTTGAAGGAGAAATCAAATTTGCGTTATCATACTTTAGAGCCAGCAAGATGTGGTTCTATAGATTGAGACTCAAATATGCCCTAATTTGAAACTTATTGCTTTGAAGGACAAGATAGAGGCAATGTTGAGAGACAATGGGCTTAAGGAATTCATAGACAAATATATTCCTAAGCTAGTTGATACTCAAGATCTAGCAACGTGGAGAAAATATGTGGAAAAGGCGAGAAGGATTATCCTAGAAGGAGTTCGACTTCATATAGTATCGAACCTCCATTGTAAGGAAACTCCATTTTCAATGTGGAAGGCCTTAACAAACCTATTTCAAAACAACAGTGACCAATGGAATCTGGCACTGAAGGACAAGCTCAGAAAGATCAAGATGGAGAAGGGTGACACAATACCGAAGTACTTGAACAAGTTCTCCCAATCTCGGGATGAGCTTGGAAGTGTTAGTGTTACAGTTGTGGAAGCCGATCTGGTAAGCCTAGTACTTCTAGGACTTCCCAAGAGTTTGCACAACTACCAAAACTCGGTTAATGGGAGGGAGAAGCCACCATAGTGGGACACATTGTGTTCCGACTCAAGGAGAATTTTAAGGATGGAAAATTTTCTTGAAGTTTAAAAACATTGGCAAATCTCACTAATCCCTAATATGTAAACTATAAAATGTTTATTGATATATTTGTAATTATTCAAATTTATAATGATTTTATAAATAGTCTCTATGTAATGGTTGTGATTTTTGAGGTAAAATAATTTTATATTCTAAAATTTGGGCGAATCATCTTTTATAAAAATTGGAAATTGGGGAATCTTTTTGTGGAAAAATCATAAAATTAGCCCACTGGGCGAACATTAGCCCCTAAAATTTTCCATGGTCTGACTTTGTGCAAGAAGAGATTTGGCGGAACACTAGAGATGGATCCTCATCCAAGCATGATGATGAGGAGAATTGTCCCTTAGCTGGAAAGGTGAAGAAAGGGAAGGGGAAGTCATCCCATTCCAAATCAAATTCCAGCGAGGGCAGCAAGAAGAAGGACATGTAGAAGATTAAATTTTTTCATTCTCACGAGCTGGGACACTATGCCACAAAGTGTCGGCACAAGAAGGCTAGTAAGAAGCATAAGTGAAGCTCTTGCTTCACAATTCAAGCTGGGTTTAACCCTCTTCACTTGCATGGTGACATTGGTGATGGTTAGTGTGTGGTACCTAGATAGTGGAGCCTCATTCCATATGAGCAACAACAAATATTTCTTCAGTGATTGGAGGGGGAGGATCTCCAGATGGACATGGTGATTGGAGATGATGGGAGGTATAGCGCAACCAGCGTCAATACCGTTACCTTTCAGAGGGAGTTTGGTTCTCCTCTCACATTAAAATATGTCATGTATGTTCCAGGTTTGAAGACAAATTCGGTTTAAGTTGCCATGTTGGAGGACCATGGCTACGATATGATATTTAGCAATGGAAAGGCTTTCCTTTGTCACATAGCCTCAAGACAGGTGAATTGGATCAGGGTTTGGGTGAAGAACCTCTACAAATTGGATGCAGAAGACTGTGTTTCTTTGAGCACAAAAGTAGAGAAGATTTGTGACTTAGAAGATTGGGTCACTTGGACTACAATGCTTTGAAGATCACGCAACAAATTTCTACAGGACTTTCCAAGGGTACACTAGAGCAGAGATACACATGCAAAGGGTGTACATTGGGGAAGTACACCAAAGATTCCTTTCATGATAAAGACATTCAAGCGCAAGAGATCCTTAATATAGTTCACTCATATGTGTGTGGACCATTATCGATAACCTCCACGACCAAGCATAGGTATTTCGTAATATTTGTTGCTGATTTTTCTCATAAGTGTTGGAATTTCTTCATGCAGAAGAAAGATCATACGTTCGCTAAATTTTATGAATTTAAAGCACTTGTCGAGAATGATACTAGTAGGAAAGTTAAATCTCTCAGAACCAATAACGGTGGACAATATGTGTCGAATGAATTCAAGAACTTTTGTGCATCAGAAGGCATTCGACGAGAGTTAATATCACCTCATAACCCACAACACAATGGGATGCCTGAAAGGAAGAACAAAAGTATGGTGGGAGTTGGTGGATATTAGTGGCCACCTGCCTATTCCACTTGGACCCTCAAAATTGTTTCTTTGAGTTTCTCAGTTTCTTTAATTGTAGCACAGTTTACTATTTTTTGCAATTTTCACGTCATGAACTTCTGGAGCTATTGTGAGGCCCTAAACGATGTTTTTTTTTTTTTATGGAAAACGCATTGAAAGTTGTAGTCCTCAGAAATATCTTTCCAAAGGGGTATCATACACATCAAACGGAGATAATATGACCAAGCTACGACCTCGTGAAGTTGATTGCCCAACTAACCCCAACGGGGCCCATAAACTCTTGGTATTACATCTCCTCGGGTTAGCGTTTTGGTTGTTTAGGGTGTTCTCTTATTTTTCAATAATAAAAATGCCCTTGAGCCTCATTGTAACTCAGTTCAGAGGCATGTAGCCACCACATCTCTTCTCAGAGATAAGCTACCATTGCCCAAACTATCTTATTTCCTTTTTGTTTGGAAACATAGTTCGGTATTTTTCTATTAATGAAATGAAGTGTTTTTCTGTTGCATCTCTGTGTTTATGATTATATATGTAAGTTGTAGCATTCATGTTTAAGTTTAGATTAGTGGTTTTAGAGCGGGTCTTCTCTTTCTCTGTTTTTCTTTGCATGTCCCCAACGAGGTCAAGGTATAAAGAGTTAGGGCTCGATCTAGTTGAACCATTACAGGATCAGGCTTGCAAAACCTGACCACTTCCCATGGCAGAAGAAAATAAAGATGAGGGGGTAGGAGATCCTTTCAAAATGTTGCTCAAGGAAGCCCTCGAGTGATAGAGGGATGTGATGACGGATAACTTTACCCAGATCCTTCAACGACTACCCACAGGAGATGCATCTTCATCTAGCAGCAACTCTGGAGGCGCTATTTCTTGTAAGGTACAAGTTAAATTCGATATTCCCATATTTGAAGGCCTAATATATGCAGACGCCGTAGATAAATGGTTAAATATGTTGGAAGGACTAGTTGGAAAAATAATGTGAAAAAAGGACGATAGTGAACCCTCGCTTTTTTTAGCCACACCCACTTGGAATTCTTTCTCAGACGCCATCAAGGAATACTATTACCATGTTGGGAGCTATGAAGATAAATACATAAAGTGGACCACGCTACAGCAGGGAAGGGACCAAGATGTGCCAGAGTTCACAAATACTTTTCATACCCTTCGCACGAAGCTGGGTATTAAGGATACTGAGTAGAATTTGGTGCTCAAGTACCGCGGTTGTCTGCACAAGTACATCAAGGACGATATGGAGTTGCTGGACATCTCCTCTCTCGGCATGGTGTATCGGTACGCTGTAAATATTGAGTAGAATTTTAAATAGAAAAAGCGGTACTTTGGATCTATGAATCCAAAGCAAGGAAAAGGTGCTCCCAAACCACAGAAAAAAGGACCAAGCTAAGGCAGGGCTACCCAGGACAACCCGCCGAAGCCGCAAGCAAAGAAAAATTCCACGAAGACGAAGAAGGACATGAGAAAATGGTGAGAGTTCTATAAGAGCTCCACTCACAATACAAGTGAGTGTCAGGTCAAGCAGTCATTAGTGGCCGAGCCGAAGGCTTCCGAATCAGATGCAGGTTCTGACTCTGAATCAAAACCCGATAAGGGAACTGACAAAGGGAAGTAGATCATTGATGCGAAGACCAGTGCCACTATGGCCACCACAAAGATCCAAAAAATTGAGCTTGAAAATCCAGAGGAGGGGGAACGCCTCTTCCACTCACATATGTGGGTGAAGGGTTCTTCGATACGGTTCATTGTCGAATGTGAGAGCCAAAAGAACCTCATTTCCACAAAGGTTATGAAGTGGCTGAACGTAAATACTACAACACATCCACATCCACACACCATCGGGTGGCTTCACAAAGGATGAGATCTTTGCGTTAAACAACAGTGTTGCCTTCCCTACAAAATCAAGCCCTTCATGGATGAGGTACTGTGTGATGATGCTCCTCTTGAAGTTTCATATGTATTGTTAAGAAAACCATACTTTTAAAAGTGACATGATGTATATGAGTCTAAACCTCGTTTTGTGATTATTACTTTGGCTAATAAGTTGTACAGGATACCGGAGGTAGCCCCTCCTACTGCCATCTCTTTGATCACTACGAAGCAATGCAATAAGATCATTTCCCAAACCATGATTTTTTTTTTCCTTATGATTCGCCCCCAAGGCAAGAAGAAGGTTATGGCCATGGCTTCCAGGAAAGGCTCCTCTACATAACAACAGTAGATGGACAAGGTCGTGGAGGAGTACAGGGATATTTTTGCCTCACCCATAGGGATACCTCTGCACTGTCAGTTCAAGCACTCCATCGATCTCACCTCGGGCGCATCACTGCCCAATGGACCAATCTGTAGACGCTATGTTCTGGAGAACGATGAGATCAAGAGGCAAATTTAGGAACTACTATAGAAATGGAACATCAAGCCAAGCTCATCAACCTATGGGAGCCCGATTGTATTAGTAAAGAAGAAGGATGGGACCTGAAGTATCTGGATTAACTATCGGGAGCTGAACAAGATCACTATCCAGGATAGGTAGACAATCCCACGAACTAATGGCCTTCTGGACCAACCCAAGGGGGGGAAAATATTTCAACAAGATTTACTTGAAAACAGGTTATCACTACGTGCCTATCGTATCCTCCGATGTGTGAAAGACTGCCTCTAAATCCAAGGAGGGCCTTTTCGAATGGTTGGTCGTGCCATTCAGATTGATGAATGCCCCAACAACCTTCATGAGACTTATGGGCGACATCTTGTGACCCTTCACCAATTCATTCGTGGTAGTATATTTAGATGACATCTTGATCTTCAGTTAGAGTTAGGAAGAACACCTCCACCATATTCGACAGGTCCTTCAAACCCTTTGACAACACAAGTTTTGTGCTAACTTGGAGAAATGCACCTTTGGCCTGACCCAGGTTCAATATTTGGGGTACATCATTGATGAGCAGGGTGTACATGTGGACCCATCCAAGATACAATTCATTCGAGATTGGTGAGCCCCAACAATTCTAAAAAAGCTCCACAGATTTTTTGGTCTTGCCAATTTCTACCATACGTTCGTGTTAGGGTTCTCTCATATCACTTGGCTTTTAAGTCAAGCCACCAAGGGCAGAGTGAAAGAAAATTTCTTTTACTTCGAAACCCAACAGTGAGCGTTCTTTGAGTTGAAGAATCACCTCTGTTTTGCACCAATGCTCACAGTACCACACCTGCAACGACCATTTGAGATTGAGACAGATGCCTCTGACTATGATATTGGTGTGATTCTTACTTAGCATGGGAATCCAATGGCTTAGCACAATGATACACCTTCAAGCACAGCCTGAAAGTACCCCACTTACGACAAAGAAATGTATTCCATTGTGTAGGCCTACCATCAATGGAAGCATTACATTCTAGGGAAGAAAACAATCATCCACACAAACCACCAGCCTCTACGGTTCATACATACACAAGGGAAGTTGTAGAACGATCACCATTCGAAATGGTCCACCTATCTGCAATAGTTCCATTTAAACATTGAGTATAAGTAGGGAAGCACCAATAATGTCATTGATAGCCTTAGTTGACCATCAGTCATGGCCCTAATCATTGTACTTGACTCCTATGGGCAAGACACATCGGGGTGGCCGCATATTTACAAGAGCAATCTAGAATTTGGCAGCATATACTAGGCACTCTAGGAAGGGAAGAAAGTTCCAAATTTCCACCTTTAGGATGCATTGTTATGCCACTTGGGACACATCTATGTTCCTTCAAGTGAGCATGCCAAGATGATTTTGGAGGCGCACTACAATCGGGTCGCTCGACATTTTGGAGTAGAGAAAATAGTGGTGGTATTGCATAAGTATTTTTATTGGCTGAAACTTCGTCAAGATATTGGGAAGTACAATAGATCTTGTACCACCTATGCCACTGCCAAACCAACCATTAAGAAGCAAGGCATGTATACTCCTCTACCTACTCCTAGTCGGCCTTGGGAATCTGTCTCCATGGATTATATGTCGGGCCTTCCTTCAACTAAGCATGACAACAATTGAGTTTTCATGGTTGTTGACAGATTGTCTAAGATGGCCATCATGGCGACCTGCAAGAAGAGTATCACAGTAGAGGCCACTGCAAAGATCTTATTTTAACAAGTGTGGGTACACTTTGGGATCCCACTATCCATTATCTCAGATTGAGAGAATAGATTCCTGAGTGCATTTTGGTCAAGTCTTTGGCCGATGCTGGATACAAAACTTACTAAGTCCGTGAATTTCCATCCCCAAAATGATGGCCAAATAGAGGTGGTCAACAAGATGATCGTACACATTCTACGTATGTACAACTCAAAGCATCCATGCACATTGGATGAAAGTATCCCCTATGTCCAACACAACTACAATAGAGCTCTCCACAACTCAACACACCACAGCCCCTTTCAGGTAGGTTTGGGATTTCAACCATTATGCTCCATTGATGTGGCCATACCATTTTCAACCACTCAGGTAGATTCAACTCACACGTAGTGCAAAGCTGAAAGGGCTAATAGCTTCATTAAGTGCATTCAACACATCCGCCAACAATTCCATGATATATTAGACAAAGCTAATGCTAAGTACAAGCAACGCCATGATCAACATCAAGTTCCACACAGGTTCCAGTTGGGCAACAAAGTTTTGCTACATTTGCAGAAGGAGTGCCTTGTTGGACCCCACCGCAAGCTTCACCCACCGCGATATGGGTCATACACCATCACCAAGGTAGTCGGTGACAATGCCTTCAAGCTCAACATCCCACTGTTCCTTGGTCCACATCTAGTGTTCAATGTAGATTGCCCTCGACCATACTTTCCACCATTATTGGACACATCTAACATTGCAGAACATCTCACACCAACAGAGCTCAACCCGGACTACATGGAACAAGCCACAACTGATCAGATCATGGACACACAGATCAAGAACACTCGGAAATAGAAGATACAACTATGTCGAGTAGTCAAAGCATGCCAACTACTTCACCAAGGCAAATGGCTCACGAGGGACAAAGTTCATCAAAAGTTTCCTCATCTCATGGAGGAACTCAACACAATGGGGACCATTTCTTCCGAAGGGGGTAGGACTGATCCAGGTGGATATTGGTGTCCACCCGCCTATTCCACTTGGACCCTCACCATTGTTTCTTTCAATTTTTCAGTTTTCTTAATTATAACAAAGTTTACTATTTTTGGCAGTTTTCGGGTCATGAACTTCCGAAGCCATTTTGAGGCCTTAAACAATGTTTTTTTGAAAAATTCCTTTGGAAATTGCTGAGGAATTCAAATTTATAGGTGTATTCCTCGGAGAGATATTTACAACAAGGCATCATACGCGTCAAACGGAGATAATATGACCAAGTTACGACCTCGGGAAGTTGGTTGCCCAACTAACCGCAACGGGGCCCATAAACTCTTAGTGTTGCATCTCCTCGGGTTAGGGTTTTCTCTTATTGTTCAATCATGAAAAGGCCATTGAGCCTCATTGTAACTCAGTTCAGATGCATGTAGCCTCCATATCTCTTCTTAGAGTTAAGCTACCATCACCCAAGCTATCTTATTTCCATTTTGTTTATAAGCATAGTTCAATATTTTTCTATTAATGAAATGAAGTGTTTTTCGACTGCATCTTTGTGTTTATGATTATATATGTAAGTTGTAGCATTCTTGTTTAAGTTCAGATAAGTGGTATTAGTGTGGGTCTGCCCTTTCTCTGTTTTTCTTTGCATGTCCCCAACGAGGTCAGGGTATAAGGAGTTAGGGCTCGATTTGGTTGAACCATTGTAGGATCAGCCTTGCAAAACTCAGCCATGGTGGAAGAAAAGAAATATGAGGGGGAAAGAGATCCTTTCAAAATATTGCTTGAGGAAGCCCTCGAGTGACAAAGGGATGCAATGATGGATAACTTTGCCCAGATCCTTCAACGATTACCCACAAGCGATGCATCTTCATACATCAACCACTTTGGAGGCGCTACTCCTTTTAAGGTACAAGTTAACTTCAATATTCCCACATTTGAAGGCCTGATAGATGCAGACACCATAGATAAATGGTTAAATTTGTTGGAAGGATATTTTTCAGTTCATGACTTTTCCAATCGGGAGAAGATTACTTTTGCACTTCTCAAAATTGCCCCACACATCAAGGACTAGTGGGAAACCTACTATGAACAAAAGGATGAGAGTGAACCCTCAGTGTTTTCAGCCACACCCACTTGGAATTATTTATGAGATGCCATAAAGGAATAGTATTACCCTGTCAGGAGCTATGAAGATAAAGACATAAAGTGGACAACACTACGATAGGGACGGGACCAAGATGTGCCAAAGTTCACAAATACTTTCCATACCCTTCACACAAAGCTAGGTATCAAGGATACTAAGCGTCCTTTGGTGCTCAAGTACCGTGGTTGTCTACAAAAGTACATCAAGGACGAGATGGAGTTCCTGGACATATCCTCGCTTGGCACGACATATCAATACATTGTAAAGATTGAGCATAAGTTTAAACAGAAGAAGTGGGACTTTGGATCTACGAATCCAAAGCAAGGAAAAGGCGGCCCCAAATCACAGAACAAAGGACCAAGCCAAGGTGGGGCTACCACGGACAACCTGCCAAAGCCACAAGTAAATAACAACACCACAAAGATGAAGAAGGACACGGGAAAATTGTGTGATGTCCATAAGAGCTCCACTCACAATACAAGTGATTGCCAAGCCAAGCAATCACTGGTGGGTGAGCTGAAGGCTTCTAAATGAGACGCATGTCCTGACTCTAAATCAGAACTTGATAAGGGAACTGACAAAGGGAGGCAGATCATTGATGTGGATCCCAATGCCACCGTGGCCACCACAAAGATCCATAAAATTGAGCCTGAAGATCAATAGGAAGGAGAACGCCTCTTCCACTCACAGATGTGGGTGAAGGGTTCTCTACTGCAGTTCATTTTCAATAGTGGGAGCCAAAAGAACCTCATTTCAGTAAGGTTGTGAAGTGGCTAAGCCTAAAGGCTACATCACATCCATAGTAGTACACCATAGGGTGGCTTCACCAAGGACGAGATCTTCGTATTAGCCAACAGTGTCACCTTCCCTGTAGCATCAAGC
Source organism: Pinus tabuliformis (assembly GCA_031772625.1). Classification (NCBI taxonomy): domain Eukaryota; kingdom Viridiplantae; phylum Streptophyta; class Pinopsida; order Pinales; family Pinaceae; genus Pinus; species Pinus tabuliformis. Next base: position 924,180,499 of record CM062807.1, read on the forward strand.
CCTTCATGGATGAGGTACTATTTGACATTTCTCCTCTTGAAGTTTCTGATGTATTGTTAGGAAAACCATACTTATGGAAGAAACATGTTGTATATGGGTCTATACTTATTACTTTGGCTAATAAGTTGTATAGGATACCAGAGGTAGCCCCTCCTACCGCCATCTTTTCGATCACTAAAAAGCAATGCAGTAAGATCATTTCCCATACTAGGAAATTTGTTTTTCTTATGATTCGCCCCCAAGGAAAGAAGAAGTTTGTGTCCATAGCTTCTAGGCAGGGCTCCTATACACAACAACAACAGATGGACAAGGTCGTGGAGGAGTAAAGGGATATTTTTGCCTCACCCACAGGGGTACCTCTGCACTTTCAAGTCAAGCACTTCATCGATCTGACCCCAGGTGCACCGATGATTAATGGACCAATCTATCAACGCTCTGTACTAGAGAACGATGATACCAGAGGCAAATTTAGGAATTACTACAGAAAGGGTACATCAAGCCAAGCTCATCACCCTATGGTAGCCCGATTGAATTGGCACAGAAGAAGGATGGGACCTAAAGGCTCTGTATTGACTATCAGGTGCTGAACAAGATCACTGTCCAGAATAGGTACCCAAACCCATGAATTGATGACCTTGTGGACCAGCTCAAGAGGGAAAAATATTTTAGCAAGATTGAGTTGAAGTTAGGTTATCACTAGGTTCCTATCAAACCCTCTGATGTTTGAAAGACTACCTTCAAATCCAAGGAGGGCCTTTTCAAATGGTTGGTCATGACATTCGGATTAACGAACGCCCCTGCAACCTTCATGAGACTGATTGATGAAATATTGTGACCCTTCACCAATTCATTTGTGTTGGTGTATTTAGATCAAATATTGATCTTTAGCCATAGTTTGGAAGAGCACCTCCACTATATTTAACAGGTCCTTCAAACCCTTCAACAATATAAGTTGTGTGTTAACTTGGAGAAATGCATCTTTGGCCTAACACAAGTTCAATATCTGGGGTACATCATTGATGAGCATGGTGTACATTGTGACCCATCCAAGATACAAGTCATTCGGGATTGGCTAACCCAAACCACTCTAGCAGAACTCCATAACTTTTTGGGTCTTGCCAATTTCTACCGTAGGTTCATGTTGGGGTTCTCTCATATCACTTGGCCTTTAAGTTAAGTCACTTGGGGCGGAGCGAAAGAAAAGTTCTTTTGGTTAGAAACCCAACAACGAGTGTTCTTCAAGTTGAAGAATCACCTCTATTCTACACCAGTGCTCACATTACCATACCTGAACCAACCATTTGAGATTGAGAGAAATACCTCCAACTGTGCTATTGGTGTGGTTCTTACTCATCATTGGCATCAAATGGCTTACCATAGTGAGACACTTTCAGACACAGTCCAAAAGTACCCCACTTACGACAAAGAAATGTATTCCATTGTGCAGGCCTGTCGTCAATGGAAGAACTACATTCTGGGGTAGGAAACAGTCATCCACACAGACCACCGGCCTCTACTGTTCATACAAACACAAGGGAAGTTGCAAAAATATCGCCATCAAAAATGGTCCAGCTATCTGCAACAGTTCCATTTGAACATTAAGTATAAGAAGGGAAACACCAATAATGTCATTGATTACCTCAGCCGATCACCGGTCATGGCGCTAATCACTATGCTCGACTCCTGCAGGCATGAGACATCGACATAGCCTCATCTTTAAAAGAATGATCTAGAATTCGGTAGTGTATACCAGACACTACAAGAAGAGAAGCATGTTCCAAATTTTCACCTTTAGGATGCACTTTTATGCCACTTGGGACACATATGTGTTCCTTCAAGTGAGTGTGACAAGATGATTTTGGAGGCGCACTATAGTCGGGTCGCTAGACATTTCGGAGTAGATAAAACAATGGTGGTATTGCAGAATAATTTTTACTAGCCGAAACTTCGTCGGGATGTTGGGAAGTACATTAGATCTTGTACCGGTTGCGTCATTGCCAAACCAACCATCAAGAGGTAAAGGCTGTATACTCCTCTACCTACTCCTAGTTGACCTTGGGAATCTGTCTCCATGGATTATATGTTGGGCCTTCCTTCTACTAAGCACAACAACGATTGTGTTTTTGTGCTCGTTGACATATTCTCTAAGATGGCCATCATGGCGGCCTGCAAGAAGAGTATCACAACAGAGACCACTGCTAAGCTCTTCATTGAGTGAGTGTCGGTACACTTTGGGATCCCACAATCCATTATCTCAGACTGAGACAATAGATTCCTAAGTGCATTTTGGTCAAGTATATGGTTGATGTTGGATACAAAACTTACTAAGTCCATGACTTTTCATCCCCAAACTAATGGCCAAACAGAGGTTGTCAACAGGATGATCATACACATTCTGCGCATTACAACTCAAAGCATCCACGCACATGGGATGAAAGTATGCCCTATGTCCATAAAAACTACAACATAGATCTTCACAACTCAACACGCCATATCCCCTTTCAAGTAGGGTTGGGATTTCAGCTATTATGCCCCATTGATGTGGTCATACCATTTGCAGCCACTTAGGTAGATTCGGATCACGTGAAGTCCGAAACTGAAAGGGCTAACAACTTCATTAATCACATTCAACGCATATGCCAATAGGTCCATGATATATTGGACAGAGCTAATGCTAATTACAAGTAACACTATGATCAACATCGAGTGTCACACAAGTTCTAGATGGGTGACAAAGTTTGGTCATATTTGCAGAAGGAGTGGCTTGCTGGACCCCACTACAAGATTCGCCCACTACGATATGGGCCATACAAAATCTCCAAGGCCATCAGTGATAATACCTTCAAGCTCAGAATCCTATTATTCCTTGGTCTTCACCCAGTGTTCAATGTAGATTGCCTTCGACCATACTTTCCACCATTGTTGGACACATCTTACATTGTAGAACAACTCACACCAATAGAGCTCAAACTGGACTACGTGAACATGACACAATAGATCAGGTCATGGACACACAGATCAAGAACACTCGGCAACAGAGGATACATCTATATCGACTTGTCAAACCAAGCCAACTCCTTCACTAAGGAAAATGGCTCACTAGGGTCCAAGTTAAGCAAAAGTTTTCTCATCTCATCGAGGGACTCAATGTAATGGGCACCATTGCTTCCTAAGGGGGGAGGATTGATCCAGGTGGATATTGGTGGCCACTCGCTTATTCCACTTGGAACCTTACCATTGTTTCTTTCAGTTTTTCAGTTTCCTTAATTGTAGCACAACTTACTATTTTTGGCAGTTTTCGGGTCATGAACTTTTGGAGCCGTTTTAAGGCCCTAAACGACGTTTTTTTGGAAAAATTCACTAGGTGGTTGTCAAATTAATAATGTTGGAAGCTATACTCCTTGGAGAGGTCTTTCCAATGAGGTATCATACACGTGAAACATAGATAATATGACCAAGTTAGGACCTCGAGAAGTTGGCTGCCCAACTAACCCCAACGGGATCCATAAACTCTTGGTGTTACATCTCCTCAGGTTAGGGTTTCGGTTGTTTAGGATTTTCTCTTATTGTTTAATAATAAAAACGCCCTTGAACCTCATTGTAACTTAGTTCAGAGGCGTGTAGCCACCACATCTCTTCTCAGAGATAAGCTACCACCGCCCAAGCTATCTTATTTCAATTCTGTTTGTAAACATGGTTCAATATTTTTCTATTAATGAAAATAAGTGTTTTTCTGTTGCATCTTTGTGTTTATGATTGTATCTGTAACTTGTAGTATTCTTATTTAAGATTAGATCAGTGGTATGAGAGTATGCCTTCTCTTTCTCTATTTTTATTTGCATGTCCCCAACGAGGTCAGGGTATAACGAGTTAGGGCTCAATCTAGTTGAACCATTCTAGGATCAGCCTCGCAAAACTCGAAAAATTCCCATGGCGGAAGAAAAGAAAGTTGAGGGGGAAGGAGATCCTTTCAAAATGTTTCTCCAGGAAGTCCTCGAGCGACAGAGGGACGCGATGATGGATAACTTTGCCCAAATCCTTCGACGACTACCCACAGGCAATGCATATTCATTCAACGGCCACTCTGGAGGTGCTACTCCTTTTAAGGTACAAGTTAACTTCGATATTCCCACATTTGAAGGCTTGATAGATGAAGACACCATAGATAAATGGTTAAATCTGTTGGAAGGATATTTTTCAGTTCATGACTTTTCCAATCGGGAAAAGATTACTTTTGCACTTCTCAAAGCCGCCCCACACGTCAAGGACTAGTGGGAAACCTACTGTGAACAAAAGGATGAGAGTGAACCCTCGCTGTTGTTAGTAGCACCCACTTGGAATTATTTCCTTGACACCATCAAGGAATAGTATTACCCTGTCGGGAGCTATGAAGATAAATATATAAAGTGGACCCCGCTACGACAGGGAAGGGACCAAGATGTGCTAGAGTTCACAAATACTTTCCATTCTCTTCGCACGAAACTGGGTATCAAGGATACAGAGGGAATTTGGTGTTCAAGTACCATGAATTTCTACACAAGTACATCAAAGATGAGATGGATTTCTTGGACATCTCCTCGCTCGACACGACATATTGGTACGTTGTAAAGATTGAGCAGAAGTTTAAACAAAAGAAGCAAGACTTTCGATCTATGAATCCAAACCAATGAAAAGGCACCCCTAAACCATAGAACAAAGGACCAAGCCAAGTCAGGTCTACCCAAGACAACCTACCAAAGTCGCAATAAAAAAACAACACCACGAAGACGAAGAAGGAAATGAGAAATGGTGTGAGTTCCAGAAGAGCTCCACTCACAATACAATTGAGTGTCAGTCCAAGCAGTCACTGGTGGTCGAGATGAAGGCTTCTAAATTAGACACAAGTTCTGACTCTGAATTAGAACCCGATCAGGGAACTGACAAAGGGAAGCATATCATTGATGCAGAGCCCAGTGCCACCATGGCTACCAAAAAAATCCAAAAAATGGAGCCTGAAGAGCCAGAGGAGGGGGAACGACTCTTCCACTCATAGATATGGGTGAAGGGTTCCATGAAGGATATTCAATCAAATAATAAAACATTAATAAAATAAACAACAGATATATACACAAATCAAACATGGCGGAAAAGGCCTGAGAGCCTCACAACATTCTTCACATTCTCATTATTAAAATAATGTTTATGATACATATAAATACATGAGGAGAATTTGTCTCGAGATAGTGCATCTATCTTGGACACTATGGTTGAGAAAATACCTCAACCAAACACTAATCTAGGAGCCTAACTAGTTGGAGAGAATCTCTCAACCAAGTAGGCCTAAACTGACTCCTAACCATGAGGAATAAACTCAATCTAGAAAGGTAGGATTAAATCCAACTTTCTTGATTTTAATTAATTTAATTATTTTGGACTTGTAATTGTTTTAAACACATGAGAGTGAGGCTAAGCGCCCCCCCCCCAATGATAAGTCCAAAATAAGAACCAGGAACCATCTTCCAAGTTCTCATGATGAAACTGTTGATCCTCAAAAACACAGCTTAAAAAACCACCAAAGCTTGATGCCGAAAAAACCATCAATTTGAAGAGAACATGAATCAAATGCAAGTCTGATTCATCTCTAAATTTTTCTTTACAACTCCATCGCATGCCAAGCTGCAAAAGGATCCATCTGTCCTTTGCTTTCAATCAACATCCTTTGTCCGTTGATGTCAAAAACTGATCATTGTTGTTTGTTGAAAACTGCTCACTACTTCTTTTGTTGTTGAACGCCCACTAGTGAATTTTTTGATGCGAAACTACCAACTGGATACTTGATGTTGATGATGGAAAAAACTTTTGATCACCCACTGGCGAATTTGTTGATGATGCCCACTGGATGCTTTGTCGATGCCCACTAGCTGATGAGGATGCCCACTGGATGATTTGATGAAGGCTTCCCATTGGATGCTTTTTCTAATGTTTTTGAGACTTTCAGTCTGATAACCACCTTCAATTCCATTATCATTTCCCCCCTTTGTTAGCTGAAAGGAGAGACAATTATTTGCACTTGATTTCTGAACTCCCCCACTTCAAGTGTAGGAGAGTTTCACCATCTTCATTTTACTATAGAATTGGTCTTCATGTGAGACTGAATCCTTCGGTAACACATAGACAATTGTTTGACTATAGATGACCACTTCCAAGGATCAATCCATGCGTAATTGATCTTCACTCTGGGTGGTTGATTTCGCTTGCAACATCTTTCAGATGAATGATTTTTCTTGCCACAATGGTGACAAGGATGGAGGTCAAAGCATTTACTCTCCATATGGCCATTTCATTTACAATGGTTACACTTAACCATATTCTGATCACTATCTAGAAAACCAACACTTACAAACTGAATTGGTTTTGAGAAATCTAGAACAAACAAAGTGTTTTCTTTGTTGTATCCTAGGCCATGTCAATCTTTGTTGAAGGAGATTTCTTCCCAAGGTATGATCACCTTCTTGGAAAGACTATCCTGTTGTTGTTATTCATACTTGCTGCTACTGCTAACATCCTGTCCTTGATTTATTAAACCTTCTGTGTCACACTGGGCATCAATCATTAACGGTTCATTGGTTTGACATGCTGCATCAAACTGATCAATTTGGTCTTTGGTACTACTTGTTGCATCATTAAGTAGTACAACTAGTTGGTTGAGATCACTGTGTTGCAACTGACATCAACTTGTTGGATAATGTTTTCATCAACTTGTTGGATAAGGTCTTCAATGTCACAACTTGTATCTAACTTCTCTGTAAGTTGTGCATCTAATAAATCTTGCTTTTGACTTAATTTTATTTGAAGTGCATGATTGAGTTTTTCTTTCACTTCGAGCTCAATTTGAAAGTCTTTCGATGCTTCTAATGTACTGATCATTTGATTGATTAAGGTTTGATTCTACTTCAACTTCCATTCCAGTATTTCAACTTTGTTCTATAACTCATGATTGAAATCTTGCAAATCTTTAATCTCCAATTCTACACTTTGAAGATGTTTTCCTCCTTTACCCATTATGAATTTTGACACGCTCGCTTGTACTTGATTTAATTAATTTCACGCTCACTATTTGCTTCAATTAACTTCACACTCGATTGAATTTTGTCACACTTGCCTGAATTTTGTACTAGGATGAGGGTGTCGGATGCCACCGAAAATGCACCCAATATTTACAATGACAAGTTCAAGAGATATTGACTCACTTGGAGAGAATTGACTCACTTAATTGACCCAGTTGAGGAGAATTGACTCACTTTACCTCCTATAAATTCGCAATTTGGGTGTCAGTTTCGACCGAGAATGCACCTTTACATTTCAACTCAATTTTATTTGAATTTGTTTACAAGTTAGCTTACAAATTATGATTTTGCAAGTTACACAATGACCAATTGTCATTGAATGTTGATGTAGTCTTTTGAAATACATGAGTTTGTAGTTGCATTAACTTGATTTCTTTGTGTGAATTTGCTTGTTGTAGAATGTTGATGTTGCCAAATTTGATTATGTGTTGTAGTTGCGAAAATTCATGTGATTGTTTGTAATTGATTGAATGCTCATTGCAGCTTCTTAATTTCAGGTGCTTTGATTAATGTGCTTGTTTCATTCGCTTGCTTTACACTCCTTGCGTGTGTTAGATAAGATAATTGTAGTGTCAAAACTAAACACAAAACATGCACAATCAATCATTACACAAGGTGTACCTAAGATCCCCTTATTCAATTGCGGGTGGATTTAGGACACGTCAACACCACAAAAAATATATGTTTTTATTAAATATCGAGGTACATCAACTTTCACATCGTCATGAAGTCTTCGCAAAGTTCTAGACCTCCTTGGAAGAAAATTGTCTTCAAAAACTAGATGTTCACGAACTCAATCTCCCTCCAAGTAAAACATTATTTTGGATTACAACAATGACTTTCTCTTAAAAAAAAAAAGTCCACATATCACTCCAAATACAAAATTTAATGCACCTTATCCCTCCAAAAACTTTAAAAACATCAAACTTATTAAAAAAATAATTTCAATCTTCACCCTTATGACTCCATAAATAAAAAATTATTTTATCCACTCTTTATCTCTCCCAAAAAAATCACTCATTTAAAAAAATATACCTTATTGTTATCGGGAAATCTAGTGTCCACTCGGATTTGCTAGTCCCACTAAGACTGGTAGCTATCTTAGAAACAAACAAACTAAAACCACTTTCGTTTTCCTTTATGAGAAGTAGATAAGAGTGGAATGAAGGACACCAACCTCAGTCTTGCGCTTGGTTCCTTGCTTGATTCCTCTCCTTTCTGACAGATCCTTGCCGCTTCTCCTTTGTCTACCTAGCTTCAAAGAGCACCTATGGAATCAAAGCAACATAATACTATCAAAGAACGGAGATCTACAGTCATAAATAATATAGGACCAGATGTATATTGACCACACAAATGCATATATCATCAAACATACAAGAATGTGGAGGAAAACTTGAATAGCTTTATTAATATCAAGAATAAGCAAAGAGGATTACAACCAATTGTTCTGACCCAACGTCATCCTCCAGCATGAAAGCCCTTCTTTCACCTCATGAAAAGCTTATATCACCCAACACTGTGATATTCCAACAAGAAACCAACAACACTTCCTTACAACACACAAAATTCTAGCCTTTGGATCTCTAGGATGAGGGATCCATATATAGATGATTGCAGGGGGGTGAGTCAGCTTATGGGATTTTGATTAGTGTCCTCTCTCTAATAGTTCTTGATTCCACTTGGAGATTGATGATCTCTTACTCATCCCTGGGCGAATTCAGAGAGGCAAGTGTCACAGGAGAAGTTTCTGGAAGATTCCATGATCATCCACCTCGCAAACTATCTCTGCCATTTGTCCACTCTCACCCATTGCACCCCATAGAAGGGATTTTCAGTATGCATCACACCTCCTGTGTGCATTAGGTGGGATGCATCGCACTTTGACCATGGAGCAGGTGATATGGTCCAGTTTTGACCAGTTCTGAGTAGTTTTTCATGGAGAACTTATGGGAGATGATGTAATCAGCTGACCTGGTTCTTTTAGGGTATGGAACAACACTTTTAGGGACTTAGGAGACTTTGGTTTATGGACATGTATGATTGGGGTTGCAGTGCCCAAAAATGTCTATAACAGTTGCCCCCTAAAGCATGAGGTCGTTAATCTTTTAATGTCGAGTGAAATGCTTTATCATGAGGATCCGAAGTTTTTTCGAGCTGTAAGGCGAACTGTAATAAGATACAGTAAAATACATTATCTTCATAATATTTTGCATGATCTAGCTGAGTCGGGCATTCCCATGCTTAGCTTTATAAATTCATTTTCATGTACATAAGACAGACAACCGTCTGTGTGGGAGACTGATGATTCTGATAGAGCCATCATCCTTTGATTCGGATGATCATCTGTGCAACAACAATGTACATTTGATGTCTTTATTTTCCTGAATATATCGCAGCCCGGATGGATGAAACTAGATCTGGGGTCTTCAAACTCGTTCAATCTTCACTCGGAGTACAAGTCGATCCATGTGAAAGATGTTCTGGAGTCGAACATGGAAAGACATCACCTGGTTACCAGCGAATGATGCATGCTGTTAACAGGCACGAGAGGAATCACCGATAATGATGATGACCCTCAAGGTACTACAGTACAATTCACATGGTGTGAATAAGGGACTTGGTGTCAAACACCACGCAAAATATTTCGGTCGAAGGCCATTGATGTAAACCTGTCGTCGGAAGTGATAAACTTGCCATTAAGGCATGCAAGCTTCAAAGTACTGAAAGGGTTGTCCCTAAGTTGACTTCTTGGATAATGAGTTAATGTCGATAAGAAGCGACCCGCTGTAGGAGGGCCTTAATGAATCCCACACCTACGACACAGAATGGAGTAAATGATTTTGGAGGTGAAAACGATCTGATGATACAGGGTTCAGGGTGGGGGTCATGAAAGAATGGAGCGTGAATGTATTGCAGCGGATGAGACACAGGTGAATTCTCTAAGCGACTTCTCTTGAACATATCGGCGACACTGACATGATGGATTGGTAGCGTTAACCCCAAATGTGGATGGTGTGATGGACCAATGGTGATATGACTAGTGAATGGAACAACCCAACCTGACTCGGATGCGGAGTGAAAGTGCCATGTTCAAGAGCGACTTGCTACCAATAAAGTTTCTTCAAGTTTTCTTCCCAATTTTTCCCCAGTCATTGCTGGCCGGTACCTCTTTATTTTTGTCAAGATTGACGAGGATAACATATGCTTGTTCTATAATTTTCCCTTCTAGCAAACTCCTCACTATATTTTAACGAGCCTAGCGACAGTGAAACTCGTTCTTGTCTGTATGGACAAGTTTGTCGCTATTCGGTTTTAACGAGTTTAACGACAAAGATAACTCGGTCCTTTTCAATTTTAGAGAGTCTGAAAAGGGATGTAAAGGAAAATCCAATAATCCTTTTTCGTCATATAATCCATTAAGTCCTAAAAAGTATAAAATAATACAAAAGGGATGAATTTTTGGTAATTTTAATGAGCCAAACAAAACAAGCGCTCGATCGTTTTGTGTAATAATCCCTCAAGTCCAAAAAGATTAAAATCTAGAGGAGGGATAGCACTTTCGGTCACTTTAACGAGCTGGAGAGGCCAATCACTCGGCAATCTTTTCATATTTTACGAGTCAGGTGAAAAGAGCTTAAAGGAGACTCGTTTTTGAGGAATGAGTGATAATTTCAGGTAGAAACTGATTCCAGGTAAGGTTTGGAATTTTCCAATCATGGCAGTGTCACAAGGATGGCTAACAGGATCACTCTTCGCAGTTGTTCCTAAAAAAGGGTAAATAATCAAATGGAGGTGAATGATCGGCTAAAACAGAGTGGAGGTGATGATGAGAACACGACGAGGGCTCAAAAGCTGATGATAGTGCATTCACAATAGTTATTTACCGGAAATTGGTTCATTTTTTTAAAAATGAGCTTAAACTCTGGGGGAACGCTTTCTCATTGCTTATGTTTAATTTTTAACGAGCTTGAACTCCACATAAAACTTCTCGTAATAATGGTCATCGATTTAATTTCACCAATAATCACTTTGTTCCTTCAGAGGTTGTACCGCCTGTTCAATTGCTTCATCAAACCAATTAGAAATGAACAATATGTGTTTCAAAATGAGTTAAAACACTAATATTTTACTCGAATTACGTGAAAAGTAATTTAAAAGTGGTTTTTACCCCTCATTTTACCATTTCATTTCAACTTTGGTTTGTTGGAGATATGGAGGTGCTTTTCCCCCTTGATTTTCACTAGCTGATTTCGGGAGATTCTATGGACGATTCTTGGTGCCGTCTGGACCAGGTAGGACCTAAACCTCAGCTCTTCAGTTGCATTCCTTCCTTTTTGAATTTTGTGCATGCTTCCCTGTTTTTCTGAGCCTCTGGGGTTTGAAAAGTTCACCCTGGCTCCATCGCACCCTTTCTATATCGAAAGGTGCGATGCATCCTAGCTTGGCCATTGGCCAGTCAAGATGCATCCCACCCAGTACACTGTTGGGGGTGCGATGGGCACGAGAAGGGACGTTTTTGCACTGTTTTCTCATGGAATTTTTGCCTATTTTTTCCAAATCAAGATCCTGACTCTTCCCTTGCTTGTTTTGCAGAGATTTATCGGATAAAAATGGTTGTTACATTGCGAGAACGTGAGCATGAAGAAGAGGGCATGCTTGCTCTGCATGATCCAGTTACAGTAACTGCACTGCGGAACTGTGGCCTGTTTAAGTTTTTCCGCATTTCTAGCATGAGGCAACAAATCAACTTGTTGCAATATTTTCTCGATGCATGGGATCCTACCAACCAAGTGTTTCAGATTAGAGGCAAATCTATCCCCTTGACTGTCGTGGACATCTATTTTTTGACCGGTTTATCGAGGTGTGGTGCCCCTCTTTCACTATCAGGTTTCGCCCGTGGGGGCGAATCCGTGAGAGATTATATTCACCGGTTTTGCAAAGAGGGATCTCAGCCGAGTAGGGATGGCAAGATCAACATCCGAGATGTCGATGACCGGTCCTTGAGGACCATTCTGTTCACTTTTACTAGACTGGCTGGTAGTGCGGCTCCTCACGTGGCTAACAGGTCCTATATGCAGTACGCCTTGGAATGCCTTGAACCAAAGGTGTTCAACTGGTGTGACGCAGTACTCCCTGTGATGAAAGAACAACTGACCAAGGTAAAAAATGGAAAATTGAAGAACTTCAGCTATGGTTCTATTTTGACCGCTTTCGCCTTGGAAAAGATCCCACTGATGCAGCCGCAGTACATCTCACTTGGCTTACCTCTACCGACTGAGCCACGGATGCAGAGATGGGTCGACCTTATGGCCCGACATGCTGGTCAGTCCCAGGTTTCCTTTTCTGATACCTTTTTCAAGTGGTTCAATCGTCAGGAGATGATTTTTTCCGAGTATCCATATGTTGGCATGGATTTCCGGGTTGACCCGGATTTGGTGTTGCCAACTGGTGAGCAGTGGGGTGCTATTGGTAAATTCTCTGACCATATCTATGTTCATCATTTCTTTTTATAATTTTCTTATGCTTTCTTCTATCAGGACTAATGAAAACTCATGTGCTCATGTAGATATTGGACCAGTTTGACCAGTAGTACGTCTGAGAGTACCAGCTGCCACTCCAGCAGGAGAGGCTGTGGGGAGGGCTATCCTTCGCGACCTTGATGTGGCCTGACTCTTTCAGCATTGCAGGATCGGGTCGAGGGCCTCACTCTTAGTATTCTAGACGTGAGGACCGACGAGCTGCCTCTGAGGTTGCAATGACATACTACTGGCGTGCCAATTCGATGGACTAGGCTTCTACGCATGATTGCACAGGCGGTGACTTGTTATCACCAACATCATTGGACTAGGGTGCCCCCTAGCATTTTGAGTTTTGGGTCACTTGACCGATTTTCCTGGTTACAGAACATTATGTATGAACCATAAACAGTTATATATATATTTTTGATTTTCGGAGCTTTATTTTGGTTGAGTTACGTGATCTTGATGCAAATATTTGATGAAATGCTTCTTTTATAAATGTTGCAAATGTCTATCTAACACATAATTTGCCAATGAGTCTGTTAATGTGTTTAAGTTTATGGAAATATGCTGATATTGAATAGAATCAAAATGCCTTTCCAAAATCTTGAACCTCAGGAACATGCGATAGATAGCTGGATTCCATACGGAGTAGATACCAGTGAACTGTAGGATGACGAGTTGTGAGCTAGCCTAACGACTAGTCTGCGTATGCCACGTGTAATGGCATCAGAGAGGAGCTCTATCAACACGTTGTATTCAACAATATTGTTTGTTGACTGACCAATACATACCCCTCTGAAACTCACTAACTCGCCGCTTGGATCGAAGATGGCCCAAGCTGCAGAAGATAGGTTCCGCGAGCTATGACTTGCTCCGTCGGCATTTTTACAGGGAAACGTGTCTATATAGAACTGCTCTATCCCACTAAGGTGTCACAGCTGCCTTAGAAACAAACGGAGAAAAACTACTTATGTTTTTCCTTTATGAATTATAGATAGAGAGGAACAGAAAGACCAACCTCTGTCTTGCGCTAATCCTTTGATTCGATCCCTCTCTTCTTTGATAGTCCCCAGCTACCTGCTCCCTTGCACGCCCAGATTCACAAAGTACCTGTAAGATCACAGAAGCATAGCACTATACAAAGACATGGATCTATAATCATAAACAATCTAGGATCAGATGTAAATTGACCATACAAATGTAACAAGCATCAATGATACAAAAGCATGGAGGAAAACTCAAATAGCTTTTATTGATAAACAAGAAAAGATCCAGGAGGAGTTACAACCAGTTGTTCCGACCCAGCATCAACCTCCCAGCAAAGAAGCCCTCTTCACCTCAAACAAAGCTTAGATCACCCAACAATCTGTTGTTTGTCTCTAGAAACCAACAACAATTCCTTACAATATGCAAAATTCCAGCCTCTAGATCTCTGGGATGAGGGATCCATATATAGATATCTGTAAGGGGGATGAGTCAGCTTGTGGTTTGATTAGTGTCTTCTCTCTGATAGTTCTTACTTCCACTTGGAGATTAAGGGCCTCTTACTCATCCTTGGTCGAATTTAGTGAGGCAAGTGTCACAGGAGAAGATTCTGGAAGCTTCCATTGCCTCTCCACCTCGCGGAATGACACTGCCATTTGACATTTCTCACCCATCGCACCCCACAGAAGGGACTTTTGAAATGCAACGCACCCTCACAGTGTATTTAGGTGAGATGAAACGCACTTAGCCAGTGGAGCAGCTGCAATGATCTTGTTTTGACCAATTCTGAGTAGTTTTTCATGTTGAACTTCTGGGAGAAGCTGTAATCTGTTGATCTTGTTCCTTTAGGGGTTATAACAACACTTTTAGGGACTTAGGAGCCCTTGGTTTATGGACATTTCATGCTTGGAGTTGTAGGGCAAAAAAATGTCTATAACAATTGCCCCCTAAAGTATGAGGCCGTTAACCTTTTGGTGTCGGGCGAAATGCTTTATTATGAGGATCCGAAGTTCTTTCAATGCTGGGAGGAGACCTGTAATAAGATACAATACAATACATTATCTTCATAATATTTTCATGATCTAGCTGAGGCGGGCATTTCCATGCTCAGCTTTATAAATTCATTTTCATGTACATAGGACAGACAATCGTCTGAATGTAGACTGATGATTTTGGTAGAGCCACCATCCTTTTGGTAGGATGATTATCTGTGCTGCAATGATGTACATTTAATGTCTTTATTTCCATGAATATATATCGCGGCCCGGATGGATGAAACTAGATCCGGGGTCCTCAATCTCATCTGATCTTCACTCGAAGTACAAGTCAATCCATGTGAGAAATGTTCTGAAGTCGAACACGGAAAGGCATCGCTTGATTACCAGTCAGTGATGTAAACTGTTAACAAGCGCGAGAGGAATCACTGATAATGATAATGACCCTCAAGGTACTCCAGTACAATTCACATGGTGTGAATAAAGGACTTCGCGTCGAACACCACGCAAAATCTTTTGGTCGAAGGCCATTGATGTAAACCTGTCGATGGAAGTGAGAAACTTGCCATTGAGGCATGCAAGCTTCAAAGTACTGAATGGGGTGTTCCTAGATCAACTTCTTGGATAATGAGTTGATGTCGACAAGAAGTGATCCGTCACAGGAGGGCCTTAATGAATCCCACATCAATGACATGGAATAGAGCAAATGATTTTAATGGTGGTGAGGACGATCTGGTGATATAAGGTTCAGGGTGGCGGTCATGAAAGAATGGAGTATAATGTATGGTAGTGGGTGAGACACAGGTGAATTCTCTGAATGACTTCTCTTGAACATGTCGGCGACACTGATGTGATGGATTGGTAGCATTAACCTCAAATGTGGATGGTATGGCGTGACCATGGTGATGTGACCGGTGAATGAAACAACCCAACCCGACTCGGACACGGAGCGGAAGTGTCATGTTCAAGAGCGACTTGCTACCAACAAAGTTTCTTTGAGTTTTCTTCCCAAATTTTCCCCAGTCATTGCTGACCAGTACCTCTTTATTTTTGTCAAGCTTGAGGAGGATAACATATGCTTGTTCTATAATTTGCCCTTCCAGCAAACCCATCGCTATGTTTTAACGAGCCTACGATAGTGAAACTCGTTCTCGTCTATAGACAAGTTTGTCGCTATTAATCTTTTTAATGAGTTTAACGACAAAGATAACTCGGTCCTTTTCAATTTTAGAGAGTCTAAAAAGGAACGTAAAGATAACTCCAAAATTCCTTTTTCGTCGTCTAATCCCTTATGTCCGAAAAAGTATAAAACAATACAGAAGGGATGGATTTTCGATACTTTTAACGAGCCGAACAAAACAAGCACTCGATCTTTTTGTGTAATAATCCCTCAGGTCCAAAAAGATTAAAATCTAGAGGAGGGATAGCACTTCCTGTCCCTTTAACGAGCTGGAGAGGCCAATGGCTCGGCAATATTTTCATATTTTACGAGTCAGTTGAAAAGAGCTGAAAGGAGACTCGTCTTTTGAGGAACGAGTGATAAAACGGGTAGCAGCTGATTCCAGGTAAGGTTTGGAATTTTCCAATCACAGCAGTGTCACAAGGATGGCTAGTGAAATCACTCTTCACAGCTGTTCCTCAAAATGGGTAAACAATCAAATGGAGGTGAATGATCGGCCAATGAAAAAGTGGAGGTGACGGTGCAAACACGACCAAGGCTTTAATGGCTGAAGTACTACATTCACGAGGGTTATTTACCGGGGAATAGTTCATTTTTTAATGAGCTTAAACGTGGGTGGAAACATTTGCTCATGTCTTATGTTTATTTTTTAACGAGCTTGAACTATGTGCTAAAACTGCTCGATTGAATGGTCTCTTTTTGATTTTACCATAAATAGCTCTGTTCTTTCAAAGATTGTACTGTATTTTCAACTGCTTCATCAAACTAGTCAGAAATGAACAATATATGCTTGAAAATGAGTTTAGAACACTAATATTTTACTTCGAACTACGTAAAAAGTAATTAAAAAGTGTTTTTACCTCTCATTTTACCATTTCATTTGAACTTTGGTTTGTTGGAGCTTTGGAGGTGCTTTTCCCCCTTGATTTTCATCAGCTGATTTCGGGAGGTTCTGTGGACGATTCTCGGCGCCGTCTGGACCAGGTAGGAGCTAAACCTGAGCTCTTTCATTTCATGGTTTCCATTTTTCATTTTGAGCTTGATTCCTAGCTTTTCTGAGCCCCTGGGGTTTGAAGAACTCGTTCTGCCTTCAGCGCACCCTCTGTGTATCGAAAGGTGCGTTGAATGTTGACCTGTATAAAGGCTATCTGACATTCAACGCACCTAGAACACTGCTGCAGGTGCGTTGGGCGCAGAAAAGGAATTTAATGCACAATTTTTGATGGAAAATTTTTCCTGTTTCTTACCAAAATTAGGATCTAACTCTTCTCTTGTTTGTTTTTCAGAGATCTTTGGAGTAAGATGACCATTACATGGCGAGAACATGAGCATGAAGAAGAGGACATGCTTGCCCTACATGATCCAGTTACAGTAAACGCACTGCGGAACTGTGGCTTGCTGAAGTTCTTCCGCATTTCTAGCATGAGACAACAGATCAACTTACTGCAGTATTTGCTCAATGCTTGGGATCCTACCAACCAGGTTTTCCAGATCAGGGGCAAATCTATCCCCTTGACTATAGTAGACATCTATTTCTTGACTGGCTTGTCGAGGCGGGGTGCCCCCATCTCTTTATCAGGTTCAGCCCGAGGAGGCGACTCTGTGAAAGATTATGTTCGCCGGTACTGCAGAGAAGGATCTCAGCTGAGTAAAGACGACAAGATCATTATTCGTGATGTCACTGACAGGTCCCTTAGGACTATTCTGTTTACTTTTGGTAGGATGGCCGGTGGTGCGGCTCTTCATGTAGCCAACCGATCTTATATGCAGTATGCCTTCGAATGCCTCCAACCGAAGGTGTTCAACTGGTGTGACGCGGTGCTTCTTATGATGAAAGAACAATTGACCAAGATAAAGAGCGGGAGGTTGAAGAACTTTGGGTATGGTTCTATTTTGACTGCCTTTTCCTTGGAGAAGATTCCACTGATACAGTCGCAGTATATTGCACTCGATTTACCTTCACCTATTGAACCACGTATGCAGAGATGGGTTGACCATATGTCTAGGCATGCTGGCCAGTCTCAGATTTCATTTTCTGATACCTTCTTCAGGTGGTTTGATCATCAGGAGATGGTTTATTCTGAGTATCCATACGTTGGCATGGACTTCCGGGGTGATCCAGATTTAGTACTGCCGGATGGCGAGCAGTGGGGCGCCATTGGTAAAATCTTTGACCATGTCCCTGTTTATCGTTTTTGTTTATAATGTCCTTGTGCTTTATTCTATCAAGACTTTAATCAAACTCATGTGTACATGCAGATGTTGGTCCTGTTTGTCCAGTAGTTCGCCTGAGAGTACCAGCTGCTGCCCCAGCAGGAGAGGCCGTCGGAAGGGCTATCCTTCGTGACCTTGATGTGGCCGAGACTCTCACAGCATTACAGGAGCAGGTTGAGGGCCTCACTCTTGGTATTCCAGATGTGAGGATTGACGAGCTACCTTTGCAGTTACAGCGACATACTACTGGTGTGCCAAGACGATGGACTCGTCTCTTACGCATGATCGCACAGGCTGTGACTTGCTATCACGAGCATCATTAGACTAGGGTGCCCCCTAGCATTTTGAGTTTTTGGGTCATTTGACCGATTTTGTCTTGGTTATAGAACATTATGTGTAAACCATAAACAGTTATATATATTTTTGATTTTCGGAGTTTTACTTTGGTTAAGTTACTTGATCCAAATGCAAACATTGATGGTATGTTTCTTTTTATAAATGTTGCAAATGTCTATCTAACACATAATTTTCTAATGAGTCAGTTAATGTGTTTAAGTTTCTGGAAATGTGTTGATATTGAATAAAATCAAATTGCCATTCCAAAATCTTAACCCTTAGGAACATGCGATAAATAGTTGGGTTTCGGACGAAATATATACCATTGAGTTGTAGTATTACGAGCTGTGAGTCTAGCCTGACAATTAGTCGGCGTATACCATGTGTGATGGCATCAGAGAGAAGTTCTATCAACGCGCTATATTCAACGATGTTATTTGTTGATCGACCAATACATACCCCTCTGAAACTTACTAACTCGCCGCTTGGATAAAAAATAGCCCAGGCTGCGGAAGATAGGTTCCGCGAACTACGACTCGCTCCGTCGGCATATCCAACACATGACTCCAATAGGTTTGACATCTACAATAAATGTAAAAAGTGGATTACTTGACCAAAATAAACACTTTAGCGAAAACAAAAACATAACAAAAGCATACAGGTTACCATTATGCATAGTAACGCTTGAGGTACAACCCATTACGAGGTTGCGCCAGTGGAATTCTGTCATAATCCATTAACTCGTAGGCTCCTTTTGCTAACACTCGTTTAACAATATAGGGGCCCATCCATAAAGACTTAAATTTACCTGCTCCCAATTTATCGGATTCTTGGTCGTAAAGCAAGACCAAGTCACCTTCTAAGAAGACACGGGGTTTGACATTTTTGTCGAACTGCGCCTTGACTCATTTCTTATGGGCTTCGTTAGCCAAAGCGGCATCACGACGGGTTTCATCCAATTGGATTAATTCCAAGAAACGAGCTTCTTCTTCTGAAGTTCCGGGGAGGAGATCAATTGCGAGTTTGAGGGACGAGATTTCACACTGGATTGGTAAGACTGCTTCCAGGCCATATACCAGTTGGAAAGGTGTAAACCCGGTTGCATTCCTTATCGATGTTCGGTAAGCCCACAAAGCTAAGTACAGGATTAGGTGCCATTTTCTCTTGTGAACTCCAATCATCCTTTGCAGCATGCGCTTTACGACCTTGTTGATTGCTTCAACTTGTCCGTTGGCTTGCGGATAATATGGAGTAGAGTTGTCGTGGGACAACCCTAGTTTGGCAGCTAATTCGACCATCATGTGATTGTGAAAATGTGATCCATGATCTGTGACTATAGCCTGTGGTACGCCGAATCTGGCGACTACATGATTGAAAAAGAAGAGGGCAGTTGTTTCACTAGTATTATCTAATGTAGGCATCGCCTCGGCCCATTTGGTAAAATAGTCAACTACAACTATGATATACCCATGCCCCCCGGTCGAGGTGGGGTTACATGTCATGAAATCGATGCCCCATTTGGTGAATGGCCCAACAGCAACTATTGGCTGCAGAGGTGCGGGTGGTCTTCTGGTTTTGCTATCGAAAATTTGACAAGCATGGCAACTTCTGACTGTCGTTATGCAATCTTTGAACATTGTTGGCCAGAAGTATCCTGCTCGTAAGATTTTTTGCGATGTAGCATATCCAGATTGATGCCCCCCACACGCGCCTGAATGACAATCATTCAGGACTTTTTCGGCCTCCTCATGGGTGAGGCACCTTCTAAGAACTGTATCGATACCACAACGGTCAAGAGTGTCACCGACGATCATGTACTCTCTTGCTTGGTATCGAATACGTTTTAGTTCGGGGTGTGAGGTGTTTGGCCTATATTTTTGGGTTTGGAGATAAATTATTATATCCCCATACCACTCATTGCTTGAAGATATCAGAAACAAACTTCCATCCACGATTGTTTCTTCGGACGTTTCATCGTTGGACGATGATGGGAGATCGCACAATAATTCTGCGAAGACTAGAGATTTCTTCGATTTGGATTTTACAAATTCTAGATCGAAATCTTGTAGGATTGCTATCCATTTTGAATATTTGCCCCCCAGCAACTGTTGCGACAATATATAAGTCATGGGGTTGCAATCTGACAGAATGGTAGTTTTCTGAAAGAGGACATAGTGTCGAAATCTTTGTATCGCTTGAACAGCTGCAAGTGCTAGCTTTTCAATGTAAGAATATTTGCTTTCTGTATCATTTAAGTTTTTACTTAAATAATATATGGGATGTTCTGTTCCATCGACTTCTTGAACTAAAACCCTTGCAATGGTCGTATCCGCTGCAGCCAGATACATGTTAAAATCTTTTTGATAATCAGGAGCGTACATTAATGATGCTTTCATTAGTGATTCTTTTAAAGCATCAAAGGAAGCTTGCGCAACCTGATCCCAAACAAAGGGCACTTCCTTTTTCAAAAGACGTGTATAACCTTTAGCAAGTTCGGCGTAATTTGGAATGAACCTCCTCAGAAAGTTCGCTTTCCCTTGGAGTTTCTGAATTTGAAGCAAATTCGAAGGTGGAGGCAAATTTATGATTGCCTGGACCTTACATGGGTTGAGACGAATCTCATCCTTCGAGACTACAAAGCCAAGCAAACGACAAGAACTGACGCAAAATACACATTTGTGTGGATTGAGTCGTATCTTGTAGTGTCGGCAACGTAGAAATATCGCTCTTAAATGCTTCGGGTGATCAGTCCGCTTTCGCGAATGAGCCGAAAGGTCGTCGAGGTATGGTTGAACAATATTTTTGATGTCATGGAAGGCATAATTCATTGCCCTCTGAAACGTCGCCCCTGCGTTCTTTAAACCAAAGGGTAATTTTCGACATGCGAATGTGCCCCACGGACAAATAAATGTAGTCTTTGATTGGTCCTGTGGGCGGATATTTATTTGATTACACTCGGAGAATCCATCCATGTAGGAAAGGATTTCGCATCTGGCGCATTCATCAATTATTTGGTCAATGAAGGGTGTAGGGTAGTTGTCTTTTGGACAAGCCTGATTTACATCCCTATAATCAACGCACACTCTAATTTTTCCTTGTTTTTTCATAACAGGGACAATATTCGATACCCAATCGGTTAGAGGAACCGGGTAGATGAAACCAGCATGGAGAAGTTTTTCAGGGAAAAAACAAGGGAAAAGTGTCTATATAGAACTTCTCTATCCCACTAAGGTGTGACAGCTGCCTTAGAAAAAAACAGAGAAAAACTACTTATGTTTTTCCTTTATGAATTATAGATAGAGAGGAACAAAAATACCAACCTCTGTCTTGCGCTAATCCTTTGATTCGATCCCTCTCTTCTTTGATAGTCCCCAGCTACCTGCTCCCTTGCACGCCCAACTTCACAAAGTACCTATAAGATCACATAAGCATAGCACTATACAAAGACATGGATCTATAATCATAAACAATCTAGGATCAGATGTAAATTGACCATACAAATGTAACAAGCATCAATGATACAAAAGCATGGAGGAAAACTCAAATAGCTTTTATTGATAAACAAGAAAAGATCTAGGAGGAGTTACAACCAGCTGTTCCGACCCAGCATCAACCTCCTAGCAAAAAAGCCCCTCTTCACCTCAAACAAAGCTTAGATCACCCAACAATCTGATGTTTGTCTCTAGAAACCAACAACAATTCCTTACAATATGCAAAATTCCAGCCTCTGGATCTCTGGGATGAGGGATCCATATATAGATATCTGTAAGGGGGATGAGTCAGCTTGTGGTTTGATTAGTGTCTTCTCTCTGATAATTCTTACTTCCACTTGGAGAATGAGGGCCTCTTACTCATCCTTGGTCGAATTCAGTGAGGCAAGTGTCACAAGAGAAGATTCTGGAAGCTTCCATTGCCTCTCCACCTCGCAGAATGACACTGCCATTTTTCATTTTTCGCCCATCGCACCCCAAAAAAGGTACTTTTGAAATGCAACGCACCCTCACGGTGTATTTAGGTGAGATGCGATGCACTTAGCCAGTGGAGCAGTTGCAATGATCCTGTTTTGACCAATTCTGAGTAGTTTTTCATGGAGAACTTCTGGGAGAAGCTGTAATCTGTTGACCTTGTTCCTTTAGGGGTTATAACAACAGTTTTAGGGACTTAGGAGCCCTTGGTTTATGGACATTTCATGCTTGGAGTTGTAGGGCACAAAAATGTCTATAACAGGCATATCCAACAAATGATTCCAATAGGTCCGACATCTGCAACACATGTAAAAGCGGATCACTTAACCAAAACAATTAGCCTTAGTGAAAACAAAAATGTAACAAAAACATAGGGGTTACTATCTTGAGTCAAGCATAGTAACGCTTAAGGTAAAACCCATTGCGAGGTTGCGCTAGTGGAATCCCATCATAATCTACTAACTCGTAGGCTCCTTTTCCTAATACACGTTTAACAATATAGGGGCCCATCCATAAGGATTTGAACTTACCTGCTCCCAATTTGTCAGATTCCTGGTCGTAAAGTAAGACCAGGTCACCTTCTGAGAAGAAACGTGGTTTGACATTCTTGTCGAACTGCACCTTGACTCGTTTCTTATGGGCTTCATTAGCCAAAGCGGCATCATGACGGGTTTCATCCAATTGGATTAGTTCCAAGAAACGAGCCTCTTCTTCTGAAGTTCTGGGGAGAAGATCGACTGCAAGTTTGAGGGATGAGATTTCACACTGAACTGGTAAGATTGCTTCCAGGCCATACACCAATTGAAAGGGTGTAAACCCAGTTGCATTCCTCACTGATGTCCGGTATGCCCACAAGGTAGAGTACGGGATTAGGTGCCAACTCCTTTTGTGGACTCCAATCATCCTTTGCAGCATCCGCTTCAGGACCTTGTTGATTGCCTCAACTTGTCTGTTAGCCTGTGGATAATACGGACTAGAGTTGTCATGGGACAACACTAACTTGGTAGCCAACTCAACCATCATGTGATTGCGAAAGTGCGATACATGATCTGTGGCTATGGCCTGTGGAATGCCGAATTTGGAGACTACATGATTGAAAAAGAACAGGGCAGCGTTGTTGTTTAATGTAGGCATCGCCTCGGCCCACTTGGTAAAATAGTCTACTGCGACTATGATATACCCATGCCCCCCGGCCGAGGTGGGGTTACATGTCATGAAATCTATGCCCCATTTGGAAAATGGCCCAACAACAACTACTGGTTGCAGAGGTGCGGGTGGTATTCTGGTTTTTCGATCAAAGATTTGACATGCATGGCAACTTCTGACTGCGGTTATGCAATCTTTAAACATTGTTGGCCAGAAGTATCCTGCTCATAAAATATTTTGCGCCATAGTGTAACCAGATTGATGCCCCCCACACGCGCCTGAATGGAAATCATTCAGGACTTTTTCGGCCTCCTCGTGGGTGAGGCACCTCCTTAGAACTGTATCGACACCACGACGGTAAAGTGTATCATTGATGATCATGTAGTCTTTTGCTTGGTATCGAATGCATTGTTGTTCTGAACGCGAGGTATGAGACCTTATGTTTGGGTTTGGAGATAGATTATTATGTCTCCATACCACGAATTTCTTGAAGATATCAGAAACAAAGATTCGTTCACGATCGTTTCTTCTGATGTGACATCGTTGGACGACGATGGGAGATCGCATAGTAACTCCACGAAAACTAGGGATTTCTTCGATTTGGATTTTATAAATTCCAGACCAAACTCTTGTAGAATTGCTATCCATTTTGAATATTTGCCCCCCAACAACTATCGCGACAATATATAAGTCATGGGGTTGCAATCTGACAGAATGGTAGTTTTTCGAAAGAGGGTATAGTGTCGAAATATCTATATCTCTTGAACAACTGCGAGAGCTAGCTTTTCAACATAGGAGTACTTGCTTTCTGTATCATTTAAGTTTCTACTTAAATAATATATAGGATGTTCAATTCCATTGTCTTCTTGAACTAAAACCATTGCGATGGTTGTATCTGCTGCAGCCAGATACAGGTTAAAGTCTTTTTGATAATCAGGAGTGTACATTAATGATGCTTTTATTAGGGATTCCTTTAAAGAATCAAAGGAAGCTTGTGCGACCTAATCCCAGATGAAGGGTACTCCTTTTTTCAGTAGACGAGTATAACCTTTAGCAAGTTCGACGTAATTTGGAATGAACCTCCTCAGAAAGTTTGCTTTCCCTTGGAGTTTCTGAATCTGAAGCAAATTTGAAGGTGGAGGCAAATTAATGATTGCCTGAACCTTACATGGGTTGAGACGAATCCCGTCCTTTGAGACCACAAAGCCAAGTAAACGACCAGAACTAACACAGAACACACATTTGTGTGGATTGAGTCGTATCTTGTAGTGTCAGCAATGTAGAAATATCGCTCTCAAATGTTTCAGATGATCGGTCCGATTTCGCGAATGAGCCGGAAGATCGTCGAGATATGGTTGAACGATGTTTTTGATGTCATGGAAGGCATAATTCATTGCCCTCTGAAATGTTTCCCCTGCGTTCTTTAAACCAAAGGGTAGCTTGCGATATGCAAATGTGCCCCACGGACAAATAAATGCAGGCTTTGACTGGTCCTGCGAGCGGATATTTATTTGATTATACCCAGAAAATCCATCCATAAATGAGAAGATTTCACATCCGGCGCATTCATCAATTATCTAGTCAATGAAGGGTGTGGGGTAGTTGTCTTTCGGACAAGCTTGATTTACATCCCTATAATCAATGCACACTCTAATCATTCCTTGTTTTTTCATTACAGGAACAATATTCGATACGCAATCGGTTAGAGGAACTGGGTAAATAAAACCAGCATGGAGAAGTCTTTCAACTTCTGCCTTGATGGCAGCGACTTTCTTGGGGTGCACCTGCCATAGCCGTTGTCGTACCGGTTTGACATCTAGATACATCTTAATTTCGTGTTCAACTATGCTCGAGTCAATGCCTGGCATTTCATCATACGACCAAACAAAGACATCTCTGAATTCGCGAAAGAGAGCGTTATATATTTCCAATTCTGAAGGAGAACAAGATTTGCTGACATGAATATTCTCTACAACATCCGTTTTGGTCGAGATATTTATGGCGATAGTCTCTTCAATTTTGGACAAGTTTTTCTCGGAATCCACAGTGTTTACAGTTTTTGATAGAAAATCAAAAACTGAGGGATGATGAAGGTCACTAGGAGTATCTTGTTTGTAATTTAGAATATGGGAACGATGGTGGTAATCTTCCCATGGTGCCCCATCAATCATCATTGACTGAACAATTCCTTCGTCTGTATAATGTACTTGCGACCAAGGATCTGAAGGGGTACCATATTCCTTAGACCTATCTATCCAAATGCTTGATGAGCATTGATTTGGGTTTGCCTCCCATGCCAAAAACATTGATTGCTACAAGATTTCTATTGGGCTTGGAGGCAATACCTGCAGATGATCCGTTTTAATATCGTTTTCAGAGATCTTTTGAATAGAAGATATCATATTGCAGGTTCCCACTGTTGCCACTTTAGCCAGATTGACTGGAGGCGATACGGCAAAAGTCCCCATTAATATAGGGTCTTTTAGTAGGCCTACTCTGATATTTTGAAGTGAGTGAGGGCTTCCGTGGATCATCAGAATGCTTCCCGTAACTTGTGAACTGTTGGGGAGAAATGTTTGTTGGTCGACGATTGTAATTCCTCCTTGAAAAGGAAATGAAATCTTCCTGAAGTATGTCAACACAACGGCTACCATACCATATATCCAGGGCCTTCGCAGTAGGATGTTGTAATCGAGGTTTCCCTCAATTACTTCAACATCTATTTCTACTGTTTTGCCCCCCAGTTCAACTTGCAAGTTACTTAAAATACCATATGGGGTGTATGTTCGTCCATCAAATGCTTTTAATGTTTTCGAATATCACGACAAGGGTGGAGATCCTAAAGTTTTCCAGCAACTCATTGACCTAATACATGTAGATATCCCCTCATCAATAATTGTTCGATGAACAGTTTTGTTGAGGGCTTTCACTTGAATGAGGAAAACTAGTTGAGCTGGTAACTGAGGATCATATCCTTTGTGATTAAAGGACACAATATTGGAATCTGTTGGGTCAATCCCACCTAGTGCTGATAATAAAGCCTGCTTTTGGGAGAGGCAATTTTGCAGTACCTCAAGTGTCGACATAGCGGATGGCGATTGGGCCAAATCTTCCACTATATTATAATAATGTGCTGCTCTGGCACGAGGATTAAATGTCGATTTGTGTACTACTCCCTTTGGTGGTTTTATCGTTAGTTCAGAAATGATGGTTGGCACAACTTCGGTCGAAGTTGTTGTCGAACTACTAGGTTGATCATTGACCTTGTTGTCCGAGAGCTGTGTGTTAGAGCCTAGATTTGTCTCAGGCTAAAAAGACAAGGTTCTAGGTCCACATCAAACCACGCTCAGCCTCGTAGCTAGCCCTACGAGGACAGGAGAGGGCTCTCTTCGGGTCGATCTCGGCAAAAGACAAGCGATGGGGCTCGAGATGATTGAAATAAAAGCTAATTTTAGGCTAGGTATGAAGTACAAGGGTTTGTTGTGAGTTTTTATGGGTTTTGTGTTGGAAAAAGGGAAAGGCAAATTGGGCTCAGGGATGAGGCACAGTTTCTGCAGAGTTCTAATTGGGGAAAGGAAGGCAATCATTTTGATGCTTTAAATTAAGCGAATGGATAGATCAGACTGGTGAGGAGCTAAGGAGAGCAAGAAAGTCTCAAGAATTCTCCTTAAACAGATGAAAACATGGAAATTTAAACAAATCCAAAGGCATAGCATAACAGTTAATGGATTCCACCTTAATCACTTATTTGTTCAAATTCAGAAGAAATGAGAGGAAAATGATACACATCACACTAATGAACTTACAATTACTTAGATAAGCACACCATCAAAACATAAAGCCACATGGATCCCAAACAGTGCTGCAAAACCCTGGTATTTCCTTAGCCAAAAATGCTTAGATAGAATGTACAATGATATGCCAAAGCAATCCCAAGTGTCCAACCCTGAAAATGACTTAGAAATTACATGATATAGACTAGCCCAACCCATTCCCTTGCCTCTATGGGTCGAGCTCATCATTCTAGGAGCTTTTTCAACCAATTCTAAACAAAGCACTAAAATCTAGGCAATCAAAACAACTTGCCTCTATAAGGTAGGAAACTGATTCATTCATTAAATTTTCACTTTTTAGTGAATGAATCTTCTAGAACAAGTCAATAAGTTCCAAAATTACATCATTTTTATCCAATTACATCAAGATATATCAAAAATTACATCACAAAGCAAAACTAGTCAAACTGGCCGAATTTCTGAGGTGGAAGGTGAAAAATTGGGCAAAAAACCTCTGTGCGCCGCGCCAATTTCTGTATGCGTCGCGCCACTTTGATGCTGATTTTGAGGCACTTTCTGAAGTCCAAATTGAGTCCAAGTGTTCTTGATGGAAATCCTTGCCTGTCTACTATCCAAACCAAGTGGAATTTCTGAATTTTGTGCCCATTTTCCCCTCCAAAACCTCAATCTCCCAAGACTGCTTCCTGTGTGTCAAAATAGGGGCAGAGAGGTCATTTTTTGAGTGTTTTTGACCTCCCGGGGACTCAAAACTTGCCCAAACTTCTTGGCCATGCACCAGAAATAATTATTTTTCATGAAAAATCTAAAAATATAATTTTTTTCCATTTGGAGCTTCCTATCATAACCGCGCGCCAGGTGGCGCGGCGCACAAGGAAGGCGCAGCGCATAGAGCCTATGCATAATGCTTTATTTAGGAGACTTTTGGAGGCCTTCCCGATGTCAAAATTGGGTGCACGATAGCTCCTTGGAAAGGTATTTGAGTCTACTTTCCAACTCAATTATAATGTTTTAATTTTGAGTTCATTTTCCTTGTCAAAAATCAAATCTTCTAAGACTAGTCAAAATATGTAAAATGAGGCTGCCTAAAGGAGAGTGCTATTACAGTCAACTTTTTAATGCCTTCCTCAACTCCAAATTGAGCTCATGATAGCTCATTGGAAATATATTTATGTCTAGTTATTATTTGACTCATCAAGCAAGTCATTTGACCAACCAAGCTAGGAGAAAAATTGATTTTCCCAAGGTCACTCCAGAGGTGCATCAATTCTCCCGAGGAAATTGTATTTTTGACATTTCTCTAAAACCTTGACACCTGTGTAAAAATTGAAGGAGGTTTTTTTTCCTTGGCCTGTTGTGGACAAAATAATATTTCAGTTTTTCAAAATTCATCTTTCCGTGCTCAGAAACATCATTTGAGTAAAACCTACCCCGATGTGTGGACAAGAGATTTGTCGAAATGAAGCGAAATGAAGGGGATAGGGAGCTTCTAAATTCTTGAGGAAATTTTGGGAAGTAGGGAGGGATGTTAGGAAGTAGGGAAAAGTGTAATATCTGAAATTGAGTGAGGGGAAGGGGTCCAAAAGGGTGAAACACAGGTCTAGCCTAGAAAATTGACAAGTTGTAGCAAGAAACTAGGGTTTGTGCAAAAATGAGGAATTCAGGGATCTCAGTGATGGGAAGTGTTTAATAAGGTATATTAAGGATAGGGGAATATGTATGAACATCTGGATACAAGTTTTGTTGATGATATGACCATTCAAGAGAAATTGCCTTCAAAACCCTAGGAGAGGGAAATGAACCTTACCTAGGCGCAACTGAAGCATGATCAAGGTGTAAAATGACCCATTGGACCCTGACATGATGATGACAACCCTCTGAATGATGGTACACTCAGCTGAACAGTGACAAGGACTGACATTTGGACAACTTTGACAGGAGTAAAAGCAAACCCTAGACCTAATGCCTAGTGACCAAATTTTGCTTGAAGACTCACTGAAATGATAAAATTTGACCTTGACACCTTAAAATCACTTTGTAAGAGCATGTTTGATCACTGGAGGAAGGCTGGAAAGACTGACACTAACACTGTGGATTCCCGTAATCTTTATTCCTTGTCGATATCAAAGCGTCATTTTGTTGCTTTGAAACCGACAACATTAGCACTTGGGACAGGGAAGCATTGTCACTAGCAACCAAATTTGTTCCTGGATTTGGAAACGGATCAGTCAATACTGCCGAGGTTTTTGAATTCTTGAAGAATTTTCTAAGATTAGCTTTATACGGACATTCTCTTGTCCAATGATCCTCATCACATATTAGGCATGGACGATTTGGTTTCCTTTCTCCAGAAGGGTTTGCAGAAAATTTTTCAGGGGATGACTCTTCCTATTTATTCTTCTTCCCTTTCTTTTTCTTCTTGCCTCCTCGTTGCTTGGTTTCTTTGCCTTTTTCAGTTGACACGGCATTTACTTCTGAGTTGAGAAGTTCTTCATTTGCATTTTGACCTGAAACCGTACAGGTCTTTTTCGACTTAGCCTTTATGGTTTTCGTGTTGGTCGTTCCTATCACGCCGTCCTCGGCATGAGAGTCTTTGTTTGATTTAGGAGATGGAGGAACGGAAAATTCCGGTTTAGGCGCATCAGGGATTTTATCATAGAGTGTGCCAGACTGAGTATAGATCAAGTCTATATATTGCGCATGAGCAATTACTTGCTCTTCAGTCACGATTCCTCCCTTTGCCACATCTTCCGTAATACAAGATAACAATGACTTAATAAACCATTCAGCCAATAGCTGATCAGGAACATATGTTTTTACCATTCTACGATGACGTCGCCACTCATGAATATGATCGGATATGTGAGTGGTCGTCGTTTGCTTGAAATTGGTAAGAAGATTTGTTCCTGTTTCATACCTTATAGGTAACTGAAAATGGGTTAAAAAGGTTGTGGCTAGGGCGTTGAAATTATCAAACGAAGCTCTAGGAAATTCGATATACCATTTTGCTACTGGACCAGTTAACGTTCGCTGAAAAAGGCGAAGCCTGATCGAATCATCATTTAGAGTGTTAGATGAGCACCACAGGTGAAAGGTCATCACATGATTTGACGGGTCTTCACTCGGATTTCCATTAAATTTAGGAATATCTGACAGAAGCTTATGAGGAATTGCTGGCCACCAAGGGGCGTAAGCGATTGGATTGTTTGTTAGCCAGTTTAGATTTGGTAACTCTAAAGTTGCCACAAAGGGCAACTGTTGATTCAGGTTCGGCGAAGCATACCCAGGATAAGATGGGATTGCCTGAGCAATGGGTCTTTGCATACCAGCATAGTGAATTTGATGCTGATAACTTTGATAAGGTTGATGGGCATAACCATTATGAAATGGTTGATGTTGACCGTTTTGAATATACGGCTGCCCATTACTTGCAAAGACTTGGTGCTCATATCCTTGGTAAACTTGTTGGAATTGTGGTTGTTGATATTGCACCAGCCATGGTTGTGAGACCATGTGCTGTTGCCCAATACTGGCTATTTGACCGAGATGAGGGGTAATGGTACCCGTTTGAGCCTAGGTCACTCCAGTTAAGGAGCCACTAACCGATGATTGTGGTGGCGTCGCAGGGACAAGGGGCTGTTGGATTGCGACCTGAGAGACTTGAGGTTGGCATACAATAGGTAACACTTGTACTTGCGACACCATCATAATAGCCGGTGTAGTGGGGATATTTGACATAGGCAAAATTTGTTGCATTGAGTATACAACTCTTGGTTGTTGAGGCAGTATTGGCATCCAACCACTGGATGTAATTCCAGCATAACCTGAATTCTGTTGGGAACTCTCGTATGTTTGACCTCCTAGAGGAGAGAATGAAAGGGCATATTGTCCCCCATACGGTGGTAATCCGGTGCATAAGGGAATTATTTGCCTTTGAGGACCAGACTGCCCAAATTGACATTGCGAAGGATCAATTTGTTGAGACTCAACATCAGAGATTCTGGATGAACAAACGGAAACAGACCATACCGTCGAAACAACCCCTGGATGGATCCCATCCAGTGATTGAGATCTAGGTGCGACAGATGGTACGCCGGCAAACATTGCCGGAGTAACAACAGGAAGTTCTGCCACTGTTGTGTCAGATGACACAGTCCTAGATGTCGACAGTTGTTCAGACATATCTAGTCTCTCCAAAAGGTTTCCTAGCGATTCTACAGGAACTTCTGATAACGGTAGACTAATTTCTGATGAAGAAGGATATAGAGTGACCCCTACTCCAAATTGTGATGGAGTACTAGATGGTGGATCCTCCATAATCTCTTCTATAGCAATCAAACTGGGTGGAAGAGGTAGACCGTCAGGTCCGTAAAATATTTCTGGTGCCGAAGAAGGTATAGATTCTGCAGCGACTGATGTTTGGGGAAGAACACCTTCCGAATCAGCTATGGCTAGAGCCAGTTCAGATATAGAAGTGTTTACCTTCACACTAGGATCAGTTCTACTGTCCTCTTGTGGTTGCGGAACTTCTTCTATAAAGGCAGGGGTACCAGAAATGTTTGGAGTAACTGGAGTCTCCGAGGGTGTCGGAACACTTGTTCCAACCCGACCAGGGGACTTTGAACCGGTTAAACGAGTTCACTTTGTCCGGAATAGTTTTGATTCTGGGGAAAAAGACGGTTGAATTGTAAGTCTCCGCGAACAATGGGGTTTCAATTGACTTTCTTCCACGATTGTGGATTACTCGATCAACTAAAAATAAAGGGGAAAATTTTTCCGAATTAAATGAATTTTAGACGCTTTGACACAACTTGTTTTTTCAATTTTTAAGAGTCAAGAAAAAACAAAAGATGACTCTAGTCGCCTTCGATTTTTAATGAGCCTGAAGTGACAAGTGCTTAGATGGACCTTTTCCTTTAAGGAGTCTGAAAAGGAACGAAAGAGACTACTCTGGAAATCTAGATAGACGGATTACCAAACCAATCGCAAAACTGTAGAATACTTTTTACGGTACGGCAGTCAATCTTCCCGAATGTTGTGTTCAGTGCATTGTGATCGATAGCACGGTAGAGACGACTTCCTATGTATAAAGGATATAGCCTATTGTGGTCCCCCAATATATACTCGACGGTACGTGGAAGCACAAGTCCGTATTGGCACTTGTCGTCTCAAAGAGGAGGAATCACCCAACCAATAGTGAAAGCGATAGTTACCAGGCTTTACGACGCCGAAATACGTCTCTAGCCTAGACTTCTAGATGTTGTGCATTAGGTTCCAAAGCGTTTTTAGGTTCATTAAATTTATTTTACAGTTGATCTTTCTTAAGAAATTTTCCTTTCAGGTTCACCGCGTGATGTAGATGTACAATTCTTAAAATACAATCTAAGATGATAAACAATCGTTTAATCTTCTTTTTGCAATGAAAATCCTAGCTACTAAAGAAAGAGAGATGATATTCTTTCAATGTAGAGCAGAGAGCACACACTAGATGCATTGTCCTAAATCAAACCAACAAGCATTCAAAATGCAAATGCACATGCATGTATTTGTTTTTAGCTTTCTTAATGTGTGAATGACAAGAAGAATGCTAAGTACAAATCTGAATTATCTTTCAAAGCGACAGTACTAACAAATTTATGTTCAAAACGAAAGGAAGACAATGATGACACTTTACTATTTTGAATTGAAAACTACTTTGGACACTTGAAAAACTACTAATTCAAATCAAATACAAGAGTAACTGTATAATCAACCATCAAGAACAATGGAATTATTTTCTTTAACTGAAAATGACACTTGTGACACTTTCAAATCAAAAGACGACAGTTCGACTATTCTACTACTTTGTAAAAGAGAACTGAAAATGGCGGAAAATACATAAAAACATTCACAGTTATTTGCACAATGGAGGCGGAATGATGGAAAGGAAGGGGGTTTCCACAGTGGTATGTTCATCACAGACAGCAAAACTCCATAATAGAGCTGAAAAGAGTGAAGAAAAACCAAGACCTGGAGGAAAAATTAGCCCTCTCTGATCATCGTACCTGTAACACAGGGAAATAGGGATGCATCCAACCTACTGCACATGGTAGGTGCGATGCATACTGGTTTCCTTGAAGAGAGGGTGCGATGGTACCAGGACGAGACTTTACTTTGCTCTTGGTCACAGTTTGCAACTCAGTTCAGGGATTTAGGCCGAGCAAATGATGTACAGTAAATAGAAATCACAGGGGCTGATCTAATGAGGTTACTAGAGCCACCACTAGGGTGATTAGAAGGTTTGCAAATCAATTGTTCAGTTTATAAACAAAATCGGTAGATAGACTGAAGCAGCATTTATCTACTTTTCACTTGCATAGCAAATGCAGTTCGAAGGCTAGCTGGCTTGACTTCAGGCTCCATCTGTAATTTTATAAAACAAACAAATATAGAAAAACAAACAATCTATTCGCTCCCCAGTGGAGTCGCCATTTTGTTATCGGGAAATCTAGTGTCCACTCAGACCTGCTAGTCCCACTAAGACTGGTAGCTATCTTAGAAACAAACAAACTAAAACCACTTTCGTTTTCCTTTATGAGAAGTAGATAAGAGTGTAATGAAGGACACCAACCTCAGTCTTGCACTTGGTTCCTTGCTTGTTTCCTCTCCTTTCTAACAGATCCTTGCCGCTTCTCCTTTGTCTACCTAGCTTCAAAGAGCACCTGTGGAATCAAAGCAGCATAATACTATCGAGTAATAGAGATATATAGTCATAAAAAATTGAACATAAGGGTAAAAGATATTCCAGAGGAGCATAGGATTGATGTGTTCATAGGGACTTTAAAGGATAATGTGCAACATGATGTTCACCTTTGGGAACCTGATTCATTGGAGAAGGCATTCAGGTTAGTAAGAAAAATGGAAAGCAAAATCATAGCAACCAGGAAACCTACCACTCACAACTATAAAGATGGAAGTGTTGTTTCCACTAGCCTTCCACAACATATAAGGTTGACACCACAACAATTGGAAGAAGAAAGAGAAAAAGGGTTTTGTTACAGCTGTGATAGCAAATACACTAAAGGTCATAAGTGTGCTGAGAAGAAATTATTCTACATAGATTGTGAAGAGGAAGAAGAAAAGGAACAAGAAAGGTCAAAAGAAGAGGATATACTCCAGGAACAAAGCTTAGATAAAGAAGAAATGAATCCGACCATATCTTGTAATGCATTGGCTAGAATTACCACTCCTCAAACCATCAAGATAGAAGGACATATAAAGAAGAAAAAGGTAATAGTGTTGATTGATTCAGGAAGTACCCGCAATTTTATTCATTGTAAAATAGCAAAAGAATTGAATTGCTTCCTATATCTAGCACCAGAGTGTCAAGTTATGGTTGCAAGTGGAGGAACAATAAATTTCTCTGGAAAGTGCCATAATATCAAGCTATCCATGGGAGAATATGTATTGAATAGCCCAATGCTTTCCATTCCAATGGGAGGTGTTGATGTTGTACTAGGAGTCCAATCGCTACAATCCTTGGGAACAATAGCTTTTAACTTTCAAGAACTTTTCATGAAATTTTATGCAGAAGGAAAGGAAGTTGAATTAAGGAGTATTGCAGGGAAACCGGGAAAGATAATCAGCTCTAATGGTATGGCAAAGCTTCTAAAAAATGAACAACGAGGTGTAATTGCACAATTATGTTCGCCAGATGTTTCCACATCGAAATCATCTATTTATCCATATCTCCAAAAAGTCTTGGACAATCATTCCAAGGTATTTGAGACTCCCAAAGGTCTTCCACTTATTCATGATCATGATCATGCTATTCATTTGATTCCGGGAAGTGTTCCTCCAAACATCAAGCCGTACATATATCCCTATGCCTAAAAGAGTGAAATTGAACGTATGGTGGCAGAAATGCTAGAGGCTGTATAATTCAACCTAGCCAATGTTCTTTCTCTGCTCCATTAGTATTGGTGCACAAGAAGGATGGATCATGGTGCATGTGTCTGGATTACAGGGAGCTCAACAAGCTCACTATTAAAGATAAGTTTCCCATTCCTGTCATTGATGAATTATTGGATGAATTGCACGGATCAATTTACTTCACCAAGTTGGATCTTCGTTCAGGATATCATCAAATTAGAATGAAGACTGAAGACATTCCGAAAACAACATTTAGAACTCATGAGGGTCACTATGAATTTTTGGTCATGCCTTTTGGCCTTACCAATGCACCTTCTACATTTCAAGGTTTGATGAATTCCATTTTCAAACCCTTCCTTAGAAAATGTGTGTTAGTATTTTTTGATGATATACTAATCTATAGCAAGTCTTCGAAGGATCATGTTGAACATGTTGACAGGGTGCTACAACTATTGGAGGAGAAACATTTATATGCAAAAAGATCCAAATGTTTCTTTGGAGTACAAGAGGTGGAATATCTGGGTCATATTGTATCTCATGAAGGAGTTAAGGTAGACCCTAGCAAAATTAAAGCCATTAAGGAATGGAAAATCCCCACATCCATAAATCATTTGCGAGGATTTCTCGGGTTGATAGGGTATTATCGCAAGTTTGTTAAGAATTATGGGAAAATAGCAGCACCTCTAACAACATTATTGAAGAAATATGCAATTTCATGGACTCCAGAAGCAACAAAGGCCTTCAAACATCTTAAAGAAGCAATGTGCCAAGCACCGGTCTTAGCTATACTAGACTTCACAAAAACCTTTATTGTGGAATGTGATGCTTCAGGAAATGGAATTGGTGTTGTTTTAATGCAAGATGAAAGACCCATTGCTTTCGAAAGTCGTCCAATCAAGGGAAAGTATTTACACAAAGCTATTTATGAGAACGAAATGTTGGAAATACTACATGCACTTAAGAAATGGCGACCCTACCTAATGGGAAGACACTTCAAGGTAAAAACGGATCATGATAGCCTTAAATACTTTTTAGAACAAAGAATATCCTCTGAAGAACAACAAAAATGGGTCACAAAGATGTTGGGTTATGACTATGAAATCATCTGCAAAAAAGGGAAGCAAAATGTTGTGGCAGATGCACTCTCAAGAAAGGATGAGGATGTGGAAGCATTGTTGTGTGCCATTTCTATTATCCAACCAGATTGGATAAACGAAGCAAGGGAGGAATGGAAGAATGATGAAGAAGTGTGGGCACTTATTCGAAAGTTACAAGAAGATTCCAGTACATTTGATACATTTAGCTGGAAAAATGATTCATTATGGTACAAAGATCGCTTATACCTTTGTAAGAATTCCCAACTCAAACAAAAGATTGTTCTGGAATTGCATGCTTCTCCCTTAGGAGGGCACTTAGGATTTTTAAAAACGTACCACAGGGTTAACAAGGAATTTTTTTGGGATGGCCTTAAATCGGATATTCAAAAGTTTGTGGCGGAATGTTTGGTTTTCCAACAAAATAAAGTTGAAACAATTAAGACATTGGGTCTATTACAACATTTATCCATTCCAAGCCAACATTGGGAGGAGGTTTCAATGGATTTTATCATAGGTTTACCCAAGTCCATGGAAAATTTTAGGGGCGAATTTTCTCCCTTGGGCTAAATTAAGGGGTTTT
This sequence comes from Pinus tabuliformis, assembly GCA_031772625.1. NCBI lineage: Eukaryota > Viridiplantae > Streptophyta > Pinopsida > Pinales > Pinaceae > Pinus > Pinus tabuliformis. Next base: position 924,217,329 of record CM062807.1, read on the forward strand.
ATATTTTTATTGGGCGAATATTTTGTATCATAGTACATTGTTACAAATCGCCTCAAATTTATTTTATAAAAAAATTAGGTAGGGAGGTTAGCCCACGTTATTTTAAGGGAAAGGGTAAAAAAAGTAAATTTAGCCCTTGAAATTAGGAGTTATGATCTTCCATTCGCCTCATTTTAAAGAAAATTTATTTATGATAGTTATAAATAAAGATATAAATACAGTGGAGGTATGGTAAATAGATAAAATCTCTTTTTATACTTACTCTAAAAGTATGGTAAGTAAATAACAATGTAAATAAACTATAGGTATGATAAATAAATAAAACCTCTTTTTATATTTAGTCCATAACCCTCTTTCTATTTAAGAAGGCCAAAAAACGAGGTTTCATTTAAGTGAATCCTATGGGCCAAACACCATATTTATAAAAGAGGCATGGTAAATTAATAAAAATATAAATAAACGAGAGGTATGGTAAATAAATAAAACATTTTTTTATATTTACTCCATATGTCACCTTATATTTATGAATGTGCAAGCGTGTAAATAAATATAAATATAAATAAAGTGGAGGTATGGTAAATAAATAAAGCCTCTTTTTATACTTCAAATGTATGGTATATAAATAAAAATATAAATAAACTATAGGTATGGTAAATAAATAAAACCTCTTTCTATATTTAGTCCATAACCCTCTTTCTATTTAGGAATGCTCAAAAAAGATGTTTTATTTAATTGAATCTTATGGGCCAAATACCATATTTATAAAAGAGGTATGGTAAATTAATAAACATATAAATAAACGAGAGGTATGGTAAATAAATAAAACATTTTTTATATTTACTCCATAATCCACCTTATATTTAAGAACACTCAAAAAATGTGTTATATTTAGGTGAAGCCTATGGGCCAAATTATTATTAATACCATGGAAAAAGATATTATTAACCCTAATATTAGTATTAATAAAAATAAAGATGGCACATGGTATTGACCCATGGTATTCACATGGAATGACCCCTATTTAAAGGGGGAATTAAACTAGCATCGATCCATCTTTACTCTGGATCAAATATTGTGATATGCAAACTAACATAGAGTGAAAAAATATTTGATCCATCTCGGGTCTTGGTAGATTAAGAGTAAAAATGGATCTTGTAATTTAATGTCACTTAAGCATTTTAACTTGGTTAAAAAAAAAAAATCAATTATTAATTTTATTAATTTTTATAAATTACAAATAGTAGTTTTTAAGCTCCAGGTTTATGATAACCCATGGTATTGACCCATGGTAATACCATGGTATTCATGTGAGCATAGACTATTTAAAGGGGAAATTCTATCAGCTTAGATCCATCTTAATTCCGGGTCTACCAAGTGCTGGGAGGGATAAATAGATTTCATCCCTCTAAGAGTGGTAGATGTCGAGTTAAGATGGATATAGGTTGGTTTTTATGATAATGAAGATATTCAATAGAATTAGGAAATTATATTGTAAAAAAAATCTTAAGGTGAATGGTTAAAGCTACATTTAGTCACTTCACAAAATTTAGTAAAAAATACCGATATCTCCATTAATATTGGTTTTTATGATTTAACAAAAAAAAAATTCAAAACAATGAAATCTTAACTCTTTCCGCATCACCCTCGCAGAAGAGAAATAATCGCTGCCCATATTTCCCACCATTTTTCAAACATTCTCAATATGATATCTTGATGAAAAAATTAAGGTACTGATCTTGGATTAGTTGTTTGAAAAATATGTTGGTTTGTACAACCTTTCATCTTCTCTGCTATTCTTAGTTTGTCATAATGATCTGTAGGGGTTGGGTCACTGCACCATATTGTCCTAAAAGGTGGAGATTGTGCACCAAAAAGGAAATTAATCCACATGTTACAACGTTGTTAAAAATGGTATGAAGATAGTGAACTATGCTAATAAGAAATTTAGATTGGGAGAGACGTGATTAAATTTTATTATTTAATTGAAGATTTACAATTAAAATAATAATCAATCTACATTTATATCTTTATATATTGATTGGAAGGCTTCTGACAACGGTCACTTCTTTCCATTAGATCCCCTTCAGGGCTTTGGGATACCTACTACTTCATTATATTATATAGTTGGGGCTTGCTACTTGTTTGCATGTTGGGGTAAACAAACTTGATGTGTCTTTTTTTTATCTCGCAGTTGGAGTCTATGGAATAAGAAGGAAATTTTATACCATGGCAAAAGTGGTAGAGAAAACATTAATCTCTCCCTACCATGACAAACAGGGCCACTAAAACTTGCAACATTGTTTGTAGGAAGTGAAAATTATGTTTCTTTTTTCCAAACATGTATGTTAGTATATTACAGTTTAATGAATATGTTTTATTATTATCATATATGGTTTCATACTTTAACAAAACATTCGCCAAGACTTCACAATGTTTTATTATTTAGTTAAAGATTTTCCAAGATCTTACAAGATAATATAATCTGGTGAGAGATTCACCCAATATATATATATATATATATATATATATATATATATATATATATATATATATATATATATATATATATTAGTTATAAAACCACCTCCCATTTTTCCTATGTATCATGGGGATTCGCCCATTTATTATACATATAAATTTAGGGTGGTTCTTAAAATTTTCCCTGCCCAAGTCTGAGGGAAAGAGTGTCATCATGGTGGTAGTTGATAGACTTACCAAGTATGCACACTTTTTTGCATTATCACATCCATTTAAATCCAGTACAGTTTCTACTACATTTATGGAAACAATTCAAAAGCTACATGGAAACCCAAAGATTATTGTAAGTGACAGAGATCCCATTTTTACTAGAAATTTTTTGACAGAATTATTTTCTTATCTTGGTACTCAGTTAGCTCATAGCTCATCTTATCATCCTCAATCTGATGGGCAAACTGAGATAGTAAACAAATGTTTGGAAGGATATCTTCGTTGCTTTGTATCTGATAAACAGACACAATGGGTCAAATGGTTGCCTCTGGCTAAATGGTGGTATAACACTTCCTTCCATACTGCAACAAAAATGACCCCATTTATGGCACTTTATGGATATTAGCCACCATCAATCACATCATATTTAAGAGAAAATTCTAAGGTTCAAGCTGTGGAACATCACATCGAGCATCAACAACAAGTTCTCCAACTCTTAAAGGATAACCTCGTGTTGGCACAAAATAGAATGAAACAATAGGCAGATCAACATCACAGCAAAAGAAGTTTTGAAGTAGGTGACTAGGTATTCCTACGGCTACAACCATATAAATAAATGTCCCTCAACCAAGCTAAGGAGGATAATAAATTATCACCAAAGTATTATGGTCCGTACAAGGTGTTGCAAAAGATTGGTACTATGGCATACAAATTGGAGCTTCCTGTAGCTTCTCGAGTGCACCCCGTTTTCCATGTTTCATGTTTAAAGAAGGTTATAGGTGAAAAGCTCCCAGTTCAAACAATATTGCTAGAACTTGACGAGGAAGGAAAAATTATATTGGAACCAGAAGCAGTCATAGAAACAAGAACTCGACAGCTACGAAATCGATCCATTTCGAAGTATCTCATCAAGTGGAAGAACTTATCTGCTGAAGATTCCACATGGGAGGATAAGAATTTTATACAGAATCATCCAAAACTACTCAAGCGTTGAGGACAACACTTTTTTGAAAGAGAGGGGCATGTTAGATCCCTATAATACTATTGATGCCCCCATTACTATTGTAGTATTGTAGTTGTATCCCTTATTAATATTGTTGTGCCCCTATTGTCCACATATTGTTATTACGGTGCCCCATAGAATCCCTCTATTGTTATTTTTGTGCCTTTATATTATTATTGTTAGGTCGGCTTGGTTATATTGTGACCCCTTAGACTCCTATATATAGAAAGGAGGCTTTGTCATTTGAATCATCCAAGAATTGTTCATTTGTGTAATGTAAAGGAGGTTGCCCCCTCGAAGAGGCTGAATTCTAAGGCGTTTAACTATATTTTCTATCTTTTTTTGAGATGGTTTCATAAAAGTGTGCTTACTTGGAGAAATGCACCTATGGCCTAACCGAAGTTCAATATCTGGGGTACATCATTGATGAGCAGGGTGTACATGTGGACCCATCCAGGATACAAGTCATTTGGGATTAGCTAGCCCTAACCACTCAAATAGAGCTCCGTATCTTTTTGGGTCTTGCCAATTTCTACCGTAGGTTCATGTTGGGGTTCTCTCATATCACTTTTCCTTTAATTCAAGTCAACAAGGGTGAAGCGAAAGCAAAGTTATTTTTGTAAGAAATGAAACATCGTGCTTTCTCCGAGTTGAAGAATCACCTATGTTCTTCACCAATGCTCACATTATGAAACCTACAACAACCATTTGAGATTGAGACAGATGCCTCCAACTATTCTATTGGTGCCGTTCTTACTTAGCATGGGCATCTAGTGGCTTACCACAGTGAGACGCTTTCATACACAGTCTGAAAGTACCCTACTTATGACAAAGAAATATATTCCATTGTGCAGGCCTTCCGTCAATGAAATCATTACATTATGGGGAAGGAAACAGTCATCCACACAGACCACTGACCTTTATAGTTAATACAGACATAAGGGAAGATGAAGAACGATTGCCATAAAAAATGGTCCACCTATCTGCAACAATTCCATTTGAACATTAAGTATAAGAAGGGAAATACCAATAATGTCGTTGATTGCCTCAACCGACCACTGGTCATGATGCTAATCACTGTGCTTAACTCCTATGTGCACGAGACATCGGGGTGGCCACATCTTTAGTAGATCTATCTAGAATTTGACAGCATATACTAGACACTCGTGGAAGGGAAGAAAGTTCCAACTTTCACCTTCAGGATGAATTTTTATGCCACTTGGGACACATTTGTGTTCCTCCAAGTGAGTGTGCCAAGATGATTTGGGAGGCGCACTACAGTCGGCTCGCTGGACATTGCAGAGTAGAGGAAATAGTGGCAGTATTATAGAAGTATTTTTACTGGCCGAAATTTCGTCAAGATGTTGGGAAGTACATTAGATCCTGCACCACCTACGCCATTACCAAACCAACTATCAAGAAGCAAGGCCTGTATACTCCTATACCTACTCCTAGTTGGCCTTGGGAATCTGTCTCCATGGATTATATGTCAGGCCTTCCTTCTAATAATCACGACAATGATTGTGTTTTCGTGGTCGTCGATAGATTCTCTAATATGGCCGTCATGGTGGCTTGCAAGAAGAGTATCATAACAGAGGCCACTGCTAATATCTTCTCTGAGCGAGTGTGTGTACACTTTGGGATCCCACAGTCCATTATCTCAGGCCAAGACAACAGATTCCTGAGTGCATTTTGGTAAAGTCTCTGGTCGATGCTGGATACAAAACTTACTAAGTCCATGACTTTCCATCCCCAAACTGATGGCCAAAAAAAGGTTGTCAATAGGATGATCGTACACATTCTGCGCATGTACAACTCAAAGCATCCATGTGCATGGGATGAAAGTATACCTTATGTCCAACACAACTACAATAGAGCTCTCCACATCTCAACACGCCACAACCCGTTTCAGGAAGGGTTGGAATTTCAACCATTATGCCCCATTGATGTGGCCATGCCATTTGCAGCCACTCAGGTAGAATTAGCTCACGTGCAGTCTGAAGCTGAAAGGGCTAATAGATTCATTAAGAGTATTCAACACATCTGCCAATAGGTCCATGATATATTGGTCAGAGATAATGCTAAGTACAAGCAATGCCATGATCATCATTGAGTGCCACACAAGTTCCAGGTGGGTGACAAAGTTTGTCTACATTTATAGAAGGAGCGCCATGCTGGACCCCACCACAAGCTTTGCCCACTGTGATATGGGCCATACACTATCACCAAGGTCATTAGTGACAATTCCTTCAAGCTCAGCATCTTACAATTCCTTGGTCTGCACCTAGTGTTCAATGTAGATCGCCTTTGACCATACTTTCCACCATTGTTAGACACATTTGACATTTCAAAACAACTCACACCTACAAATTTCAACCCGTACTGCATGCAACAGGCCACAACTGATCAGATCATGGGCACACAGATCATGTAAACAGAGATCAAGAAAACTAGACAACAGAGGATACAACTATATCGAGTTGTCAAAGTAGGCCAACTCCTTCAGGAAGGCAACTGGCTCAGCAAGGACCAAGTTCAGCAGAAGTTTCATCATCTCATGGAGGAACTCAATGCAATGGGGAGAATTTCTTCCTAAGGGGGGACGACTAATCTAGGTGGATATTGGTAGCCACTTGCCTATTCCACTTGGATTCTCACCATTGTTTCTTTCATTTTTTTCAACTTCCTTAATTGTAGCAAAGTTTGCTATTTTTTGCAGTTTTCGGGTCATGAACTTCCAGAGTCGTTTTGAGGCCTTAAACGATGTTTTTTTGGTGAAATTATCTTTGGTGGTTAATATGAAAATCTTGTTTGTATTCATATTCCTCGAAGATATCTTTCGAACGAGGTATCATATGTGTCAAACAAAGATAATATGACCAAGTTATGACCCCAGGAAGTTGGCTGCCCAACTAACCCCAACTGGGCCCATAAACTCTTAGTATTACATCTCCTCGGGTTAAGGTTTTGGTTGTTTAGGGTTTTCTCTTATTGTTCATTGATGAAAAGGCCCTTGAACCTCATTGTAACTCAGTTCAGATGCATGTAGCCTCCATATATTTTCTCAGAGTTAAACTACCATCGCCCAAGCTATCTTATTTCCATTTTGTTTATAAGCATAGTTCAATATTTTTCTATTAATGAAATGAAGTGTTTTTCTGTTTCATCTCTACGTTTATGATTATTTCTGTAAGTTGTAGAGTTCTTGTTTAAGTTCAAATCAGTGGTATTAGAGCGGGTCTACTCTTTCTCTGTTTTTCTTTGCATGTCCCCAACGAGGTCAAGGTATAAGGAGTTAGGGCTCAATCTAGTTGAACCATTGTAGGATTAGCCTCGCAAACACCAAAGACTTCCCAAGGGAGAAGAAAAGAAATATGAGGGTTTGGAGATCCTTTCAAAATGTTGCTCGAGGAAGTCCTCGAGTGACAGAGGGATGCGATGATGGATAACTTTGCCCAAATCCTTCGATGGCTACCCACAGGCGATGCATCTCCATCCAACAACCACTCTGGAGACACTATTCCTTTTAAGGTACAAGTTAACTTTGATATTCACACATTTGAAGGCCTAATAGATGTAGACGTCGTAGATAAATGGTTAAATCTGTTGGAAGGATATTTTTTAGTTCATGACTTTTCCAATCGAGAAAAGATTACTTTTGCACTTCTCAAAGCCACCCCACATGTCAAGGACGAGAGTGAACCCTCACTATTTTCAACCACACCCACTTGGAATTCTTTCCAAAATGCCATCAAGGAACAATATTACCCTGTCAGGAACTATGAAGATAAATACATAAAGTGGACCATGCTACGGAAGGGAAGGGAAAAAGATGTGCTAGAGTTCACAAATATTTTCCATACCCTTCACACGAAGCTGGGTATCAAGGATATTGAGCGACATTTGGTCCTCAAGTACTATGACTATTTACACAAGTACATCGAGGATGAGATTAAGTTCCTAGACATCTCCTTGCTCGGCACAGTGTATCGTTATGTTGTAAAGATCGAGCAAAAGTTTAAATAGAAGAAGAGGGACTTTGGATCTGCAAATCCAAAGAAAGGCAAATGCACCCCCAAACCATAGAACAAAGGACCAAGTCAAGGCGAGGCTACCCATGACAACCCACCGAAGCCACAAGAAAATAACAACACCAAGAAGACAAAGAAGGGCACGAGAAAATGGTGTGAGATCCATAAGAGCTCCACTCACAATACAAGGGAGTGTCACGCAAGTAGTCAATGATGGCTGAGCTGAAGGATTTTGAATCAGATGCATGTTCTGAAGGATTTTGAATCATACGCATGTTCTGACTCTAAATCGGAATCCGATAGGGGAACTGATAAAGGGAAGCATATCATTAATGTGGAGCCCACTGCCACTGTGGCCACCACAAAGATCCAGAAAATTAAGCCTGAAGAACTAGAGGAGGGGGGACGCCTCTTCCACTGATAGATGTGGGTGAAGGGTTCTACACTGCAGTTCATTGTCGACAGCGAGAGACAAAAGAATCTCATTTTAGTAGAGGTTGTGAAGTGGCAGGGCGTAAAGACTACCTCACATCTACACCCATACACCATCAGGTGGTTTCACCAAGGACGAGATCTTTGATCACTAAAAAGCAATGCAGTAAGATCATTTCCCAAACCAGGAATTATTTTTTTCTTATGATTCGCCATAAGGCATGAAGAAGGTTTTGGCCATGGCTTCCAGGAAGGGCTCCTCTACACAGTAGCAGCAAATAGACAAGGTCGTGGAGGAGTATAGGGATATTTTTTCCTCACTTACCAGGGTACCTTTACACTGTCAGGTCAAGCACTCCATCAATCTGACCTCGAGCGTGCCACTGCCCAATGGACCGATCTATCAATGCTTTTTTTTGGAGAACGATGAGATCAAGAGGTAGATTCCGGAACTACTACAGAAAGGGCACTTCAAGCCAAGCTCATCACCCTATGGGAGCTCGATTTTATTGATACAGAAGAAGGATGGGACCTGGAGGCTTTGTATTGACTATCGGGCATTGAAAAATATCATTGTCAGGAATAGGCACCCAATTTCATGAATTGATAACCTTTTAGACTAGCTCAAGGGGGGGAAATATTTTAGCAAGATTGGCTTGAAGTTAGGTTATCACGAGGTGTTTATCGAACCCTCCGATGTGTGAAAGACTACCTTTAAATCCATGGAGGGCCTTTTCGAATGGTTGGTCATGCCTTCATTTGACTGATGGATGACATCTTGTGACGCTTCACCAATTCATTTGTGGAGGTGTATTTAGATGAAATATTGATCTTCAGCAAGAGTTGGGAAGATCACCTCCACCATATTCAATAGGTTCTTCAAACCCTTTGACAACACAAGTTATGTGATAACTTGGCGAAATGCACCTTTGGCCTGACCCAGGTTCAATATTTGTGGTACATCATTGATGAGAAGGGTGTACATGTGGACCCATCCAAGATATAAGTCTTTCGATATTAGCCAGCTCCAACCACTCTAACAGAGCTCTGTAGCTTTTTGGGTCTTCGTAATTTCTACTCTAGGTTCTTGTTTGGGTTCTCTCATATCACTTGGCCTTTAAGTCAAGTCACCCCAGGCAGAGCAAAAGAAAAGTTATTTTGGTTGGAAATCAAACAATGAGCATTCTCTGAGTTGAAGAATCACCTCTGTTATGCACCAGTGCTCACATTGTTGGACCTATGAAAACCATTTGAGATTGATACAGATGCCTCTGACTATCCTATTGGTGTGTTTCTTACTCAACATGGACATCCAGTGGCTTACCACAGTGAGACACTTTCAGACACAGTTCGAAAGTATCCCACTTACAACAAAGAAATGTATTCCATTGTGCAAGCCTGTCGTCAATGGAAGAATTACATTCTGGGGAAGGAAATGATCATCCACACAGACCACCGACTTCTACAGTTCATACAAATACAAGGGAAGTTGCAAAATGATCGCCATCAGAAATGGTCCACCTATATGCAATAGTTCCATTTTAACATTAAGTATAAGAAGGGAAACACCAATAATGTCGTTGATTTCCTCAGCCGACCACCATTCATGGCGCTAATCACTGTGATCGAATCCTGTGGGCACGAAACATCGGGGTGGTGGCATATTTAGAAGAGAGATCCTGAATTCGGCAACATATACCAGACACTCGTGGAAGGGAAGCAAATTCCAAATTTTCACCTTCAGGATGCACTGTTATTCCACTTGGGACACATATCTGTTCCTTCAAGTGAGCATGCCAAGATGATTTGGGAGGTGCACTATAGTCAGGTCGCTAGACATTTCGGAGTAGAGAAAATAGTGATGGTATTGCAAAAGTATTTTTACTCGCCGAAACTTTGTCATTATGTTTGGAAGTACATTAGGTCCTACGCCATTACCAAACCAACCATCAAGAAGCAAGGCCTGTATACTCTTCTACCTACTCCTACTCAGCCTTGGGAATTTGTCTCCATGGATTATATGTTGGGCCTTCCTTCTACAAAGCATGGAAATGGTTTCATTTTCATGGTCATTGACAGACTCTCTAAGATGGCCACTGTGGCGGCCTTCAAGAATAGTATCACAATTGAGGCCACTACTAAGCTATTCTTTGAGGGAGTGCGAGTATACTTTGGGATCCCACAATCAATTATCTCAGACCGAGACAACAGGTTCCTGAGTGCATTTTTGTCAAGTCTCTGGTCGATGTTGGATACAAAACTTACTAAGTCCATGTGTTTCCATCCCCAAACTAATGGACAAACAGAGGTTGTCAACAGGATGATTGTATACATTTTGCGCATGTAAAACTCAAAGCATCCATGCACATGGGATGAAAGTCTCCCCTATGTCTAACACAACTGCAATAGAGCTCTCCATATCTCAACACGTCACAACCCCTTTCAAGTAGGGCTAGGATTTCTGCCATTATGCCCCATTGATGTGGCCATACCATTTGCAGCCACTCAAGTAGATTCGGCTCACATGCAGTCCGAAGTTGAAAGGGATAACAACTTCATTAAGCGCATTCAACACATCCACCAATAGGTCCATGATATATTGGATAGAGCTAATGCTAAGTACAAGCAACGTCATGATCAACATCGAGTTCCGCACAAGTTCCAGGTGGGCAACAAATTTTGGCTACATTTGCAGAAGGAGCGCCTTGCTAGACCCCACCACAAGCTTCGCCCACTACGATATGGCCATACACCATCACCAAGGTCGTCAGTGACAATGCCTTCAAGCTCAACATTGCACCATTCCTAGGTCTGCACCTAGTGTTCAATGTAAATCACCTTCGATCATACTTTCGACCATTGTTGGACACATCTGATGTTGCAGAACAACTCACACCAACAGAGCTCAACTCAAACTGCATGGAACAGGCCATAACTGATCAGATCATGGATACACAAATGAAGGACACTCAGCAATAGAGGATATAGCTATATCGACTTTTCAAAGAAGGCCAATCCTTCATCAAGGCAAATGGCTCACCAGGGACCAAGTTCAGCAGAAGTTTCATCATCTCATGGAGGAACTCAACGCAATTGGAACCATTGCTTCCTAAGGGTGGAGGATTGATCCAGGTGGATATTGGCAACCATCTACCTATTCCACTTGGACCCTCACCATTGTTTCTTTCAATTTTTAATTTCCTTAATTGTAGCACAATTTACTTTTTTTGGCAATTTTCGGGTCATGAACTTCCGGAGCCGTTTTGAGGCCCTAAATGACATTTTTCGGTAAAATTCATTTTTGGTAATTTTAAGGGAAATCACCTTGTGTTCGCATTAGTAGTTGTAGTCCTCGGAGAAATAATTCCAATGAGGTATCATACACGTCAAACAGAGATAATATGACCAAGTTACGACCTCGGGAAGTTTGCTTCCCAACTAACCCCAAGAGGTCCCATAAACTCTTGGTGTTGCATCTCCTCGGGTTAGGGTTTTCTCTTATTGTCCAATAATAAAAAGGCCCTGGAGCCTGATTATAACTCAGTTCAGAGGCATGTAGCTTCCACATCTCTTCTCAGAGATAACATACCATCACCCAAGCTATCTTATTTCCATTTTGTTTGTAAGAATAGTTCAATATTTTTCTATTAATGAAATGAAGTGCTTTTCTGCTACATCTTTGTGTTTATGATTACATTTGTAAGTTGTAGAATTCCTGTTTAAGTTCGGATTAGTTTCACAGGTGATGTTACATGATTAAGGCCCACCGTTGCACTTGTGGGATGAAGCATGCAATACATTTGTTTATTTGCAAAACATAAGCCCTCATCGAATTCTCGGGATGAGTACGACAAAATAATCTTTTTCAGGGAAGAAATTAGATGTGGCACACTTCAGGATCTTTGGTTCATCAGTCTACTATCATGTTACCAAGGGTGCACGGAAAAATCTAGAGCTAATAGCTAAGTTGGGCATATTTTTGGCGTACACTGATACACCTCACAACTATCGGGTGTACCTGTTATCCAACAGGATGATAGTGGTTCATAGAGATGTGAAGTTCAATGAAGAGAAGGCCATGAGATGTTCCCTTGAGAGGGTTATTCAGTTACATATAGATGAGGAGTGTTTAGCTCCAAAGGAGGAACCTGGTGATGATGTGGAGCAGCCACATGCAGAGGAGCAGAGAGTGGAAGCACCCACTCATGCAGAGACTTCCAAAGATGGAAGGAAACACACCAGAGAGGTTGAAAGATTGATGCATGATGCTAAGGAGAATGTGGGAGAACCCATATCACAACGTAGGCAGAGGAGGTCACCAAATCATTACATTGACTACATGGCTCTGACGAGCGAGAGTGTAGAGGTTAAGCCATCCTCATTCGAGGAAGCAGTGCAACAACCAGTATGGGTTGATGCAATGGTTGAGGAGTATGACTCCATTATTAGAAACAATGTTTGGGAAGTGGTCCCAAGGCTAAAAAATAAGTCAATGGTGAGTTCCAGATGGATTTACAAGGTAAATAAAGTAGCATATGGGTGTGTGGAGAAACAAAAGGCCAAATTTGTGGCCAGAGGATTCTCTCAGGTGGAGGGAATTGATTATAATGAGACCTTTGCTCCAGTAGTAAGGTACTATTCAATCAAATCTATTCTAGCACTGTCAGTGCAGATGGGATGGAATATACATCAGATGGATGTGTAGACAACATTCCTCAATGGTATGATTGAGGAAGAAGTGTATAATGAGCATTTAGAAGGATTTGAGACCTTCAATAGAGAGTTTCATGTGTGCAGACTCAAGCGAGCATTGAATGAACTAAAACAAGCACCACATGCTTGGTATACCAGAATTCAAAGATATTTCACCGGGTTGGGCTCCATCAAAAGTGAAGCACATGCAGACCTTTACAATATTATGGTTGAAGGTAAATTGTTGATTATAGTTTTATATGTCGATGATTTGATTCTAATAGGTGATGGGAAGCTGATTAAATTTTTCAAAGAGGATCTTGCAAGAGAATTCAAGATGAAGGATCTGGGACTCATGCATTAATTTCATGGTATGGAAGTATGGCAAGGAGATGAAGAATTGTTTGTCTCTCAAGGCAAGTATACCAATGAGATATTGAAGAAGTTCCACATGGAGAGCAGCAAATCCATGGAGACTCCTCCAATAGGTAATTGGAGGAAGGAAGATGCTACTTCTGGGGAAGTAGTGGAGGCTACTATTTATAGACAACCTATGGATTCACGTATGTATTTTGTGAACACACGATCAGACATTTGTTTTATAGTTAACTAGCTTATGCAATCCATGGTTAAGCCAACCAAAATTTATTGGAAGGCAGCTAAACATGTGTTGAGATACCTCAAAGGCACCACTTAGTTTGGTCTTTGGTATAAATGGACAAAGGGAGTGAAGCTTCAAGGCTTCACAAATGAAGATTGGGTTGGGATTCCATCTGACCAAAAGAGCACATCAGGGGGAATCTTTAGTATTGGTTCAACAATAGTTTCTTGGTACAACAAGAAGCAGATATTAATTGTAGTCAGTTCACCAGAAGTAGAGTATATGGTTGCTAGTCAAGCAACTTGTGAGGCTATCCAAATGAAGAAGATCCTTGTCAGTTTATTTGGTCTTTAGATGAATCCTACAGTGTTTTACTATGACAAACATAGTTGTATCAAACTCTCTAAGAATCCATTTTTTCATGATCAGTCCAAGCATATTGACATATGGTATCACCATCTACGATATTGTGTGTAGTGGAGAATCATGTTGTTGGAGTACATTCCTACAGAGAAGCAGGATGCATATATTTTGACAAAGGAATTGTCATTAGGGGAATTTTGAGGTCTAAAATGGACCTCCTAAGAAAAATGTACAACCCAAATAAAATTTATAAGAACCAATATGATTTAAGATGATGATGTCAACCATGGGGGATGATTCACCATTTTTGGAGTAAAAAGGTAAAAAGATTAAGAAATAATAAAATAATAAAACTACTTTTTCAACTCGTATTTTCAACTTATCTCCCCATGGTTTTACTCAAATTTCAAGTGGGAGTACTCGTTGGATGCAAAATTTAATTCCTCATCTAAGGAGCACCCATGTTGCATACTTTCGATGGACCCTGCTACAAGAAAAATGAGAACCACAAGAAAAAACGTGATTGCAATCACGTTTTTTCATGTATTTCTCATTTTTCTTGTAGCAGGGTACATCGGAAGTATGCAACATGGGCACTCCTTATATGGGGAACCAAATTATGCATCCAACGATTGTTTCCACTCAAAATTTGAGTAAACCCATAGGGGGTTAATTTGAAAATATGAGTTGAAAAAATGGTTTTTTTTTGTATTTTATTTTTTCCCTCTAAACTTTGATGATGTAATCTAACATTATTGTATTATTGCCACTATTATTTTATAATTTCCTTAGGAGGCCCAATTTATACCTCAAAGCTCCCCTATGTAAGATGCAAATTCGAGTTTCACAAAGGCAGGATCAGGGTAGAAGATAATCCCTTTCTTGTTGAGAGGGTGTGTTGAAAATGCAACAAGAAAATCCTAATTTAATTTTGTCCTTGAATTGAATTATGAATTAAATTGTAATTTAACATCTCATGACAACTTGTAATAGTTAACTAAGTTAATTTGACTTAGTTAATTCGATTTGAGTGTCCAACTAGAGTCATGTAGAGTGTCTCCTGCTTTATAGGAGGCCAAGTTGAGTTTATTTTTGAGTTGTAACTATTTAATTCAGTTTAACTGAGTTCAAGTTAGTTAAACTAGTTCCAACTGATGGAGGAATTAGTGGGAGATCCAGTAGTGGGGTGTAACAAACAATCATCAACAAGTAAACTGAAGATTCACTCATAATTAACTCATGCATCTCAAATTAGAGAAAGACCCAGTTGAGATTGGAGTTCACGGAAAGTATACTATTAGTTATATAATCATTTTAATTGTATAGGTGGTGCATGCAATTAGAGGAATGCCTATGAGGATTGCACAATTCATAATCAAGAAATTTCCCAATTAAATATGGACAAATTCCCAAGGAAACTGAGAAAGGAAATAGGAGCTTGGTAGACATAAGAACTGGTTAAGTATTTGATTGAGCTTGTCTGGGAAGCAATGAGATAGATATAGAAAGTGTAGAGGTTTCTCGGGCTTGGGAAAAACATTGTAATATTCACATATTTTCTGATTAATGCAATATACAGATAGCAGGGGTTTTTAGCTGTGGCTTTCGAAGAAAATTATTGTGTTATGTGTGATTGAATTCTTTCTCTTTTATGCATCGTGATTTCACTCAATGTTTGTTGTTTCTGCTGATGAATAGAGTAGATTCAAGTCAATTGTTTTATCATATTACAATGTGTAACTTTAGAATCTACAAGGAATTTCTATAGATATGAATATGGTGATATTTTGCATATCAAATGTTTTGAGTATACTCCATCGGTCTCTTTCCTCATGCCTCAAACCTAAGAACAATGAGACATATTATTTGTACGATTAATTCTTTTAGGAACATTTTCAATCCTTGGGTGGGATTCTTAAGCAATTTATGGACAATGTGTCTTAATTTTTTTAACAAGAAATCTATGTACTAGGATTATAATCTAACATCTAATTTGGCAAGCCTTTTTCATGGTTTGAGAGATAAAGCAAATAGTCAATATCCTTAATGAAAATAACAAAATTCATGATAATTAAATCCAAAATGATCACGTATGATACTTGTATATGACAACAAAAACTTGTAGGAAGTGTCTTCCTACAAATATCTTGGAATTGACATCCATCACAAGCTCAACTAGAATTATAGCATTGAGAAAAGAAATGATGGAGGGTAGAAAGATTATTAAGGACTTGAATATGAGAAATTAAAAGACTCTTCTTTGAGGCTCTCATTACAAATAAACATATATTATATGGATGTGATGTTTGGGAATGCACTATCTTTGAAGAGTGATGGAGAAAGTTAGAAGAGATCCAAAAGGAATTTATAACCTATAATCTCAAAATTAAAGGAAATACACCTAATACTTTCCTTCTCATTGAAGAAATCAATTTCCCCATTGAAATCATGTCTACATAAAAGTATTCAATGGATAAGAAGAGGTTAAACAACATAGGTGACAAGAGGCTTCCTAAAGTTGCTTCAAAATCTAACAAAACACCACCTTCGATTCAGACAGGGATGCCATAAGGATGTAAAATCTTGGTAATAACATTGGGGGATAAAGAAAGAGATGATTTTGTAGAATATGAATAAAATATATATACTTTTGGTAAGAATAAAACTATATTTGTAGATATAGACTAATACATAGCATTGATAGAAATGCCAGCCTTTTCTTCAACTAGAATTACTCATGACCAAAAAAGAAATAGGTTTGAGTTGAAATTGATCAAAACATTTGGAGAACCAAGATCTTATCATATTGGAAAATAGACACATAAAAAATTGAAAATGTATCTACCAGACATATGAACATGCACATCTATGGACCTTATAAACCACAAAAGAAACAAATAAGACTATAATAAATTTTCATTGGAGCATCAAACCAATAAAGGAGTCGATATTGCAAGAGCACACTCTAGAATGTCTCTGGGGTTTTCCCTAGAGACGACACTAGCATTTGAGGCTAAAGCCCCACCTTGTAATTTTTCTAGCCATTTTCAAAGGGTAGGGAGAACCCTGCCCTATTTCTCCACACAATTTAAGTTGATTCTGGGAGGTGTGTAGTTTTGGAGCATGGTATAGTTGACCAGACAACACTGGAACTAATTATTGAACTTATAAATTGGAGTTAGTGCTCAATAAATTTTGAGTTTGTGCTCTTTTACCCTCGATGTCAATCCCTATGATTGTGTTTGAGACCATGGAACCCTTTGTCTAAGCATGTGTGAAGCTTAGTGAATGATCAAGCCACTGGTGTAAACTTCCCTTGTGCAAGCGTTTCCTCAAACCTTGAATTTGGCGCGGGGCTAGTCAACTACAAGAAAGGTTGCAGTGTAGATATCTTATGGTTGGGTGGAGAGTGGAAGTTCCCCCTTCAGTTGCTGGTCAAATTAAAACACACATATAAGTATACTTGGTTATGCACGTTCATCTACATGCTATGATGTCTACTGTTGTGCTTATGATTAATGATTAATCATGTAACACCCATGAAGGAATGCTTGATTCAATATCTAACGATGTTGACATTAGAAGAATTTAAAGGTCTAAAATGAGCCTCCTAAGAAAAATGTATGGCCAAAACAAACTTTACAAGAACCAATAGTATTCAAGATGATGATGTCAACCATGGGGGATGATTCACCATTTTTGGAGTAAAAAATTAAAAAGATTAAACAATAATAAAATAATAATTCTATTTTTCAACTCATATTTTCAACTTATCTCCCTAATGTTTTACTCAAATTTTGAGTGGGAGTACTTGTTGGATGAAAAATTTAATTCCTCGTCCAAAGAGTACCCATGTTACATACTTTCGATGGACCCTTCTACACAAAAAATGAGAAATACATTGAAAAACGTGATTGCAATCACATTTTCCATGTATTTCTCATTTTTCATATAGTAGGGTCCATAAAAAGTATGCAACATGTGTACTCCTTGGATGAGGAATCAAGTTTTGCATCCAATGAGTGTTGCCGCTTGAAATTTGAGTAATCCGATAAGGAGATAAGTTGAAAAAATAGTTTTTTCTTTTTTCCCTCTAAAATTTGATGATGTAACCTCATCTTATTTTATTATTTCCACTATTATTTTATAATTTTCTTAGGAGGCCCATTTCAGACCTCAAAATTCCTCTAATGGGCCAACTATCTTGTATATCTATGGTGATAATGAGTTGCTTTACTTATGTGGTCATTACCGTCTTAGTGAATTGTAAGTTGTCTGATATGATCATAAATAGTGATTTGAAAAATACTGATGATAAGTTCTTCTTTATCTTATATGTTTATGAGTTTTGGAAGCTCATTTCCATAACCATGATTCTGGGTTATCCTGCTTATTAGGAGTTCAATTTATGTGTTGTGTGTTGAATGAATGTTTGGTTAGAACAGAGGATCATGTAGTTTATGAATGTTGTAATGAATTATATATATTATATCTATATATATATATATATATATATATATATATATATATATATATATATATAGATATATATATTGTAACTAAAAATTGTAATCAACCTAATGGCTTGAGATTCATGTTATTACAGGCATGGCTTATACTCCTTTTAAGTAATCATATAAATTTGTATGTCTTGCTGCCAATGAATGAAGGAATCTGATCTCACATCATAAGAAGGTAACTATGTGTTGTATTTTAAGTGAGGATTCAACTAGTAATGATGGTTACTTGGTTTAGGAATGATGAAATGGTTCTATGATTGTTATCGGGAAATCTAGTGTATATGCAGAGCTGCTAGTCCCACTAAGACTGGTAGCTATCTTAGAAACAAACAAACTAAAACTACTTTCGTTTTCCTTTATGAGAAGTACATAAGAGTGGAACAAAGCAGTCCAACCTCTGTCTTGCGCTTGGTTCCTTGCTTGATTCCTCTCCCTTTTGATAGATCTTTGCCACTCGCTTCCTCGTCTACCCAACTTCAAAGAGCACCTGTGGAATCAAAGCAGCATAACACTATCCAAGAACAAAGATCTACTATCACAAACAATATAGGACCAGATATATATTGACCACACAAATGCATATATCATCAATCATACAAGAATGTGGAGGAAAACTTGAATAGCTTTATTAATATCAAGAATAGAAAAGAGGATTACAACCAATTGTTCTGACCCAACGTCATCCTCTCAGCAAGAAAGCCCTTCTTCACCTCATGAAAAGCTTAGATCACCCAACACTATGATGTTACACCAAGAAACCAGCAGCACTTCCTTACAAGATACAAAATTCCAGCCTCCAGATCTCTGGGATGAGGGATCCATATATAGATGATTGCAGGGAGGTGAGTCAGCTTCTGAGATTTGATTAGTGTCCTCTCTCTGATAGTTCTTGATTCCACTTGGAGATTGATGATCTCTTACTCATCCCCGGGCGAATTGAGAGAGGCAAGTGTCAAAGGAGAAGTTTATGGAAGATTCCATGATCATCCACCTCGCAAATTGACTCTGCCATTTGTCCACTCTCACCCATCACACCCCATAGAAGGGATTTTCAGTATGCATCACACCTCCCATGTGCATTTAGGTGGGATGCATCGCACTTTGACCATGGAGTGGGTGAGATGGTCTAGCTTTCACCAATTCTGAGTAGTTATTCATGGAGAACTTCTGGGAGATGTTGTAATCAACTGACCTTGTTCTTTTAGGGGATGGAACAACATTTTAGGGACTTAGGAGTCCTCGGTTTATGGACATGTTTGATTGGGGTTGCAGTGCACAAAAATGTCTATAACAATGATTTATGCACACGTGTACATTATTGTGATGGCTTGAGCTTGACATACTAGGCATTGTTTTTGGTTCCCTTATGAAGCTTGGCCTTTGGAGCCACATCTCCCTTTGCTTATGATCTTATGTAAATTAAGCTTAATGGTGCCATTAAATCTTCTATGGTCATGGCATAATACTTTTAAGGGTCAGTTTTTAGAACTTGGTTCTTGTCCCTAGGATTTGTTATTCTTAGCAAATGCCCTGCCTAAAGAAATTCTAATAAAACACCTTAAATTTTCCTCCTTGCAAGTTTTGGAAAATATCCAAATATCATATGGGACTATATGGTTCTCTTAGTGAATTTTGTATCTAGGACAAGATGGTCTCTTGGAGGAATTTGTATCTGGGTTGGATACCTTTTTCATCTCCCAAGAATTGGTTGAATCTAGATACGCAAGGGGGTAGATATCTAGTTGACTCGGAGATGCATCCAATAATTTGGAGCATATAAGTTGATTTGTGTGAATATGAAAAGTCCCCAATAGGACATGGACTAGATTTTCCATAGAACTTGCATATGATCTAGGGAATTTGGGATTTACGGTGGTAAGTGGTGCACACCTTTGTGGAGCCCAGGATGTCTGTTGAGCCGAATTTTCAACGACACAACTAAGTAATCCAGAGGTTAGATTTTTTGGGGTTGTGTCAACAATGGATAATGTTTCATAACCGATATTTCCTTGGAATCGGATATAATGAGAAATGGTTGCATAACATGAAGAAATAAGCCCTGGTGGGACCCATAAGTTTGGGTTGAGGTGGCAACCACCACAAAGACCTGGTAATGGCCATGCGGATTCCATGTATGGTCCACGAGTAGTGTGGAATTGTTTGGGGGTCACACGTGAAGGTTCGTTGCTAATGTGGCGCAATGTGATTCGTCAAACTTTGAGTGAGCTTAAATTTCAATTCGAAAGTTAAATTGAGACATAATTTATATCACCAAAAAATTATCAATGAGGTGAACCCAATGGTAGTATTAGTTTTGAGTTTTGATGAAGTTAGAAAAAGAGGATTTTCGTAACCGCATCTTCATAATAAACCTTGTAGGACAGGTTAGAGAAATAAGTAACACTTCCCACAGCCCAAAGCACTAGAAGGGGGTAGGAGAGAATGTTACGTCATATGAAGTGAGTTTTGAATTTTCGGGTATGTGATATTGATAAACAATGGCATTGGTCCATAATATTGTAGCAAAGTCTATAGACCATTTCAAAAAATAAATTAAATTTTGAATAAAATTAATTGTAAAGTAAAAAGAATAAGCATGGGACTACTTCAATTAAATGTTTAAAATATGTAGACTCAGCGACATGGGACTACTTCAATTAATGCCTATAATTTTATGGTCAATTGTAGAAAGCCACCTGTCTGGAAATTGGGGCATCAACACAAGGCAACATCATAATGTTGAAAAAAATAAAAAAAATTAAAATATTATATGCTATATATAAAAGAAATTTAAAAATTAAAATTAAAATTAAAATATTATATGTTATATATAATTCTATACATGTTTTTAAAGGTGTTGTTGTCCATATGACGTAATACTAGTATTTTTGTATGGCGTAATACATTATTGTTCAGTGACGTAATATTAGTTATGTATTGTGCTCATCTCATGGGAAGGAGGCTTTCTTCACATAGGAATTGTGAATTATTGCTATGAGGAGTATATATATAACACTAATGGTTTTATGTATGCGTTTAAACAACCGTACGAATTCATCATCAAAACAAGATGAAGAACCAGATCATGGCATTAGATTAAATAGATGAAGACAAATGTTTTCTAGCCTTTAGAATATAACAACTAGTTTTGACTAAAGAATTATCATTAATTAATAAACAATTTTTTTAATTAAAATGAAGTAATAGATGTAAACTAGTTATAAAAAAATAATTAAAATCATTTTATTATTATTATTATTATTATTATTTTAATTAAAAGGTTAGTAATAATAAGGTCAAACTTAATTATTCTAAACAATAAAAGTGAAAAATAGTAACAAGAAAATGCAAATAAATAAATAAACAAAAAAAATAAAAATAATAAGGACAAATTTAACTATTCTAAACCATAAAACTTAAAATAGTAATAAGAAATTGAATAAATAAAATATAAATGAAAATAATGAATTAACTCAATTTTATTATTCAAATCCAAAAAATAAAATAAAATGGTAAAATAAAATAATAAATAAATAAACAAAAGGTAAATAAATAAGAAATAAAGGAATACCATCATTTCGATTAAAATTAATCAATTAAATATTATAAAAACTTAGGAATGCAAGGTAAGGATCCAACACCTACTAATACTCCAACCATCATCTCTATTTAGATTGATAGGCCTCCTTTCAATTTCCAAGGTCTCCCTAAACTTACAGTGGTGAAAATGATCAATCCTTGCAATGACCCTTGCCTCTTCAATGCAGATGTGATGTTTTGTCTTTTACACGTGCTCTGCCAAAGTGGAGGAGTGGGACCTTCCATGTTTGATGTCAGTTGTGTGCTCAAGAATCCTCTAATTATTTATAATGCATTTTAAAAAGCATATTTTTAGTAAGCTTTATAAGGTAAGTGTAATTTATAATAGGAAGTATACATAGGAAAGAAAACAATATTGTCAAAATATATGGCCAATCAAAGTATAGTTTATCATGTCTCACCACATCATCTGACATGCCACGTGGTCACCATGTAGCTACCCAAGACATATCCACCTCATCACTGCATGGTAGCACTACCCTAGTTGTCGAACCGTGCATACTGTGTCACATTCTATCCCCTTTCCAAAAAAAATGACCCTAGAAGTTTGGGACTCAAATTGCATATAAAAAATACCAAGAAGATAGATAAACATTGAGACAGTGGAAGAGATGGGTGGCCATTGATATCCACTTGGATAAAGGAGGAACAAGGAGAGAGATAGAGCCTTGGAGGTGTTTTTGTGAAGGAGGGACTAACGTAAGTACAAAGGTATATAGTTTGTGAAGGAAGGGAGATGGAAGCATTTGGAGAGAGGGAGGGCACAAGGTAGGGAAGAGAGATAAATAGATAGAGTGAGAAAGGGGGGGCGTAGGTGTATATATGTGTGTGTGTGTGTGTGTGATTAAGAGAGATATGTGGGGAGTGAGGGAGAGAGGCAAATAAAGAGGAGAGGGGGGAGAGATAGTAAGGGAGAAGGGGATTTGAGTGAGACAGAGATGGGGTGGTGTGGGAGAGTGAGATAGGAAGGCATGGAGAGAGAGTGGTAAAGAGAGAGATATAGGAATAGAGAGTGGTGAAGAGGGAAAGTGGGGAAGGGAGGGAGAGGGATAGTGGGGAAATGGGAATAGTGAGAGAGAGGGAGAGGGAGAAAGAGAGAGAGGAGAAGAAAATAAGTGAGCATGGAATAGAGAGAGAGGGGCAAACAATGAGTGAGCATGAAATAGAGAGAGAGAGGGGCAAAAAACGAGTGAGCATGAAATAGAGAGAGAGAGGGAGGGATAGTGGTGGAAGATCAAGGAGGCTTCTCTCTCCCAACCATTCTCTCTCTCTCTCTCTCTATATATATATATATATATATTTGTGTGTGTGTGTGTGTGTGTGTCTTCCTTTCTCTCTCTTCCTCTCCCACTCTCCCTCGTCTCTCTCTATCTACCCTCCATCTCTATCTCTATCTCCCCCCCATATCATTATATCTCACTCTCCCTCACTCCCTCCACATCTCACCTTCTCTACCCACCATCACTCTCTCTATCTCTCACTCTTCCTCTCTCTCCCCTCTCCTCTCTTTCTTTCTTTCCTTTAGTCCCTCCTTTACAAAAACCTCTATCAAATTTATTTCTCTATCCTTTTGTCTTCCCCTCCTCTCTCTCCTCCCTCCCTCCATTCTTCTATCTCTCTTTATCTCTCAAAGCCTCCCTCCCTCCCTCTCTCCTTCTATCTTTCTTTACCTCTCAGCCCCTCCCTCCCTCCCTCTCTCTCTCCTTCTCTCTCTATCTCCCTTAGTCCCTCATTATTTATATCACTCTCTCCCCCATCAATATTTCTCTATATCTTTATCTTCTTCCCTCTCTCTCCCACCTCTGTCTCTAACTCCATATCCCTCACTCCCTCATATTTCTCTTTGATCGCCCCGCACCCTCCCTCTCTCCCTCTCTCTCTCTCTCTCTCTCTCTCTCTCTCTCTCATCTTCCCTCTATCTCTCCCTCTCTCCTTGCACTAGCTTTGTCTTTATATCCCTACCTCCCTCCTTCTCTCCCTTCCACCCTAACTACCATCCCTCTCTCTCTTCTTTCTCTCTTTCTCCATCTCTCCCTCACTCCTCTCTCCCTCTCCTCCCTCCCCCTCTCCTCTCTTCCTTATCTTTTAAATTTCTCTCGATCTCTCCTCCATCACTCTCTCTCTTTATATATATATATATATATATATATTCTTTCCTCTTTATCTATCTCTTCTTCACCTCCCCCCCATCTCTCGCTCTATTTCTCTCCTCCAATTTCCTCTCTCCTTCACTCTTTCTCTCTCCCTCGATCACCTACCTTATTCATTGTCTATATCTCCCTCCCTCTCCCCGTATCTCTGTTTCTCCCCCTCAGTCTCTCTCTCTCACTATCACTTTCTCTTCCTCCATCCCTCCCCCTTATTTATCTCTCCCTCTCTCTCTCTTTCCTCTACCCTTCTTTCCCTCTTAGACCCCCCCTCTCTCTCATTATGTCTAAAAATTATTCCACCTCTCTCGCTCTCTTTCATTCTCTATTCATGCCTACCTCACTATCACCCCATGATACAGGGGATCAAAAATATGTTCAAAATGAAAGTTCTCAAAATATCCCAAAATCGGTGCCAAATTATAGATCTCATTGTTTTGATTCCAACGATGCTTTAATCGCCTCAATTCGACATCATATGAGGAAGTTATCGCATTCTCAAGTTTTTCACAAATTGTAAAAAATCCAACTTATGGGGTTAACTATGCAGACCGTATGATGACATGGTGTTGACATCAGTAGGATGACTAGATTGTATGACTATTAGACGGGCCAATCTTATGGGGAAACATGGCGCGCTGGCATTGGTTTGAAGGTATGTGTGATGGTCCAATCCCGACCACCACATGGGCCAGTTAGAGGGTGTCACATGGCCTAATGAGAGGCTTCCATGTGGCCTTGAGAATGGCGCCAAAATTTTGTTTGGATGACCAAACAACTATATGGGGTTCGACCCCATGACCTCTCGTACGCGCAACAAACGCCCAACAACCTAGGTTAGAAGTGTTTCTTACTATATAATGGCTGAGTGGTTTTATTTAATTACAATCAGTTGGATGGTTTGGGGTGATGGGCAGGCTAGCAGGCACATCCTACTATCTTGGCCCTTGGTTTTGAGTAATATACACTACCGATGGCAGATGAGAAGGGGGCGGGGTGTGTGGCACCATCCTCGTCCCCAAGTGAAAGCCATATGATGACCACACTACTAGAAGCAGGACCAGGGAGAGTGAATGGCCTATGGCCTATGCCCCTCTATCGTATGTGGCCCCATATGATCATTGGTGTGGGGTTAGGAGGGGCCTCTGGCCCAATGGTTTAAAATTTTTAATTTTTTATATTAAAAACAATGCAGCCTATGCCCGAAATTACAGATCGAACCCAAGGCCAATGATATGATAATATAGTGACCCAACCAATTGAGCCATGTTAGTTTTGTTGCCAGATTTGCAGAATGAGACTAGTTTGTAGAGAAGTTTTGCAGTAAAACTTCAAAGGGCCCTCTAATTCCCAACTTTTAACCTTTTTGAGCTCAATAAGATCTTAGACAAGGGTTTCTAGACATTCTAGACACAATGGCAGTGCTATTTTTTTAGATTGAAGCTTGTATGATGATTTATTAAGCATTTGATCATATAATAAATAAGGCCACCATTGGAAGTTGGACCTGGAGACGTAGCCCAAGAGGGGTGAACTCCATTATCAATTTGTTGTGTTTGATGTTGCATATTTGTCCCTTTTAATTGTTAAAATTATACAAAATTTACTCAAGTTTGTGTGTTTTCTAAATCATGATCCATTGCCTAAAAGACATAAACTGGATTGCAAATATATTCATGAAACCTTCACTTTTTAATTATAGATCATTTTGGTATCAGAGCATGGTTTTTGTGAAGTATTGACAGAATTTGAAACTTTTTTGAATGCTTACAAGGTCTATATTGAGAAGAGGAGAAGGAGAACTTGAAGAACCTAACCCTCAAATTGGCTCAAGAAGGCCACAAACTGCACAAGTCATGGCACATGAAGAAGTGCAAGGACAAGCGCTAATGTGTGAGGATGAAAGAGGTTTTAGAAAAGTTTTCTTTGATATGACTGAGACGGTGAAAGTGTTGTATAATGAGAGAACAAAATGGTTGCAATTATAAAGTTCTAATCAACAAAAAATTGATGGTGGTAATGGGAGCAAGCCTCCACCTCCTCATCCTTCTTCACCTCCTTTGTCACATAGACCTACTCCTCCTACATCTCCAAGAGGACATGCTAAGTCTCCTTTGATTAAGTTTGATGTCAAGTTTGAATTGCCAATTTACAATGGGGAAGTAAATGTTGAAAAGTTGGATAATTGGGTTCGTAAAATTGAAGTCTATTGCATGATTCAGAACAGTGATGATGGTGTCACAAAGATATAGCTTGCTTCTCTTCGCTTGGAAGGTGCAACTCTCATTTGTTGGGAGACTAGAACTCAAGACGATTTGAAGAAAAGTGGTAAAATTATTTCTTCTTGGAATGATTTTATAGTTGCATTAAGAAGGAAATTTTATCCATTAGCTTACATGTAAAAAGTAATTATGGATTGGAAAACATTTAGATAAGCTAAAGGTCAGAGTGTCCAAAGCTACACATAAGAATTTAGAAGAAGAGATTTAATTTTGGGTGTTGATTTGACCTCCCAAGATACTCTCCTTAAGTATATAGGTGGATTACATAGTTATTAACGACAAATTATACTTATATTTAATCCCGCCAATCTAGATGAAGTATGTGTTCAGGAAACTCATTTATAATCAAGAGGCAAGAATGTTCCTCAAGATTCCAGCAAGAAACCTTTTAAATATGGAGATAAAGGAAAGAGGAACTTTAAAGGCAAAGGTAAGAAGAATGTTGTCGTCAAGAAAGAGGGAGAGAAAATTACATGTAAACATTGTCAAAAGATGGCCATGATGAAGACCATTGTTGGAAATTACATCTAGAATTGAGATCAAAGACGTTCAATAACAAGGGAAAACAAAAGATTGTTTCTACAACTCAAGAAGATCTAGGATCTAATTCAACTGATGAAACCAAAATCACAACCATGGGAATAAAAGGTATAACTTCTAATGCAAGCACTAGTTATTCTAACAAGACTATTGAACCTCAAAATGATAAAGAAAGAAGTGAGCTTTTCCATGTCAAGGTCATTACAAAACATACAAAGGTTGATACATTATTTGATAGTGGATCTCAAGTTAATCTTATCTCTGAAGTGATTGTCAAGAAACTTAATTTAGAGACTACACCTCATGAAAAACCTTATTTCTTGGGTTGGGTATGTGATTATGCCAAATTGCAAATGACAAGAAAATGTAAACTCAAATTTTCCACCACTGCTAATTTTATGGATGAGGTAGAGCTTGATGTTGCGCCACTTGATATTTGTGGGATTGTCTTAGGGAGTCCATATTTATATGACTGAAAATCCATATTCTATTGTCATGAGAACAAATATCATCTTTTCAAAGATGGAGTTGAGTATATTGTTAGAGCACATCACAAGAAGATGAACTTATCTATTGTTAGTGTTGGCCAAATGAAAAGGCTTGTGAATTATAGTAAGAATTTTGTGTCACTGTTAAATTTGAAGCTTTCTCAGGATGTCATTCTAAACTCAAGCATGAATTCGCTGAATTTGTTGAACACTTATGAGAAGATGTTTCAGGAACCTGAAGGGTTACCTCCAAAAAGAGGAATCCAACATGAGATGCAGTTACAACAAGATGCACCACTTCAAAATATTGGCATATATAGAATGTCAGTTTGGGAGAATGAAGAAATTAAGAAGCAAATTCAAGAGTTTCTTGACAAAGGGGTAATCAAACCTGGTACATCTCCTTGTGGTTCTCCTATTGTTTTGGTTCCAAAGAAAGATGGTCCGTGACGCATGTGTGTGGATTTTCGAGCTTTGAGCAAGATAAAAGTAAAGAATCGCTATCCTCTTCCTCACATTTATGATTTTCTTGATCAGTTAAAGGATTTTATTTATTTTAATAAGTTAGACTTAAGAATAGGTTATCATCAAATAAGGATTGTTGAAGATGGTATTTGGAAAACTACTTTCAAGACAAAACAAGGTATGTTTGAATGGTTAGTTATTTCGTTTGGGATTTGCAATGCACTTGCCACATTCATGAGAGTTATCAATGATATATTGCTACCATTCCTGATGATTTTTTCAGAATATACTTAGATGATATTCTGACTTTTATTAAGACTCATGAAGAGCATATCAAGCATGTAAAGCAAGTTCTAGATGTCTTGAAAAAAGAAAATTTGTATTTGAATAAGTCTAAATGTGAATTTGGGAAAACTTCTTTGGTTTATTTGGGTCATATTGTAGGAGGTGGTGAATTGAAGATTGATCCCTCCAAATTTGATGTTATTATAAATTGGCCTAACCCAATAATGTAACAGAAGTAAGGATCTTTTTGGGAGTAGCCTAATAGTGGAGAAAATTTATTGTTAGCTTCCCATTCATTGCAGCACCATTACATGATTTGACAAGTGTGAAGCAGGTCTTTCAGTGGGGAGGCAAGCAACAAAAGTCCTTTGACACTTTGAATGAGAAAATCAGTACAAAACCAGTTCTAGCACTTCCAAATCTTAAGCAACCGTTTGAAATTCAAATAGATGCAAGCGGATATGCTATGGGAATAGTTTTGATACAACATGGTAAGCCAATATGTCATTCTGAAACCTTCACTAATGTAGTGATTAACTATCCAACTTATGATAAAGAGCTGTATTCTTTCGTACAAATCATGAAGAAATGGAAATAATGTTTGATGGGTAAAAAACCAATTATTCATATAACCATCAACCATTGCAATATTTACAATCTCAAACCAAGCTACAACAAGCTAGACATTTCAGATGGATGGAATTCTTGCAGTAATTTCATTTGGTAATTAGGTATAAGAAATGTATATACAACAAAGTTTCAGACATGTTATCAGGCCTATTGTTAATGCATATGTCATTCTTAAGCATAACTCAATCATACATGAAAGTTATATTGAACAGTTTGCTCAAGATGAATATTTTCAAGATATTTATGCAACTTTGAGTCAAGGAACTCATGTTGAAGAGTTGGATTATCATTTTCATAAAAATTTGTTATATCAGCTTGAGAAGTTATGTGTTCCATGGGGTTAAAGAGTCAATGTCATAAGGGAAGCCCATACTTCTCTTATTGCTGGTCACTTTGGTCTAGGCAAAATAGTTTCTCGGTTACAAAGGTATTTTTATTAACCTCTCATGAATAAATTGTATCAAGATATATAAAATGATGTTCTATGTGTGCACTAGAAATCAAAGAAACAAGAAATTGGGTTTGTACACTCCACTTCCTATCCCTTCTCGTCCTTGGGAAAGTATTTCTATGGATTTTGTTGGGAGACTACCAATGTCTAGGAAAGGTCATGATTATTTATCTTTCGTAGTTGGTTGTTTAAGAAAAATGTGTGTGTTGATGCCTTGTAAGAAACAGGTTACATCTGAACAAACCGCAAAGATGTTCTTCCAAAATGTATGGGTTCATTTTGGGTTACCTACTTCGATTATTTCTGATCGAGATTCTTGATTTATCAAGAAGTTTTGGTCAATTTTTTGGAAACTCATGGACACAAAGTTAAAGAACCGCATAACATTTCATCCACAAACTAACTACCGAGCAAAAAGATAACAATTTCAAATTGAGGCCGAGAAAAAAGATCTAAGTCTCTGAATTGGCACTCTTAAACCGAGCTACAACAGTGTCATCACAGTGGAAATTTCCAAAGAAAAATGTTTTTTTCTAAGCCATCAATGAAAAGGGGAAAAAACCAACCAGGAAGTCGGAGAGTGAGGCTAGCTGCTGTGAAGACGGATAGAAGCTGAGCTGAGCCACCATGAGCCTGAGAGGTTCCATGAGCCTACAACGAATTGAATTCCTCTGGGTTTTGCTCCCGAATGAAGCACCCGTAAAGGCTGGGCCTGGGCGAGTAAGAAGGGGAAGCATTGGTCACAGGCAGCTGGAGGGGAAATGGGTGCCACAGGAGGCAGGGGAGCTTCTCAAGTGTAGGAACTTATCTAAAGAAGCAAACGATTATCCGATCATGGATAATCTGGGATTATCATCAGGACATTTTTCAGAGTTTCCATCTGATGGCGAGGGAGTTGAGTGGACATAGTAATTCCTCATTCTATTCCTGCAAACAAAAGCAATCCCCCCATTATACTTGATGTATCCATGAATGCATCCTGCACACTTAACGGACTTCCCCATTCGTAGTATATGTCATAAACAAGACATTTTAGTGACATCATTGTGTGAACAATGTAGCAGACCCCTGACAAATTTTCAGAAGTAGCCTGCCCACTGTTGAGTCTTTATTAGCATGGGTGCACCACTTTGCAGATGCTCCCACAGTCGGAAAAGTTAACGGGCCTCAAACATTATCACTTGGAAACGTGTTGCAGTTTACAAATGTTGTCTGCAATTGAGCATTTGAGCTCGTTGGAAATGCTTAATGTACAATCGAGAATGGTTGTGGGGATTAAGTCAAGCAGCTGCTCCAATGAGACGGAGAAGTTAGCCGCATGCCGCATACAAAGTGTACAAAGTTCTTCACATTTTATTTTATCAAAGCACAAAAGCTACCCCGTTATTGCACCACAATGATATCCACTGTAATGAATGGATTTTATTTTTGCTATTTGATTTTATGGTGCACACATTGATCATGGGGCAATAATATTTGATCTTTTAATGTATCAGTGGTTTTGGTTGGCTTTTTCTCTCTAAAAGATAATGTTGGGCAGTTTTATCTGAATGATTTTATATTCATATGATATTATCTTTTTTTATTGTAAGCTAATGTAGGACCTTTACTATTATATTCATACAAATTTAACTATATACAAACACTCAGTGTCCTCACAGGGGGAAACCGAATCTGTTGGTCACCACAAGTCTATAAGAGCCACCCCATATCATAAGTACAGAGTCTGTAAAAACATGACTGGAACACTACTCTACCATAGTCTGTGCTAGTATTTTATCAGTTTTAAAAATTAAGAACATTTCAAAAGGAGAACTGTTTCTCAAAAAACTTAACGAAAAGAACACTTGTAAAAACTAGGAGACTCAGTCTACCATTGTTTCAGGAATGGTTTCCTCGTCGCGCGGCCCTGTGGTGATTTTCTTAAGAAGAACTTGGATTTCCTCCAGTCTACTATCCTGCATCATAAGAGTGAGTTGAAGGTTTTTTAATTCCCTTCTTAGATTTGGAATTCCTTGAGCCATTTCTGTCATCTCCTCAGCTACCTGCTCCATAGACTTAGCCAATAAGCGCTTCACCACCCAATAGACATGCAGAGACTATTTATAAAGGGATAGACGCCCCCTTGTATTTCCTGGGTCTGGCAGAAGGTAGGCTCAGTCCTCCATTTCCGGGTCGGAATCCTCCTCCATTACATTATTTTCTAGCTCTTGAATAATTCTTCTTATGTCTCCGTTGGTTCCTTTGTTGAACGCCCTCTCTGCTTCCCGGATCATCTGCTTCCTGGTCTTCCTTCCTCGTTTCTGTCCGGTTGAAGAAGGTGCCTTGGCCTCCTGACTCTCGTTTTGCCTTGCTCTCCCACGGCCCCTGCGTCTTCTCCCTCTGCCTGTGTTGGATAGTCCTCCCCTGGTGGTACCATGGCTTCCTTGGCCAGCCTCGAACGACACCTTCTTCATACAATCTTTCCTGCCTGGCTCCATTTCGTCCTTGTTTCAACTACCTTCTTCTCCCAACTGCTCTTCCTCCAGCATGCTTTCCCTCACCGGTTTTCCTTTAATGCGAACCTGTTTTGTAATTCCCCGAGGTCTGTCTTCCTCCCAGCTCTTCTGCTCATCTGTCTCACTCTAGCTCTGATCCATAACCATCTGGACTCTCTGCTTGTCCTTATCTTGTCTTGTCCGCCTCCCTTCCTCATCTGCATTTTCTCCATCCTTCCTTCTTCTCTCAGCCATTGTCTTCTGCCCCTTTCTGCGATGGTTGTCAAGTACTCTCTGCCAAATGCTCTCTGCCCTCATCACCTTTCTTAACCTCAGACTGTCTGTTTCTATGTCTTTACCTGTTCTTATAAGATTATTGACACCTATAACGCGCTTCTTTGTCCATGCGCCTCCATTCTTTACCCCAGCCTTCTCCATTATTCTTCCATCTCCTCGCCTCGGATTTCGTCCCTGCCTGCCAGCTGACTCTGCATCCTGGGTTATGATTATCTTAGGAGGTGGCTTGTGTTTCCATCTTCTGACCTCCATCATTATTTCTTCTAGCATCCTTTTTCCCACCCCGATCGGGGTATATTCATATGATATTATCAATTTCTATGATTTTTGTTTAATTATTTCTGTTTATGTAAATATAAAATATATTTAAAAAGATTATATATATACACATTTACCAAAGTATAAATATTTGTTTAAACAGGAAGTTTCACGTTTATTTGAGAAGTGTAAAGGTTTTTATTAATATATGAATATAAAATGTATTTAAAAAGAATTTTAATATTTATATGGCATTACAATTTTTTTAAGGTTTTTTTAATAAGAATATTATGATTTGTTTAAACAAAAAGTTTAAGTTTATTTGAAAGGTGTAAACAATTAAACAATGGAGTTTTGAAGTTTCAATTTTCTTTAAAGGTGTAAAGAGTAAATATGAAAAGTTGTTTATTAATATTTATAAATTTAATATGCTGTAAAAAAATTAAATATGAAAAAATTTATGAATTTATTTAAAAAAAAATATGATTGGAGTTTTGTTATATAATTTTAATGAAATTATATTTTTGAAAGTATAAATATATTGAATATTTTTAAAAACCATAATTTTTAGATTGTGTAATTTGAATTATTAATTTTACAATTTCAACTATTTTTTGAATATTTTAATTGAATTTTGAATAAAAATAACTAAAAAAATTGAAATCAAAACCAGTTTAAATTAGGCTTAATATTTGATTTTTTTAATATGAATGTAAATTTATCTAATATATGTTAGTTTATTGATTGTGAGGAATGGTTGTTATTCTTCTCATCTAAATTTAGTTTCGCTAATAACATAAATGAACTTTGTTGTAATAAGATCTAACCTTGTTGTATGAAAAATATAAAATGAAAGAACAAATAAATTAAAAAGAGATCAAAAAAGTTTTTAAAAATATGAAATATTAAAATTTTATTTTATTTTTTACATATTTTGATCTTTCATATATATAATCATTTACAAAATTATAAGTTAAAACTTAAATAATTAATTTAATGAGTATTTTAACTTTTTAGTTTTTTCAAAAAATTATTATCAATATTTAATTATATAATTCTTAGTGAAATTTGCAGTTAAATCTAATTAGGCATCTGATCTATTGATATTTGCAATTTTAATAACTCTCTCTTTTAATGTTTTTAATTCTCAATATCTTAATTTCTAAACTTAACGAGACATCATATATAATAAATAAGATTTGAATTTGGATAGAGATCCTAACAATTTATCCTTTATGTCAACAACTGGTATTTACAATTCCAATAATTCTTTTTCTTTTAATGTTTTTAATTATTAATATTTTAAATTCTTAATTTATGGCATCATCATGAAGATTAGTCATGTCATAAATACGATATGAACTTGGATAGAGATCATAAAAAAATATCCTTTCCACCATTTGAGCTAGACCCAAGGAAATTTCAAAGTTGAATTGATTATATGAATTTTTAAAAAATTAATTTAAACTCTTTTTCTCCATTTTAAGAAATTTTCGTGATGATATACATAAAATTTTAAAAATAATGATAAAATTGAAATTAATTTATTATGTCTTCACTATAATAACACTGAATACATCGAAATTGTCATGTAACCATCTCCCTCCCTTTATCATCACATTTCAGAAGGGGTACACTTTTTGTCTTTTCTCATTGACTTGATCCTTCATGGATGGTTCCATTTTCGTGTTTGCATTTGGCCCTTTTGAAAGTTTATATAAACATGACATTCAAATATTATCCATATGATACACATAAATACAAAAGATTGTGACACTTGGTTTCTGTTGAGGGCCCTGAAATCGGGTCAACAACAAGGGGGATACCCACCCGGTCGGGAACCTGGTTGGCGGCTCCGTGCCCGTTTGGTGTAGCGGGTCCGACTGGGGATAACGGGACCAGCTTCCCGTTATAAGGGTGTGTGTGTGTGTGTAGAGTTTAGTGATGTGTGTGTGGGTAGAATATGATAATGAAAATATAGAATTATTTCTAAGCTAATCTAGTTCTGAACTCTGAGAGTGAATTTTATACTACTTTAATCTACAAAGAATAACACATCTAATCTACACTAAGCCGGGATAGAACTTTTTCCATTATGCGATCTAGAAAGGTTTCACACAATAACTGGTAATGAAGATTATTCAGCTATTATGAGAATATAAATAAATTAAGATGAACCATCCTGCATAAAAAGTTAAGCAGAACGATTGTGAACAGCATATCGCATAATCAGTTAATCATGTATTAAGCACAAATCAATGACTCCACCATACAAAAGTGCCAAATGGTAGTCCACTCATTCATACGTTAACATATAAACAACATCAGCTGTATATTACTCTAAGAATGCAAGCAGAAACTCGTCAAGAGATAAAAGTACCATTTATGACTGACTTTATACTCACAGACCTGAAGCAATAATGATCTATTTCTACTTACTTCTAATGCCTACTAAGAGTACAGAAGTGCAACATCAGTAGCAGGTATTAAAATGCAAACATAAATAAATCTTGATCCGTCCATTCATGAAAAACCCCCTCCGAGGGTGCAAAAGTGCATGTTCTAAGGACAAGTTTTTTGACAAATTTCCGGACCCTTCTCCAATGCAACGAGAAGGGTTAAATACTACTACCCGGCTAATTTTAATTACACAAATTGAGGGAATGGCTTCAAATGACCGCCCTTTTACTAAAAGAAAATTTATTTCTAAAAATCAAATCTAATTTCTAACCGTTTTTGTATCTATTCTTTAGTGCTGTAAGCAATGCGCTGTTCGCCCTGAAAGAGTCTGCTGGTTGTCCTTTCCTTTTGTTCGAGCTTGATAATTAGAAACAACAAGAGCTGGCACCTCTTTCTGACAGGCTAGAAGATATTTTCGAAAACCTTTCTCTGGCTGGGTGTATTCGCTGTGCGCACACATAGTACAACCCAGTTTCTTCTCGAACTGATTTCGCTGTTGCTATTTCGGTTTCCGGTCGTGCGAATGACTCCATGAGTTAGAAGTCGCACTGTATGGACAATCCCCTGTTTCGAGAATTATTTCCGTTCTTTGTTCCAGGATTTTCTGGAGCGTCTTCCTTCTCTTGCGCTTCTTTCTCTGCTTGACCAAGTCTGAGCTTCAGGATCTTTTGTAAACACGCTGCTTTTGTGCGCCTTTGACTCTGAGTCTTGGACAGTCTATTTTCATCAGTGCCTGTTGGGCGATATTCTGGAATCCGCGGTTCTACTGCATGCGGCATCCAATTGCGGAGGCATCTTCTCTCTGTTGTCTTATTGGCGCTCTTCCCTTAGATGTTTCCTGCATATAGATTTATATCAGTAGCATGTCTTGCAGTTTACGCAAAGAAGAAGGGAAATGACGAAAAGATTGACATGAAAGCATTAAATTCTAATGAATGCGTAATTCTGACATTCATCATGACTTGACTCTTCGATAAATGCGATGCAATCATTTCTGGATACTAAAGCATGCGGCCATTAATTTCCCGTAAGGTGCGCGCCTAATTTTGGGCTCACAGATCATGCTGAGGAATGCTTGCGATGAATGATTTCTGCGATTTGCATCGCAGTCTTGAAAATTGCAATGTAAATAGGTGGCGTCGCAACAATTGACAGTCTCATTCGTCGCAAACCATAGGTCGCAGATCGCAGCTTTGCATGGTCGCAGATCACATATCGCAATATCGCAAGATCGCAAGGTTTTCGCTTTGTCACTTCGTGCTGCTCATGCGACATTGCGACGTGCGACGTCGCATATTGACCGTCGACGTTTCTTCAAGTTTTCCCTTTTCAAGCGCTTTTAATGCTCGCGATGCGATGGGTTCTCGCGTCGCTCGTTTTCAGTGCGTTTATGCGCTTTGGGCAAGCGCTCTTTTTTCCATTGCGATGCGATATAGCTCTTAGGGAGTTGATACAAAAGATTTTTCAAACGAAAATATTTTTTTGGATTTTTGGCTAAGGGTCCCCCTTTGCTTGATGTTATTACTAATATCAAACGAAGAGGGGGGTTGTTGGTGACCACAACAATGGCGATTCACTGTGAAGAACCAGTTATCTCTGCATTTCTATTGACCGTTCACTTCCGAAACAGCAAAAATTTTTATATGTCTAAATTTTGTTATGGACAGATAGAGCAGATTTCCCCTCACCTTGTCGACGATATTTTGTTTCAACCTGTTTTATATCTCAATTTCTTGCTTCCTCAGGTTTCTTCTTGCACTTGCATCAGACATTACTTGGTCTTGATAAAAGATAAAATAAGGTCTTCTCTGCGTACTGGCTTAAAAGTATGCTCATTTGTCATAGGTAGAGCCTCTGCTGCCTGCAAGCGTCCATAGCCTCGACAGGGTTACCATATTATCCATCAATGATCCTTTTTCCTGCTTTGAGGTTACTCGCAACATTCCAGAGAAAAATCCTTTTTAACACACTTTTCCTTTTTTAATTCTCTAAAGAACAATGTCTTGGTTTGGTGGCCAAATTATGACATAGTCATTCACCTGATTTACACTTGTGCTAAACAAGCCGGCTCGTGATGAGACCTCTTGTCTTTGGATTGCAACAATCTTAAGTCGTTGCCCTGTTTTGATAGACAGTATTGGCAAAGTCAGCAAGTTATAATATCTGTGATCATGATAAGCCGGCTCGTGATGAGACCTATTATTCTTTGAGATATAGTGTTTTGCTTGGATTGTTTCTCTGGATGTTGTAGTTTCCTTTTTGCAGGGAGGAAGTCATTGTTTTTCCTTAAGAAAGCTCTGGACGACAATAATAGAGTTTTTGAAAACAACAGCTTTGCAGAGAATGCTTATTTTATTATTGATGATACCTTTCATGGTGCTGATACAAAACAATTTTTTGCCAAAGGCTGCTTTTGTCAAAGTTTATTAAAGGTTGAAACGAGTATCGTCATCAAAGTGAAGTTAACTCTATTTGTCAATAATAAAATTCAGATTTTTCAAAAAATTTTGCTATTTGTACAAGCGAAATCAAAATCTGATAGAGAATTGGCGTGCTCTTTCATGAATCCTTTTTAAATGATCATCTACAACGGGTTTTATTCAAAAGAGAAAAGCAAAACAAAAATAAAAACCAAAAACTAAATCTATCCTACAAAAATTAGAAGATTTCTCTTCTATGGAAAATATAATTTAAGAATCAGTCCATTGACAGGTAAAGAATCTCTCCTTCCTGCCAGATCCTGCAATACGAATGTAGATGGGCCTACGACTTCCACAATCTGAAAAGGGCCAAGCCACAAATTTTGAAATTTTGTATGTTTTCCCTTTTCTTCATGAGCCTTATCCCATTTCAAAACTAAATCACCCATCTGAAAGTTTTTTCTGGTTATGATCCTTGAGTCAAAAGAAGATTTTATTAGCGCTTGGTGATGTGCATGGGTTTTCCTAGCTTGTTCTCGTTGTTCTTCTAGTTTGATTATTTCCATTTGTCTTAATTGTAATGAGGAAGTAGGTACTTCATTGATGTATTGCACTAAAGACAAAGAGGGAATGACTAAGTGAGTCGGAAGAACCACTTCCCTCCCATAAACTAAATTAAAGGGAGAAGTGCCGATTGAAGCTTTCTTTGTGATTCTATCAGCCCATAAAGCATTTACCAGCGCTTTGTGCCAATTCCTTTGGTTTTGGTCAACTGTTCTTTTGATAATTCTGATTAGGTTCTTGTTTGTTGATTCAGCCAATCCATTACCTTGCGGATAGTAGTTGGCAGAATATTTCAGTTTGAACCCTCTTTTAAGCGCAAACTCAGTCATAGCATTTCCAGAAAAATATGAAGTGTTATCAAACATTAAGGCTGTTGGCAATCCAAACCTAGTTGTGATAAATTGGTCTATGAACTCAATAATGTTTTCAGAATGAACTGTCTTGAGAGGAACTGCTTCTACCCATTTGGTAAAATAACCAGATGCCATAAGGATATACTTATGCTGCTTAGAAGAGTGAGGAACGATCTCACCTATTATGTCCAAGCCCCATTGACTGAATGGTTGGTCGATGTTGACCGGTTGTAGCAGCATGGACAGTTTCCTTTGTTTTCCTGCAGCAGTCTGGCAGACTTGGCATTTCCTTACATGATTGTATGAGTCTTTGAACAGCGTGGGCCAATAATATCCCGCACGCAAGATTTTGTGTGCAGTCGCATCTCCGGCATAGTTTCCACCTGCTGGTCCATCGTGAAGTTCCTGCAAAACCTTTTCGGCTTCAGTTTTCTCAAGACACCTAAGGAGTACAGAATCGTAATTCTTTTTAAACAGGACATCATTTATGAGCTGGTATTGTTTAGCTTTTAATCTCAGAGCTCTTTTCTTGGTATGATCCAGATGTGATGGAGCATACCCGTTCTTAAGAAAATAAATGGTGTCAGCATATAATGATATTGCATTGTTTAGGCTTACCTCATATGCTTGTACCTCTTCAGATGAGTTCTCTGGGATTTGCGATGCTCCGGCTAACATCTTGCAGAAGCCTTGACCTCTTACGATGTTTGCTGGTTTGATCTCAAGATCATTTTCTTGTAAAGTGGTAATCCAATTAGCTCTCTTCTCGCCCACATCTTTCTGCACCAAAAGGTTTCTTACCGCTGGAAACGACACTACGACTTTGGTGTGGGCTTTAAGCAAGAAAGGTCTGAAATATTTGATTGCTTTGAAAACAGCATATGCTTGTTTCTCTACGTCTGAGTAATTAATTTCAGCACCTTCTAAGTTCGAGCTAAAGAATGCAATTGGAGCTTCCGCTTTCTCTTGATTTGCTTGGGTCAAAATCGCAGCATAGGATTTCTCTGAGGCAAAAGTGTATAAGATGAAAGATTCTGAAAAATTTGGGGTGGCCAAAGATGGAGTATTGATGATAGCTTGTTTGATTAAGTTAAATGCTTCGTGCTCATCTAGACCCCATTTGAAAGTTGAATTCTTTTTTATCATATTTTGTAAGGGATAAATAATACGTGAAAAATCCGGGACAAATCTTTTGACAAAATTGATCTGTCCAAGGAAGGATTTCATGGCTTTCTTGTTATGAGGTATGGATATTTCGGAAATTTCCTTCATTCTATCGGGTTCTATGTGAATACCGGATTTCGACACTATGAATCCGAGCAATTTCCCCTCGCTTAACGCAAAGAAAGATTTCTTTGGGTTGAGCGAAATCCCATACCTCAAGCATCTTTGAAAGATTTGCTTCAAATCTTTGAGGTGGTTGTTTCGATTTTTGGAGTACACTGTTATATCATCCAGGTAAATCACTACTGATTTATTGACTAACCCTTTAAATCTGATGTCCATGGCTCTCTGAAAGGTAGCTCCG
The DNA here is from genome assembly GCA_031772625.1 of Pinus tabuliformis. NCBI lineage: Eukaryota > Viridiplantae > Streptophyta > Pinopsida > Pinales > Pinaceae > Pinus > Pinus tabuliformis. The sequence goes on from CM062807.1 coordinate 924,256,904, forward strand.
GCATTGATCAGACCAAATGGCATCTTCCGATATGCATAAGTGCCCCATTTGGTTCGGAACGTAGTCTTTAACTGATCATTGGGATGCACCAGTACTTGATTGTATCCTGAGAATCCATCCAGGAATGACATTAATTCTGAGCCTGCTACTGCCTGTAGAATTTGCTCCATAGGTGGGAGGGGAAAGTTATCTTTCTGACAGGCTTTGTTGAGATTTCGGAAATCAATACAGATTCTAATGTCTCTGTTTTTCTTCCTAACGGGCACCATATTGGATACCCATTTAGAATGCCTGACGGGGAAGATTATTCTGGCTCTCAACAACTTATTAAGCTCAGTTTTTATCTGATTTTCTAGGTTAGGGTGTATTTTTCTGAGCTTCTGCTGGACAGGTTTTTCATTGTCAATCATAGGGATAACATGTTGAATGATAGAAGTGTTGTAAGTCTTCAGCTCATCGTAATTCCAGGCAAAAACGTTTTTGTATTGTCTCAGAAGACAGATATATGCTGATTTTTCTTCAGGGGCTAGGCCCTGGCCTAGGTTAACGTTCTGTGGCTTCTGATCGGTCCCTAGGTTTACTAATTCATAGTTCAGGGTAGAACTGAAAAGTTTAGCATTGGCGGACCTTTTAAACCGACTTTTCAAATCATATAGATCTTCTAGCTTGACCACCGATTTCGGTATAGCATTGTCAGAGCTATTTTGTTGTATTTGATGATCATGATGGTCTTCGTCGATTATCTGATTTGAGTAGGATCCTTCAGAAGTAAGGAAATTTACGATGTCAGGATCGTCGTTGAACACTCTCCAATTGGTGATATTGTCAGGGATGGGTGGTTTAAAGATCAATTCTATTGAAAACCTATCAGGACTAAAATCTTCAGAAGGGATAAGTCTAGAGGCTACGTTAGCTAACAGGTCTGTGCTCGCGTTTTGAATTCTTGGAATTGACGAGATGTTGAATGCTACGAAATGTGCAGTGAGATCTTGAACTAATGATTGATAATGCTTTAAATGACTTGACATGCAATGTATGGTGTTACGTACCTGTTTTACAACGATCTCCGAATCTCCAAAGACTTGAAGATACTTAACGTTCAATCTGATTGCTTTGTATAGGCCTTGAACCAAGGCTTCGTACTCCACTGTGTTGTTCGTGCAATCGAACTCAAGTCTGCATGTGAGCATAATCTTGTTCCCATCTAGGTTAATCAGAATGCATCCTGCTCCTGCTCCCTCATTTGATTTAGATCCGTCAAAATATAATTTCCAAAATAAAGATGTATTTACAGAATTATCTAAAAAACTAAAACATTTTGAGTCATCAGTTTGTGAGAAATTTTCAACTTGGGATAAAACTGAATTCTCTAAGTATGGTGAAATATGAGCATTGAAATTACCTAGGAAAGAATCTATTGCGTAATTGCCTACAATGCTGCTATTGTACGTTATGGCCTCATTTTCTCCTTCCAGTTCTGTCACTATGTATTTTTGGTGCAACTCTCGTTCAACCTTTATCTGATTTGGTTTACCATTGTATGGTAACCACATGTGCGACCAATCGGTTGAAAAATATCCTTGGAGTTTTTCCGACCAATCCCTGCTAAGAATCAAACCATAGAACTCAGGGATATCAGCTACTAGAATGTCGATAACCTGAGACACTTTCGGGTTAGACGACAATCTTACGGTCACCTGATTGAGTTCACCAATCACTTCGACTTGGGATCAATCAAGTTGAACTATGCGTACCGCGGATCTTTGAGGTTGCACATTCAATTTAGCACATATTGACCTGGGTAAAATATTCGTTGAAGCACCAGAATCGACCAAGCAATTGTGCACGTTTTTGTTGAAGATTTCATATGTGAGAAGAAAAGGAGGAGTATGAGATCTTGATCTTCCTCCAATCAAGGCAATGTCATTTGGATCAATTTTATTGATCGTGTTGGTTGGAGGCCTTCCCAGATTGTGGGAAGCTACCGCTGTAGGTAAAGATGTAGTAGGCACAGCATGTAATTCTTTCATCATTATTTTCTGCTGGTGTTTCAATTTACTCAATTCATACAGAGTGATATTAGCCCTAGTCTTCTTCATGTCATCAATGATGTTATACTCCATTTCATCTGACACTATTAGTGTTCTTGATCGAGGCGTTTGATCAGATTGGACTGGGCTAATCTGGGTCGCTTTAGCAGTTGTCTTTTTTTGTTGCGACCTTTTCTTTTGTTGCTGGGCTTGCGCCCTTTTGTTTTGAGGTAGTTATGGGAGGATCAAGTTGATTTTTGCTTCTCGTGCTAACAGGAAATGCTTCTTGATCCTCTTCTTGTGGGAGGATGAAGTCCCACATTCCTTGTAGTTCTACGACCTCTTCCTCGTCGGTCTGCCCTTCAGTGGTATTTTCTTCTTCTTCGTCTTCTTCAGATTCAACGTTTGAGACAACACTAAGTGGTCTTACCTCCATGGGAGGATTTCTTTTAAAAGTCCTAAAGGGCTTTTTCGAAGAAGTCTCTGCTACTTGTTTCTTAATATCAATCATCTCATTTGACATGGTTTTCAACACTTTTTGTAATCCTTCCAAATCGAAAGGATCTTTTGTTTGCTTCTTCTTGGTGTCTTCTTTGAAAGAGATCTTCTTAGATTTGCGTTCTTCTATAGCAGATCTCTTTTCTAGGGCTACCACGCGTTTTTCCACTACTAACGCTTCTGTCAAGTTTTCAACTAAGGTGGTCTTGTTTTCCCTATCTACAAAGATAGCCAAGTTTGGAGGTAAAGCCGTGATGTACCATTCACATCTTACTTCCTCGCTGGGTTGTGAGGTAGCGGGGATTTTGTTGAGGATCTTATTGAACCGTAAGTTAAAATCTTTAATGGGTTCTCTAGCCTCAACCTTAAGATTAGATAGGTCACTGATCAATGAAGCCGTGGATCTGTCATCACCAAACTTGGTGAGGAACTGACTTTGAAAAATGTCCCAGCTAGTGATGGATCCGGAAGGTAACGAAAAGTACCATGACCCAGCTGTTCCTTGCATTGTATAAGGGAACAGCCAGACAACAACGTCTTCGTTAGTGACTCCGTTGAGATTAACAGAAAGCATGAAATTATTGATATGTTCCTCGGCTAGCATGCCTGCTTCCGGATTGAATTTAGGTAGCCATTTCTCAGGATGGGTCGGTATAGGGCTCAGGGGTGGGGGCATTAAAACCGCCCCAGGATTGTTCCATGGAGACTGGGCCATCGTTGAGCTGCTAGTTAATGGAAGTGTAGAAGATGAATTCTGATGCTGAGAAGATGAAGATATTAAGATCTTTGATGTTTGAAGAGGAAGGTTTGTAGAAGATGGGTGAGTGAGTTGGAATTAAAGAGTGGGTGGTTGACTTCGCGGTGAGGGAGTTGATATGGACGAAGTGGATGAAGGAGTCCGACTGTCAGACTCTGGTGGTGTTTTCCTTGCTCTTTTCCTGGTAGGGAGAGGGAGTTCACTTGGTTGTATGCCAAATTTTTCACTCTTTGATCTGGTAAGGGGATGAGCAAGGTTATACTGTGAAGTCACGCTGCTTTTAGATTTATCAGACTTCTGGTTAAAAATAGAAAATCCCTAGAGTTTACGAATCAAAGTCCGAATTTCAGGGGGTTCAATGATAGATAGGTCTGATATATTCGAATATGTAGCAGTGGTAGATACTTGAGCGACTTCAAATTTCGGGTTTAACCGTGTTGGAGAAGTCGAGGGAGTTGATGAGGGTGTATTACTCTCAGAATAGTATTTAGATATTTCTTTAGGTGCCATTCATAGTTCGTGCCCTCCTTCTAGCGCCAAATATGTTGAGGGCCCTGAAATCGGGTCAACAACAAGGGGGATACCCACCCGGTCGGGAACCTGGTTGGCGGCTCCGTGCCCGTTTGGTGTAGCGGGTCCGACTGGGGATAACGGGACCAGCTTCCCGTTCTAAGGGGGTGTGTGTGTGTAGAGTTTAGTGATGTGTGTGTGTGTAGAATATGATAATGAAAATATAGAATTATTTCTAAGCTAATCTAGTTCTGAACTCTGAGAGTGAATTTTATACTACTTTAATCTACAAAGAATAACACATCTAATCTACGCTAACCCGGGATAGAACTTTTTCCATTATGCGATCTAGAAAGGTTTCACAAAATAACTGGTAATGAAGATTATTCAGCTATTATGAGAATATAAATCAATTAAGATGAACCATCCTGCATAAAACGTTAAGCAGAACGATTGTGAACAGCATATCGCATAATCAGTTATTCATGTATTAAGCACAAATCAATGACTCCACCGTACAAAAGTGCCAAATGGTAGTCCACTCATTCATACGTTAACATATAAACAACATCAGCTGTATATTACTCTAAGAATGCAAGAAGAAACTCGTCAAGAGATAAAAGTACCATTTATGACTGACTTTATACTCACAGACCTGAAGCAATAATGATCTATTTCTACTTATTTCTAATGCCTACTAAGAGTACAGAAGTGCAACATCAGTAGCAGGTATTAAAATGCAAACATAAATAAATCTTGATCCGTCCATTCATCAAAAACCCCCTCCGAGGGTGCAAAAGTGCATGTTCTAAGGACAAGTTTTTTGACAAATTTCCGGACCCTTCTCCAATGCAACGAGAAGGGTTAAATACTACTAACCGGCTAATTTTAATTACACAAATTGAGGGAACGGCTTCAAATGACCGCCCTTTTACTAAAAGCAAATTTATTTCTAAAAATCAAATCTAATTTCTAACCGTTTTTGTATCTGTTCTTTAGTGCTGTAAGCAATGCGCTGTTCGCCCTGAAAGAGTCGGCTGGTTGTCCTTTCCTTTTGTTCGAGCTTGATAATTAGAAATAACAAGAGATGGCTCCTCTTTCTGACAGGCTAGAAGATATTTTCGAAAACCTTTCTCTGGCTGGGTGTATTCGCTGTGCGCACACTTAGTACAACCCAGTTTCTTCTCGAACTGATTTTGCTGTTGCTATTTCGGTTTCCGGTCGTGCTAATGACTCCATGAGTTAGAAGTCGCGTTGTATGGACAATCCCCTGTTTCAAGAATTGTTTCCATTCTTTGTTCCAGGCTTTTCTGGAGCGTCTTCCTTCTCTTGCGCTTCTTTCTCTGCTTTACCAAGTCTGAGCTTCAGGATCTTTTGTAAACACGCTGCTTTTGTGCGCCTTTGACTCTGAGTCTTGGCCAGTCTATTTTCATCAGTGCCTGTTGGGCGATATTCTGGAATCCGCGGTTCTGCTGCATGCGGCATGCAATTGCGCAGGCATCTTCTCTCTGTTGTCTTATTGGCGCTCTTCCCTTAGATGTTTCCTGCATATAGATTTATATCAGTAGCATGTCTTGCAGTTTACGCAAAGAAGAAGGGAAATGACGAAAAGATTGACATGAAAGCATTAAATTCTAATGAATGCGTAATTCTGACATTCATCATGACTTGACTCTTCGATAAATGCGATGCAATCATTTCTGGATACTCAAGCATGCGGCCATTAATTTCCCGTAAGGTGCGCGCCTAATTTTGGGCTCACAGATCATGCTGAGGAATGCCTGCGATGAATGATTTCTGCGATTTGCATCGCAGTCTTGAAAATTGCGATGTAAATAGGTGGCGTCGCAGAAATTGACAGTCTCATTCGTCGCAAACCATAGGTCATAGATCGCAGCTTTGCATGGTCGCAGATCGCATATCGCAATATCGCAAGATCGCAAGGTTTTCGCTTTGTCACTTCGTGCTGCTCATGCGACATTGCGACGTGCGACGTCGCATATCGGCCGTCGGCGTTTCTTCAGGTTTTCCCTTTTCAAGCGCTTTTAATGCTCGCGATGCGATGGGTTCTCGCGTCGCTCGTTTTCAGTGCGTTTATGCGCTTTGGGCAAGCGCTCTTTTTTCCATTGCGATGCGATATAGCTCTTAGGGAGTTGATACAAAAGATTTTTCAAACGAAAATATTTTTTTGGATTTTTGGCTAAGGGTCCCCCTTTGCTTGATGTTATTACTAATATCAAACGAAGAGGGGGGTTGTTGGTGACCACAACAGTTTCATATTCCAAGAGGCCTCTTGGAATTCTCATAACTCTTCATGTTCACTTCTAGCTTTTTTATTTCCACACAAGTGAATATTACAAATTTTCCAACTTTCACCAATCCGAATGGCTTATGTGAGTCCAATAAGAGAGCTAAAATATGAAGGTAAATAAAAACCAATGGCTAGATGTGAGCATTAAATCTAGTGGTTTAAGGAAGACCACAAACTAAATGGGGTAGAAAAATTCGAAGTGTTCTATTAGTGGTGGTTTAAGGAAGACCACAAACCAAAAAGGTAGAAGAAGTCGAAGTCTTCTATCAATGGTGTTGAAGAATGTAACTAGTGTCGGTCTTCATATGTAACACCCCATGATGCATAAGTTACTATGGTTACTTTTATTTTAATTATCTTAGTACTTTTGATTTTTGTATGTTAGTTAGAACTTGTGGCTCGGTGGAAGAGCCTAGCGGAGCTTTTTAATAAACTTTGTTGATTAGAAATAAAAAAAGGTGTGTTTGAAAAATTTTAAAAGAGACCAAGGGTAACGAACTCCAAACCTCAAGACAATTTGAAACAATTATCACTTTCTCTCTTCCTAGAGAAATGGAAAAGAAGGAAAACCCGATCTCAGGGGAAATCTGGGGGATGGCTGAAAGTTAGCTAGAGGATTGAGAGAACGGATAAGTGAAAAACTTGAGGAATAGAATCCCTTCAGAAGTTTTAGTAAGGGGGCATAGTTCTGCCAGGTTTGAGGTGTTTTTGACCTGGAAAACAAGCCAATGGAACCCTCTAACAAGAAACCTTGAGAAAGGGTAATTCTGAGTTGGACTAGTAAGTCTTGAGGTTCAAAATGGATTAACTCAGTAGTTCAATATTGTAATTGTCTGGAGCAAGGAAGCTTGGGGGAGAGTCTGGACGTCATTTCCAGACTCATGGTTGGGCGGCTTGGTCTTCTTAAGTGCTAAACAACCAATCAAGACAAACACATATAAGTTTCTTACAAGTTTTGTATATATTAGTAGTGAAGTCTGTTCAATAGTGTTACTTTCTGTTTAATTTCATTCTTGGATTACAGGTTGTGTAGCAGTTAATAGTTGGTTTTTCTTTATTATAGCCAATTCTGATAAAGGCGTGTGGAAAGAATCATTCCTGTGTATCATGATCCTGTGCATGAAATAATTACTATGTGACATATGTAACGTGGTTCTATTCAGTAGAAATGTCGAGTAATAAAGTAATTATTTCAAAAAATATTACAGAGACGAAAATAAATAAATAAATAAAAAAATAAAAATAAAAATAAAAAAATAGCATACTTCTTAACCTTCACAGATGATTCATAACAAAGATTCAAGGGGAACCTAGTTAGCAGGAGGTGATGATCCAAAGCTCCACCTATGCAGTCCAGATTCTAAGTAACCTAACTAAATACCCTAAGGGTCGAGAGACTAGTCCCAAAATATCCATGACGTGTTCTTGATCAGGTAGCAATAACTTTTAGCCATTGAGGAAAGGGAAAAGTTAAAAAAACGCATGTAGTAATTAAAATCATTGGCATCTTCATTGGCATAGATATAAGGGGCCAGACATAGCTCTAAACATAGTAATGATTAAATATATATGAAACAAAATAATATACATGTACTTGTAGGTAATTATTATATTATACGTAAAACAAATTAAATACATTTTCATGCACCACGCATGTGGAGACAAAGAACATACTGGCAACTAACATTGCTAAAGCATATACGAGGACAAAATTATAGTAAACCCACAAGTAACACTTCTGGGCCAAAACCTTACTGTACAATGACTTATATTCAAGAAAGAAAACTATGATAATAAGCAAAATTCATGAATCCCGTCCAAGGTAAAAGGCCTTGTTTTAAATTACAATTGCATACATAAAATTAGAAGGAGAACTGATAACAACTTTACATAACTTAAACAAATGTCTGGTTGCATTTTGTTTAGACTTGTTTCAAAAGAAACTATATGTTGAAAATAGCAACAAGAAATGATAAAAATAACATTGTTATAAATAACATTTCAAGATACGCTCAAACTCTGTTGGAAATAGCAGAAACTAGAAATGCTAAAAATAGTGTTGCTATAAATAGAATTTCAGGATATATTCCAATTTTAACTAGTCCCTAAATTAAATTTGAAAATCAAAATTCGAATTTAATCTCACTAGTTGTTTGAAAAATAATTAATTAATTCATCTTGAGTTAATTAGTTGGAGAAATTCTAACATGAAGTCTTTGTGAAGTCATGCAACAATTATCTCTTTGATTGAGGAAGTTATCCCTTAATTAAGGAGATAAGGATGAGTTGTATTTGAGTTGTAATTAGTTAGCTCAGTTAACTTAGTTAAGTCCAGTTAAATTAGTTCCAAATAGTTGGAGGAACTAATTGTGAGTTCAGTCAGTTAATGCATTCATGCATGCAACTAGTGTTTTCCAGATAACTGAATATTCTCTCATAAACAACTCATGCATGTCAGCTCAGAGAAAGACCCAGTTGAGATTAAAGGAAGGGACAATGTACTATCAGTTGGAGGAATTTTCCTATATAGGAAACTCATCCATGCAGAAGGAATTATCTCCTTCAGGATTGCGCAGTTATTTCAAAGGTCTGTGTTGTGTGTGAGAGGATTATTCACACAGGTTGCAGCTGGAGGACCCAGGAGAAATTACGCAAGGAAATAGGAGGCTTGGAGGACTGAAGGAAGGCATATGTGTTTTCTATTTTGTCTATGAGAAGCAGTGAGGGATTGTACTAAGAGTTGGATAGCTTGTGAGATAAAGTTTTGTGTAATCCTGAGATATTTCCACTTGTATGATAATACAGATAGCGGGGCTTTTACCTGAGGCTTTCCCCAGAGTATTATTCTGTGTTTCATGTGATTGATTTCTTCTTCATCTATTATATGTGTTCTATTTGATCTTGCTCAAAGTCGATTAAGCTTCCACAAGTTTGATTGTAGAAGTAGATTAAGTATTTTGCTTTAGTACATTGCATAATCAATTTATTCTACAGTGAGAATTTCTACACTATAGTCAACCCCATGACAATGCCTGATAATTAAGACAATATGACCATATTACAAAAAAAGAAAAAAGAAAAATAATTTCTTATCTAACCCCATTGGGTCAGGGCCTAGTAAGCCCTATCTCCATGGTGAAACTTAACTAATCCTTCCCCATAAACTAGACTGATAATTAGAGAGAAGAGCGAGGGTTATGAAGTAGCCCTGGCCGAAGGATGAGGTTTGGGAAAAAAACCTGGAATTGAAAACGAAGAAACCCTAGTGAAAAATTGCAATCGATGGCCGGTCTAAGCTTGAGATACCTAATCCAGTAACTGGAACTGAAGAAATCACCTATAACCAAGGGATGGAGAAATTAGCTAGTTCCTAGCAGTGATGAAAATATCTTGAAATAAAAATGGAGTTGGAGTCAAACAACAAATAATAATATAAATTACATGTTTCAGAGTGAACCTATTCGACAAAGTAATGTTGAGGACTTGCAGTTCAAAATATGCTAATTGAGATTTTGGAGAATTGTAAGGTTAATTCTATCGACATAGCTGAACTGAGAAAAAGAGGTAAACCTGACTAAGCACGCCCATAAAAAAAATCCCCCCTCACCGACCAATGGGAAACCTACTTCAATGAGAACCTGCTAACAGATAAATTCAATGGAATCAAAGTGCAAGTTGTGGGAGAGAAAATTCACATTGTAAGTTTGGATTAACATGGCAGAATAGTTGTAACCTTACCTGGAAAGAGAACGTGTGGATGGATTGAAACCCCAGGGCCGGAAGGGCGGAGATAAAAACCCAAACACTAGCAATCGACAACAGAATGGAGAACCGGGCACAGAACGGGAGCAACTCGTTAGTTACCAAAACAACCTCGTGCATTTCCATCATTAGATGATGATTTGAACACATGGATGGTATGGATGAATCAAGATGTCTGATTAAGGGCGAAGGTTTTGCATGATATCATTCAACCTCATAATTCGCTTGAGAACATTATAACATGGTTGGACGAAATTTATTTGATATGATAACCATTAAAGCTATGTATCGTAGAATAAACTCTAGCCCATGGAGGAATTCGATAATTAATGTAAAACTAACACTTGTGCAGTATGAATTAATTTTAACCATATGTAAATCGTGGTTGTACATAGTGCAAGGGGTGTATTCACCTCCTTTCAATAATAACGTTCATAAATGATTAATGCGTAAATTCTTTATTCCCTAATCATACACCGACACCATATAACCTCTTATGGTAAGTAAATTATTTTTGATATATATATATATATATATTGAACATCTGTTAAGGATGAGACATGTGACATGTGGTATCAGGGCGTAAGGTTTCTACATTGTGGCCAACATGGGAAACTAAGAAAACCATTATTGTGTTAATATACACAGAGAGGTAGAATCGAAATAAGATGTGGAGAGGAGTTGGACCACCAACCCGGCCAAAGGCATCATATGTCAAAGCCAATCCGAAAATGTGGGTAGAGTTAGGGGAAGAGTCCCACCAAGCTAATGTTGCACTACTAGAAACTATTCAGTAGTTGTGAGCTTAATGATTAATTTGAGGGAGAATAATGAAAAATTAAGGTAGGAACAAGAAATAAATTTGAAGAGCTTATCTGATAAGCAAAATCAACGAGAGCCAAACCCGAGTTTCGAAGATGGGAACATGATTGATGCGCTTCGACAAAAGGTAGATCGTGCAGAATCTAAAGGAGGAAGAAATGAAGATGAAGGAAGATCTGACAATGTTTCTAGGGACAAAGGAATTAAGATGTAGAAAACCGAACTTCCATGGGATTTCAAAAAGATAAAACCCCCGAACTTTGATAGTGAGGCCAAGGAAGCAGTTGAAGCCTAGTTGATTAATATAAACAAGTACTTTAAGATCTACGAGTATGGTGAAAACCTTAAAGCCATATTGGCAATATACCAACTACAAGGTAAAGCCACCCTATAGTGGGAAGAAATCAAAACCGTATGAAAAATTGAGGAATAGGAAGTAACTTTTATGGACTTCCAAAATCATTTCAAAGATAACTATATGATAAAATGTTTCTATGATTAAAAAGTGAGGGATTTTCATGACTTGAGGTTGTTTTAGTTAACAATGGATGAGTTCGTAAAAAGGTTCACCTCCTTGTTGAGATACATTCCATAGATTCAAGATGAGAAGGCTAAGGTGTAACATTTTACCAGTGGTCTACCTGCCTTTATGAGGGAAAGGTTGGAGTTTGATAATCCAAAAACAATGGACGAAGCGATTCAAAAAGCTAGAACATGTTATCAACAAATTAAACAAAAAGGAGAAAGAAATCAGATTGGGTCCTTCAAAAATGGATAGAAAGGCTTTTCGAACAGTAGAAATGTGAAAATTGCTAGTGGAAGGAATGTGCACCAAAAACCACAGACCAAGTTTGCTAGAATAAATCCGCAGAAACTTGGATTAGAAATTGATAATAGGCAGACAAAGGTCGTAAGAAAACAAACAAAAGAAACCTCCTCTGCAATGTTGGGGATTTGAAGAGCCCCGTTACTATAAAAAGTTTCCTCATCGTACTCAAATGGAGTAGGCCGCTAATGTGTAAGAAGCATCTACAGTGGGAGAGGTGGCTAGAAGCATACCTATAATAAATGCAGCTTTGGACGATAATCAAGAAGAATATCAACCCACCATGGCAAAAACAAAAGGCAATATGTCTAGCCACTATGTTTCTATTTTGGTATATCCAGGTGCAATTCTAAGTTGCGTCAATCCAAAAATAGTGGAAAAATGTCATTTACAAATGGTTAAATTTAGAAATCCCTCGTTGGTGCAGTTAGATACAAGAGCTAAGCGGAGAGTGAATGCTAAGATTCAAAATTGTTCTATTAAAATAGGAGAACAACAAATTAACTGGATTTGAATATATTACCCCTAGGCTCATATGATGTATTGATTGGAATGGATTGGTTAGAGAAACATTGGTTTCTAGTGGATTGCAAAGAGAAAACTATTAATTTCCTTGATGAAGGGAGAATTAAGCAAGACATTCAAGGGATTAAAAAAGTTATTAAATTGTCACTAATCATAGCCAATCAATTAGGGAAATGTATTCGGAACTTTTGTCAAATCTATGTTATGCAAGTGGGTTATTATAACTCTAAATATAAGAGTCTTTCCCTGGAAAATATGCCAATTATACAAGAATTTATTGATGTGTTTCTAGAGGAAATACTTGGGTTGCCACCTAAATGAGACTTCAATTTCACCATTGAATTAGTTCCAAGGGAATCTCATGTGTCTAGAACCCCTTATCGTATGAGTATACCTAAATTAATAGAACTTAAAATGCAGTTGCAAGAGCTCCTAAATAAGGGCTATATTCGACCAAGTGTGTCACCATGGGGAGCTCTTGTATTATTTGTGAGGAGAAATAATTGTACACTATGACTATATATTGATTACAAACAATTAAATAAGCTTACCATTAAGAATAAATACCCCCGACCCTGTATTGACGATCTATTTGATCGGGCCAGAGGAACTAGTGTGTTCTCAAAAATAGATTTACGTTCATGGTATCATCATATTTGTATTAAAGATGAAGACACTTGTAAAACATCGTTTCGAGCTCGCTATGGTCATTACGAGTTTGTGGTATTGCCCTTCAAGCTTACCAACGCCCCTATCACTTTCATGAGTCTTATGAATGGTATGTTTCACCCATATTTATATAAGTTTGCCTTTATTTTCATTGATGATATTATAATCTACTCAAGGAACATGGAGGAACATAAGGAACATTCGAGGATAACACTACAAACATTGTGTGACAATCAACTTTATGCCAAATACAACAAATGTATTTCTATAAAGACTAGATTCAATATTTAAGACACATTATCTCATTAAAAGGTATAGCGGTAGATCCTGAAAAGATTAAAACCATCATGGAGTGGTATGTTCCTAAAAATGTTGTGGATTTTTGGTCTTTTATGGGGTTAGTAGGATATTACCATTTTTTTATAGAGGTGATCTCTATGTTAGGGTCCCACCCTAACCCCCTTATTTATGTCATGGGATCACGTCATAGTCAAGAGTCAATAAAGCCCATATTAATATTTGTAAATGGTTAACCCGCAATTAATGACGGGACCACAGTTAGTTGCAAATGGGCAGTAGTATTAGATAGATGGTATTAATAAAACCCACGGTATTGGCCCGTGGTATTGCATGTATGAGTCATATATAAAGGATAGAGACTCCCTGCGAGGAGCATCGTGTCTTATTTTGTAGTCGAGCTCTGCTCTATTGGAGGTTGCCCCATCGAAGAGGCAAGTGAACATTACTCTCTGAATAATAAAATCATTGCTATTCTGTGTTCTGGGTATCTTTTCTTCGCATATTCTGTATTTGGGTATCATTTTGCAGGTTAAGAGCATAACAAGTGGTATCAGAGCACTTTCCAGGGCTGGTGGGATCTCCAATTCCTAGCAAAAAAAAAATTCGGCTAGAGACATGTTCCGACGTCTTTAAACCACGGGATCTGTCGTTGAGCACATAAACCTGCGGATTTGGGGAGGCATGCAGGCAGGAAATACAAGAGGTGGTCACGTCTGTTGGACTCCCTTGTAACCCTTGTGGGTACCCCTTCAAGTAGTAGCGCATTAGACAGAACCGCGCACGGACTGTCTTCCACGTACCCTCTGGGTATATCAGAAGCCCCCTAGGCTCCCTTGAAACCTCGCCATAGATAAACCATTGGTCATCTTGTGGCTAAAGTACACCGAGAACAGCACTCGGAGAGATTACTCGCCCGTACGATAGGGTAGTCGGGTTGTATGGCTAAGGGTACGGTAGATCCTCCTTAGTTAGAGCCCTGAAACATTGGGCTGTGTACTACTGCCATACCCTTATGTATATTGCGATCTGTAGCACTTGACACTCCTCAAGACCATAGTTCCCTTTTCTATCTGGGGATCACACATCATCTATATCAGATCCGCTTGTGCAAAGGAGTGTAGTAGCAGCAGCAGACATCAGTCCTGCAGTCTCGAGTTCGCAGATCAGTCATTCCGATCTATTTGATCCAGCCGATCCGCAGCAGCAGTCTGTTCCACAGCCCAGAGCTATCCGATCCGCCATTCAGATCTCTCAGATCCACCAGATCGAAGTTGTTGTGAAGGGTTCCTATACCGGGGTATAATTTTCGCAGGACTTTTGGCTGCATTGACATTTTGAGGAATTGGCGACTGCAGTATTGATCAGGAAGGAGTAAAACTCCGTTAAGAGTTAAAAAAAAAAAAAAAAGGTCTGAGATCTTCCGAGGTGCTTATTGGTGATCTAGCCCATCAGAATCAGGATGACGAGCTGAGAACGGTGGTACCATTCAATTATTAGTGAAAATTTTTTCGGCGGTCCCAATTGTTCATCAGGTTGGTGTATGGTAGAAACTAGAGCCCAAGCGATGGCCAATGAAAGGATGGACAAACTTGAAGAATCCATGCAAACCCTCACCAATCAGCTTAACGGACTATGTATCCAGGTCCAGCAATTAAGCCCGAAGGGCAAGGAGCAAGCCCAAGAGGAGGTGTATAATGGCAATGAATACAATGAGGGTGAGTCTAGCCACTCTCCTCACGTCTGGCACACCCACCAACCACCCAGTCAGCAACCTCCCAAGTTGGATATGCATAAATTTGACGGTTCACACCCGTCGGCATGGATAGCACAAATGGACCAGTATTTCAAACTGAATCGTATCTTAGATGATGTGACTCAGCTTATGTTGGGGAGCATGTGCTTGGACAATGAAAGGTGGCAATGGTGGGAATGGCATCAACGTTGCAATGGACCTTTTAAGACTTGGACCCAATTTACAAAAGCTCTTCAAAGCCGCTTTGAACAGGAGGACTCTTTTTTGGGTCGTCTTACTAAGCTCCGACAGACGGGTATAGTGGATGAATATATTACAGCTTTTGAAGCCTTAGCCTTCCGCACTTGGGGTCTCTCAGATGTGTTCTACACGGAATGTTTTATCAGCGGTCTTAAAGAAGCCATCAAAGCTCAAGTCTTACTGCACCACCCTCCCACATGGACAGAGGCTTGCAAGGTAGCCCGTAACGTGGAACGTGCATTAGCAGCCCAATACAGTTGCCCAAATTTCTCCACTAAAGATTGCCCCCCACAAGCTCACAACACGACTCAAACACTTAAGGTCCAAAAGGTGTCACCTGTGGAAATGGCTGAAAGAAGAAAGCAAGGACTATGTTACTACTGTGATGAAAAATACTCCCCAGGTCATAAATGCAAGGAGCCTAAATTTTTTCAAATAGATGCCACTGACTACATCTCAACAGAAGAAGATCCACCACTTGAGGAACATGAGGCGCTAGAAGAAGACAACCAAAAGGACAATGTCTCTGACGAACTAGTTATTTCGTTGCATGCGTTGGCAGGGATTTCTTCCCCTCAAACTCTCAAAATCAGAGGTTTTCTTAAACATTGCCCAGTAGTAGTCTTGATTGATAGTGGAAGTACACATAATTTCATCCATCAAAAAGTCGCAGAAGCAGTGCATTGTTTTGTACGAGCAGTTTCTAACTTCCAAGTCCAAATTGCGGGTGGGGGCACAATGAAATGTGAAGGCCGCTGTGAAAATTTCAAACTTCAAATGGGGGATTATCAGTTGAAAACCCACATGTTTGCCATACACATGGGGGGTTGCGACATTGTCCTCGACGCTGAATGGCTCCACACTCTTGGGCCAATCACAATGGATTTCCAGGAGTTATATATGAGTTTTAAGCAGAAACACTCCACACATACCCTCCGTGGACTCCAGGCGGGAGCCCCCTCTATCATCAGCTCGTATAGGATGGAAAAATTGTTAAAAAAGGGCCATCATGGAGTGGTAGCTCAATTTAATGCCATCCAGGTAGTCGAAACCAAGTCTCTGCCAATTCATCCTGAGATGCAACAGATTTTAAATAACCATCTTCCGGTCTTTGACAAGCCTCACAAGCTTCCACCCTCGCGAGGGGAACATGATCATAGCATCACCTTGGTTCTAGGGGCCCAACCCCCAAATGTGCGGCCATACATATATCCGTTCACCCAAAAGAATGAAATAGAAAAAATAATCAAGGAACTTTTGGAAGCAGGTGTCATTCGTCCCAGCATTAGTCCTTATTCATCCCCAGTGGTCATGGTGCTCAAGAAAGATGGGGAGTGGCGGATGTGTCCTGACTTCAGGGCCCTTAATAAGCTGACAGTCAAAGATAAATTTTCCATCCCGGTGGTTGACGATTTGCTGGACGAACTTAATGGGGCTCAATTCTTCACTAAGTTGGATCTTCGCTCAGGCTACCACCAAATTCGCATGAAGGAAGTCGACATTCCCAAGACTGCTTTCAGAACTCATGAAGGCCATTATGAGTTCCTGGTCATGCCATTTGGTCTTTGTAATGCCCCCTCTACTTTTCAGAGCCTTATGAATCACATTCTCAAACCATATCTCAGGAAATTTGTCCTTGTCTTCTTCGATGACATCCTCATCTATAGTGGCACTTGGGCTGCACATCTTCAGCATGTAGATCTACTCTTGCAACTGCTCCGCAAGCATAAATTATTTGTCAAGATGTCCAAGTGTTCGTTTGGCATGGAAGAAGTTGAGTATTTGGGCCACATTGTGGGGCATGATGGTGTCAAGGTGGACCCCAAAAAGATCCAGGCAATGCAAGAATCGCCTCAACCTAAGACCTTGAAGAGCTTGAGAGGATTTTTGGGTCTCACAGGCTATTATTGTAAATTTGTCCGCAACTATTGCCGCATAGAGAAGCCCCTCACTCAAATCCTAAAGAAAATTTCCTTCTTTTGGAACGAGGAAGCACAACAGGCATTTACCACTCTCAAAAACGCCATGTGTTCCACTCCAGTCTTAGCACTACTTGACTTCACCAAATCCTTTGTCATTGAATGCGATGCTTCGGGGACAGGTATTGGGGCGGTCTTAATGCAGGAAGGGCGACCTTTGGCCTTCACAAGCCAACAACTAAGTGGGAGGAATCTGGGCCAATCTACCTACGAAAAAGAAATGATGGCCATCTTACATGCAGTCGAGACCTGGCAAGCTTACTTATTGGGGCGACTTTTTCAAATCCGCACAGATCATCGCAGTCTTAAATATTTTTTGGAGCAATGCCTATCCTCCCCACAAAAAAATAAATGGCTCACCAAAATGCTGGGATATGATTATGAGATCATTTACAAGAAAGGGAAAGACAATAGTGTAGCAGATGCATTATCTCGCCAATTTGAGGAAGAAGGTACTCTGCTAGCAATTTCCCTCCCCATTCCAGAGTGGATTGAAGAGGCTCGCAAGGAATGGTTTTCACACCCTGGGCTATCCCAACTCATTTCTCAATTGCAGGTAGATCCAAATTCCACCAAGGGCTACTCGTGGCAGGATGATATTCTTCACTACAGGGATAGAGTCGTAATAGCACCAACATCCACCCTCAAAAGTCACATTTTGGCAGAATTGCACTCATCTCCCATTGTAGGACATTCGGCCTTTCAGAAGACATATGCTCGCACCAGAAGATCATTTTTTTGGACAGGCATGAAAAAGGACATCCTTAATTTCGTATCAGAATGCGATGTCTGTCAACGCCACAAAGGGGAAACCGTCAACACACCAGGCACATTACAACCATTGCCCATTCTGACATCAATTTGGACGGAGGTTTCTATGGATTTCATTACAGGTCTTCCAAAGTTTGGGAAAAGTCAGTCATCATGGTGGTTGTGGACCGACTGTCGAAGTATGCTCATTTTTGCGCCCTACCCCATCTGTTTACACCAACTTTGGTCGCTCAATCTTTCATGGATCAGATTTTCAAATTGCATGGCATGCCCACTTCTATTGTGTCTAATCGCGACCCGATCTTCACCAGTAATTTTTGGCAGGAACTTTTCAGGATACAAGGCACTCAACTAAAACCCAGTACTTCCTATCATCCGCAACCGGATGGTCAAACTGAAGCTGTCAACAAATGTCTAGAAACCTACCTTAGATGTTTCACTTCAGAAAAGCAACACCTTTGGGTATAGTGGTTACCCCTGGCTGAATGGTGGTATAACACCAACTATCATGCCACAACCAAAATGACTCCCTATGAAGCGGTATATGGTCAACTTCCGCCTTCCCCTACTTCTTATCTCAAGGGGTGCTCCAAAGTACAAGCAGTGGATCAACTCCTACAACACCGCGCAACCATGCTCACCCATCTTAGAGAGAATCTTCAACAAGCTCAGAACCGCATGAAGCAACAGGTCGACCAGCATCGCTCAGAGCACCAATTTCAAGAAGGGGATCAGGTCTTTTTGAGGCTGCAACCATATAAGCAAACATCAATCAAAGACAAGGGTTGTCAAAAGCTCTCTCCAAAATTCTACGAACCATATCAAGTACTTCAGCGCATTGGAGAAGTGGCTTACAAGTTGGCTTTGCCACCTACTGCAAAAATCCATCCAGTTTTCCATGTATCGTGCCTCAAGAAAGTGATTGGGAACAATTGCCGAGTTCAAACCAGTCTACCTGAATTGGACGAAGAAGGGTCAATCTAGCTTCAACCCGAACAGGTTCTAGACACACGAGACAAGCACCTGCGCGGCCGCATGATTAAGGAAGTCCTCGTCAAATGGAAAGACACCTCTCCAGAAGATGCAACTTGGGAACCAGCCACTATTCTTCAGCAGTTTCCGCAGCTTCAGCCTTGAGGGCAAGGCTAGTCTTAAGGGGGAGGGCATGTTAGGGTCCCACCCTAACCCCCTTATTTATGTCATGGGATCAAGTCATAGTCAAGAGTCAATAAAGCCCATATTAATATTTGTAAATGGTTAACCCGCAATTAATGACGGGACCACAGTTAGTTGCAAATGTGCAGTAGTATTAGATAGATGGTATTAATAAAACCCACGGTATTGGCCCGTGGTATTGCATTTATGAGTCATATATAAAGGATAGAGACTCCCTGCGAGGAGCATCATGTCTTATTTTGTAGTCGAGCTCTGCTCTATTGGAGGTTGCCCCCTCGAAGAGGCAAGTGAACATTACTCTCTGAATAATAAAATCATTGCTATTCTGTGTTCTGGGTAGCTTTTCTTCACATATTCTGTATTTGGGTATCATTTTGCAGGTTAAGAGCATAACACTCTAGGATTGCGTATCCTATAACTTCACTTTAGAAAAAAAGGAATTTTGTTTTAATTAGGTAACCAAATGCAAGAAAATATTTGAGCAACTGAAAAATGCATTGACCACAACTCCTGTGTTGAAAGTAGCAGATCCGGAAAAATAGTACATTGTGTGCATTGATGCTTGTCAAGAGGGAGTTGGCAGAGTGTTGATGTAGGAAGGAAAAATGATAGCTTATGAATCTCGTAAGTTGAAGGATCATGAGCAGCGATACTCTGCCTATGATTTGGAAGTGACTGCAATAGTTCACGCTTTAAAGGTTTGACGACATTACCTATTGGGAAATAAATTCCTTTTGATCACTGATCACAGTAGCTTAACAAGTTTTTTAATCAACCTAATTTGAATGCATTCCAAGTTAGGTGGACTGCTTTTCTGAGCGAATTTGATTTCAAAATAAGACACCTTAAGGGGAAAAAAATCGGGTGGCTGATGCATTAAGAAGAAAGACACATTGTGTGTACGAGAATTCTTACAGTCAGATACACATTAATTTCACTACAAAATTAAAGAATCTTTCCATAAAGACCTTATATATAAATTCCTATGGCAGCAAGCAATTCAAGCACAAAAATCTAATCAACAGTCTAATTATGGTATAAATAATGATGACATGTTAACATTCATTTAGGGGTAGGATATATGTTCCTAACCAAACCTCCATCAAGCAATTTATGCCAGATGAATTTCATAAAAGCCCATATGCTGCCCACCCGAGCTATAAAAAATTGTTTTCTGCAATTAAACAAGAATACTTTTGGCCAGGGATGAGAAAATACATTACAAAATAACTAACAAGGTGCCTAAAATGCCAACAGGTGAAGGTGGAGCACCAACATCCTGTTTAATTACTCCATCCCCTACCTATACCTGAATGGAAGTGGGACACAATCACTCTAGACTTCACTACAGGTTTACCCAAAACAAAAAAACAAGTGACTATATCTTAGTTGTAGTGGACAAGGTGAGTAAAACAACCCATTTTATACCAGTTAAATCTACATTCAAAGTCGTTGAAATTGCCATTAGGGGAATTTTGAAGTCTAAAATGGGCCTCCTAAGAAAAATGTGCAACCAAAATAAACTTTATAAGGACCAATAGGATTTAAGATGATGATGTCAACCATAGGAGATGATTCACAATTTTCAGAGTAAAAAAGTTAAAAGATTAAAAAATAATAAAATAATAAAACTACTTTTTCAACTCGTATTTTTAACTTATCTCCCTAAGTTTGCTCTCAAATTTCAAGCAGGAGTACTCGTTGGACGAAAAATTTAATTCCTCATCTAAAGAGTAGCCACATTGCATACTTTCAATGGACCCTACTACACAAAAAATTGGAAATAAATGAGAAAAAACATGATTGCAATCATGTTTTTCATGTATTTCTCATTTTTCGTGTAGCAAGATCCATCAAAAGTATAAAACCTGGATACACCCTGGATGAGGAATCATATTCTGCATCCAACAAGTGTTTCCGCTTGAAATTTGAGTAAACCCATAGGGAGATAAGTTGAAAAAATAGTTTTTTTATTTTTTCCCTCTAAAATTTGATGATGTAATCGAATCTTATTTTATTATTTCTAGTATTAGTTTATAATTTCCTTAGAAGGCCCATTTTAGACCTCAAAATTCCCCTAATGCATATATATTCATGAAATGGGTATTCTGATTACATGGGATACCACAGGTGGTGATTTTTGACAAAGATGTAAAATTTACATCATCATTCTGGAATGCTCTTTTTACGAGTTTGGTTACAAAAATTCAATTCAGTACCACATACCAGCCTCAGACTGATGGAAAAAATGAATGTGTTAATCGGATAATAGAAGATATGTTATTTGCTAGAAATATTTTGTGTAACTTTGGAAAACTTAATTTTTTTATACAAAATAAAAATTTTTCCTATGACTAGATGCTTCCTAAATTTCAACCTTGTGAAGTTTCCACTTTACCATTATTATGTAATGGAGTATAAAATCACAGTGGATAAAGTACAACATTTCAAACTTATTTTTAAAAATTCACTTTTACAAAAATTATAAGGGTAGTAAAACACTAAATAACAACAAAATAATCTTTATTTTTTCAATAATGATTTCAAATCACTTAATAAATTATACTTTTATTTATTTAAAATGATAAAAACACATATGAATGTATATAAAAATAAGTAAATAGAATGTCGTTAAAATAGAATCTATATAACAAGAAGTAAATAAAATGTCGCTAAAATAAAATCTAGAAACTGCATAAGTTTGGACGACTGAAAAAATCATTAATATGATAACTATTACTTATACTTATTTGAAATTATCAAACACATATGAATGTATATAACATTAAGTAAATAAAATGTCGCTAAAATAAAATTTAGAAATTGCATAAGTTTGGACAAATAAAAAATTCATTATGATAACTATGAAGTTCATGTGCATACTAAGGCCTTCTCTCAAGGCTAGTACAAACCATATAGCTCCAAAAATCTAGCCAGAGGAAATAAGAAAACCTTAGCTTGATTGAGAATATACAACATGAATAAATCACACTAATAAGTCCCTCACGGAAATATATCCTTTTAAATTATTCTTCTCCCATTTTGTGGGTTTTATCATAGAACCCTATTCTCAAACATCCAAGCAATAAACCATAACCAAAAACTTCAAAGATGCTCCAATATACTTTAAGAAGGCCAAGAAACCCTTAAAATTCCAAAAGAGGAAGTGAAAGTTCAAGTACAAGTGAAGACCAAGAGATAGAGAAAATGATAGTGCACACCTTTGTCTAGGTCACATCTCAACTCATGAGTAAATACAATATTACAGTATATAATGATGAATTAGAAGAACTCTATCCCTCCTATATTCATATGAAAGGTAAATGAGGGAAACAATAAAATGTTGTAAGCCTTTATAAATAGCCCACGTTGAGCACTTCCAATATTGTATAAAAAGAACTCTACTCCAAAATGTATATGTCATACTCCAAGTTGACTTCCTACACAATAAAAACTATAAGATGATATAGGTACACAAGGTATGACAAAATTTCTCCATTCCAAACCTCCATGGATTCCGTCAATCATTCTAGGCAATGTACTACTCTAGGTTTACTACCACATACAAGAGTAGTATCACAACATAGGATCCTATGGCCAAATATGTGTCTCTAAATAAGGATCCAAGATATTCTATTCTATCTATTACCTAATTCCTTCCTCCATGGTGCAAAACACTCCTCCAAAGCAAGTGAGCTCTCCATTTGGCCACGATGAAGGACAACCACCAAGAAAGAAAGATAAATTAAATTTCAAACAAAAGATCAATACCAAGATAACACATCATTAAGGAAAATAAATAATTAAGAAATATGTTTCCATTATGAGGTTCTTCATGGACTAGAACTATTTTCTAGGTGTTAATTCATCTCAAACCATCCAGGGTTAAACATACACCATGTACACCAAATTTCATGAAACACCCAAAATATGTGGTAAACAATTTTGGAGTAATCCCAATGGATAACACTCCCTCTTTATGAGGATAGTTTATATGTTGATCCCTATCAACTCCCTTTCAAACTCCACCAAATCTACCACCTGCAAATTCATATTGGCTATAGTCCTTGAATCAACCATTGTCATTTGTAAATATGCCATTGACCATGTTATCATTGCATCTTGATCCAAAGAATAATGAGTACATGTGAATTTGAATGGATATAACCTTGGAACAAAGGCAACTTGCCAAAATTTATCATCCTTTGTGAGACTAAATCAAAGGTTGATGTGAAAGGACACCACATCATGCACTATCTAGGACATCTATATGTGACTTTTATAATGCATTGGAGGATCTGATAGGGTCCTTGGAATCTAGGTGTTAGTTTTCGGTGGCTCTTGTCCGTGAGAGCTATCCTTTTATAGGATTGGAGACAAAGAAAAGCCCCACTCTTCTTATTCAAAATCCCTTTAAGAGAAATGTTGATCCACCTATTTCTTCATTTGACTTGGTGCCAAAAAAAATTGTCCTTTGTAAAAAGAATCTCAATTCTAGTAATAAGAGAGATTTATACTCCATGAATAGGAATCGGGAATGTTTGAAGTCAAAGATGACATTTTTTTCCCATATATAGCCTCATAGGGTGACATTTGGTAACACCATGCTAGGTGGTTTTGAATTACCATTCCTCAAGGGGTAGCCAATAAATGCATTTTCTTTGATAAGGTCATATCCAATCTTTCTAGACTATGGGTACATGAGGGTTGTTTAATTATTGTACAAGCCATTTTTCTTGAATAATCCTCTACCACTTGGTAGTTTTGGTATAGTTAACGAATGTAAAATGTTCATTTTACTTGGTAAATAATACCCCACTAGGTTACAATGTTGTTAACAAAATCTTAATTTTAGAGATATGAATGGAACTCTTCAACAACTATTACGTGTAAGAAATCACATTCATGAATTCAAGGGATCTAACTTTCAAATTAACAAAATGATGTTTTTATTTGAAATTAATGATTGAAAGGCTAGCCCAATAATACCACTCTCTAACACACACTCACATACACATATACATGGTTAGGGTATTATAAATGACACAAAAATAATAAAATTGTACATGGATGACATTTACTTTTAAAACTTCAACATACTTTAAAATAAAATAAGGTAGATGATGATTATTTAATTGCACCAAGAGACTCATTCTATAGCCTAGTAAGAGGGTGATGAGTGATTCCAGTGGTGTTCAATCTAGAGTTGACACATCTCTTTTAAAATAAAAATAAAATATACTTTAAATTTAAAAAATTAATGGCTCAAATAAAAACATAAATGAATATATATTTAGTTAGTTTTACTTAAAAACATTATTAAAGTCTATAATCTCACTCCAAACTATTTGAATATCCATATTAACTAATATATTTCAATATAAACCTCATATATAAGGAAATATACTTTAAATTTAAAAAATTAATGGCTCAAATAAAAATATAAATGAATATTTATTTGGTTAGTTTTAATGAAGAAAATTATTAAAGTCTATAATCTCACTCAAAACTATTTGAATATCCATATTAACTAATATATTTCAATATCAACCTCATATATATAAAGAAAAAGGATGTGTGTGTTGACCATATTATAGTATTTCAATGCCTACAAGGAAGAAGTATTTAAAAATAAAATAATTTAAATACTTTCTAACAAGATGGGAACACTTAATTCATTCAATTCTTAATAGAGAATTGATATGTAACATTTAAAATAATAATAATGTTCAATACAAGTTATAAATAAAGTATGCCACTATGTAAAATTAAATAATATTGATATTTATTTAAAAATATAACAATAATAATAAATTATTTAATATGAACATGGTCCATAAATAAAATATTTCACTGTTAACAATGAACATATATATATATATATATAAACAATTTAAACAAAAAAAATCTCATGGTTCAAACATATATATATATATAAACAATTTGAAAAAATAAATTTTTGTACTAATTGAAACATTTAAAGTAATTTCACTATTTTCACCTAGTTATTTGGCCTGATTGACTCAACCTCAACATAAGATTGATATAAAACATTTAATAATAATATGATGGGCCATAAATAAAGTATTTCACTTGGTAAAATAAAATAATATTGACATTTATTTAAAAATGTATTAATAACCAATAATCATTTTAATATGAGCAATGTCGTGTGTATATATATAGATATATATAATTCAAAGTAATTTCACTATTTTTAGCTAATTAGTTTTTTAGTAAATTTTTTTAATATTTAAAAAATAGTTTTTAGAATTGCAAATTTTAGTGGTGTACTAGTCTATATGATCTAATTGTCCAAATAGACTCTCAAAGCATTGTATCTATCTCAGTATTCAAAAAACCATAAAAATTCCAAACCAATATACCTCATTTCTAGAATTATAAACTATTTTTCTAATTCTGCCATCTTAAAAAAGTTTGATTATCCCAAGTTCTAAAAAAATATATGCAAAAAGTTTATAGCGTAAAATGAAAAAACTTGAATTAAATTATTACAAGTTTTTTAAAATAACAAGAGAAAAGAATAAGACATTTTCTATTTCTTTTTCTTTTTGAGTAGTTTGAATACCATATAACTTGCACGACCTGTAATTCAACACCAACACACTAGCACATAGTGATACACAAAAATATTTAAAAACTTCTATATGAACAAAATTTTGGCACATTTTTCCCACACTGAAGATCAAGTTATGAACATCTTTGTTGAGTTCTTTTAAACCTCTAGTTTCTTCCACTTCAAACAAAGTCAAGGTCATACATTTCTTTCCTGAGCTATGTTTAATGTTTTGCTATCCTAAACTAAGGGGCCTAATTGAAAATTTTGAGTCATGCCATGCATTGGCCGCTCTCACGCTGCCAAGCTCCCATTACCATCCACCGTTTCATCTTCTTGCCTGTTTTATTTTCCTGTAAAAACCTCAGACAATCAATCACGGAGGTTATCAGGGGATAGGAACATCATGTTATTAAAATGAAAAAAGACCACTATTAATATAATTGAATCAGCAGGTGTAAGCGGAAATTTATTAGCATATCTAGTATGCTGTACCTAGTTGCGTTTCAACCATTCCTCCGCGGTCTTTTGTGTGTAAGGCATTCATAAACATACATAATAAAATGCTGAAGGCAGCTGTGCATACAACCTCTTCTGGGAATCTTATGGCTGTGCCTTTTCTTCATCCTCTCATCCTCAAACGATTGATTTTGCTGGGCACTCAGATGATATGGCGAGTGTAACAATCAGCTCTCCAACACCAGCAGACATGGATCTGATGGAACATACATCCATCATGTCAAGGCCGGCGTCCACAGCCGATTCCCGTCGTGGACTCTGTTCATCAAAGCTAAAGATCTCATCTGCTGTTTTGGAATGGTGGTCAGGAAGCACTGCTGAAGCATCCCTGGAACTTTCTCCCAAGCTTTTTCTCATAATTTCAGAGGCTGTAGATGTCGACAACTGTGAGCAGCAGGTTATATCTAAAGAAATCCCATTTGTTTCTGTAGAGAGGTGTTCATTACAGGCTCTAGAAGTCTGTAATACCTGTACATTATCATGCATTTCCACTCTTTTCCATACCATTTCCAAGTTAATCGAACGCAACATTTGATTTTCCGTTGAAAATTCCTTAACAGAATTCGTTTCTGTGGTGATGATCTGCAATGCTGGTTTCGCGGGTAACAGCTTGGTCTCAGACTGGTCATATCTCTTGATCACTCCCACGTCGTTGAATTCCTGAAGGAGGTTGGATAGCTTTCGAAATCTGAAAAACTTGAGGTCCAAATCTTTCCGAGTGGACCTTCGGAAGTGCTCATAATTCCGGGATATGGAATATCCATTTCGGGACTCTTTCCTGTCCATGAGATCTAAAAGCCAAGATTTTAGAAGATCCGTGGAATCATTCTGAGAGTCTGAATGGGCTGAATTTTGGGTGGCTGCTGTAAGTTTCTGACAAAATGAGATTTTTTAGAGTTAATGTAAGACCTGTTACATTAGTGTCTATAGAAAATAATATTACTCTTATTAAAAAAATATATTTCATTTTTTTTTCAAAAGGAAAAAAAGCCATATTGTATTATATAAGGAATATAAAGGGTCACAATAAAGTACATATGCATATGTTTCTGAGATATGACCTTATAAGTCCATCCAAAAAGAGAAAACATCACATATAATCTCAACATCAAGTTTTATGCTGTCCATGTCCATATCCTTGGCATACTGCACTAATAAAGTCACCTTTGTACAGATACAAGATCCACAAAACGCTACAAGCTGAAAATATATGAATAGAAAACAGATAATTTATATTTGAAAAATAAATTTTAAAAACCAGTGAAAAGAATCCGATGGAAAAAATTATATATAGAAGTTTAATATTCATTTAAAAGTTGAACAAAATATTATAAATACTTAAATTGAATTATGGCTAAATATTTCTAAAAAATAATTATGTATTAGTAATTAAAATAAAACAAGATTTAAATCTACATGAACAAGTTCATATGAAAAACGATAAAAAACATGGCAAAATCTAGGCTGAATTTTGGGTGACTGCTGTAAGTTTCTGACAAAATGAATTTTGTTTGTGGTTAATGTAAGACCTGTTGCATTAGTGTCTATAGAAAATAAGATTACTCTTTTTAAAAAAATATGTGAATAGAAAGGAGAAAATTTATATTTTAAAAATAAATTTTAAAAACCAGTAAAAAGAATATGATGGAAAGAATTATATATAGAAGTTTAATCTTCATTTAAAAGTTGAACAAAATATTATAAATACTTAAATTGAATTATGGCTAAATATTTTTCAAAAAATAATTATGTATCAGTAATTAAAATAAAACAAGATTTAAATCTACATGAACATGTTCACGTGAAAAACGATAAAAAAACTTGGCAAACTCTAAAAAATACCTAATATTATAATATATAATAACTTTACATATTTTAATATTAGTTAATGAAGATTATGTATTAAAGTATATATATATATATATATATATATATATATATTAATAATTAATATATTATGATTTATTGTAAATATATACATTAGTTTAAGATAATTAGGTTTTGTCATAAATTAAATGTTTGGATATTTTTTTGTTTCTTCAAAAAATTAGTTAATCAACAAAAACTTAATAAAAATTAGAGTGTTCTTGGTTTTAGAAAATAGGTATGTTTTAGTCATTTAATTTTTTTTTTTGATAATTAACATAAATGAAATTCAATAATTTCAAATAAATAAATAAATAAATATATTATTTTAGTAAAATATTGAAGGATACCAAGTTGAGATTTTTAAAATGAGAAAATCTATCATCATTCCTCATTTCCACAAGTTTTTCAATTTGGCTATAAAGCATGGCTTTCCTAAGCTTTGGAGGCAAAGTCTTATTGTGCCTATCATTAAAAATGGGCACAAAAGCATTCCCTCTAACTACAAAACCAGTATGATTAACCACATCCTAGAGAAGCTTTATGGGTTCATTTTAGAAAAGAAGCTTAGCCTTTGGCTTGAGAACCAAGGTAAAAGGGCTAAAATAAAAGGCAAGCTGGTTTTAGGAGACAACACTCGACTGTCGACCACCTTGTCACTCTCGAGATCATTCTAGAGGAATGTCACAATAGTAAAATCGATCTCTTTTGTTGTTTTGTGGACTTTAAAAAAGATTTCAACATTGTCCCTCGAGATAAGATCAAAGAGAGACTTGAAGAGATCATGGTTCCTCATGAACCGAGGATTGTTGTGATCCGCCTCTACGCAACTGTCATTGCCAAGCTTAAGACCAACGAAGGGTGGTCTAACGATATTAAATGCAATATGAGGTGTAAGCAAGGGTGTCCCCTATCCGCTACCCTTTTTGGTATTTACATCAATAAAATAGAGGAGTGTCTAGAAACTACGGGTTGCAAGGGCACCGAGCTCACTAGCATAATCATTAATCTTCTTTACGCTGATGATATCATTCTTCTTGCAAAAAGCCATGGCGACCTAGACAAGCAACTTAAGACTCTTCATGTCTATTGCTCCAAGGTGGGTATGACAGTTAATACCGACAAGACTAAAGTCAAGATCATTAAATCCAAAAAGATCACCCATGGTATTTTCGTCTATGATAACCATTGTCTAGAGTTGGTTTCTTCTTATAAATATTTGGGTATTGACTTTCCTCATCAGCTCAACTGGAATTATAACATCGAGAAAACAATTATTGAAGGTTGGAAAAGTTATTATGAGCTTGAAAACAATTGTAAGTTGATCGATCTTTACATTTGGGGTAAAAAACAGTTACTATTTAAGACTCTCGTCATGCCTGTTGTCTTATATGGATTTGAAGTTTGAGGTTGCAATATATCTAGAGAGTCGAGGAGAAAGATTGAGATGATCCAAAAGAAATTCATAACCTATAACCTCAAGATCAAGGGAAATACACCCTATCATATCCTCTTGATTGAAGCAGGCATGTCCCCCATTGAAAGAAAGACTATGTTTGGATATTTGATGTATAAGAAGAAGCTTTACATCATGGAATCCAAGAGGCTCCCAAAAATTACTTCTAACTTTAGTCAAAACCCCAACTTGTGCCTGAAACACAAGGAGTATAAGGATGCCCAGTCTTGGCTGATATACCAGTAGATTGCATACTCGGAAATGTTTTCCTAGCACCAGTAGAACCACATGGGTCCCTCAGGTGCAAAGGTGGGAAAGCTAGATATTTTATCTCTGTCCCTACATCAAAGGGAACTAGAAAGAAAATTGAGCTTCCTTATATTTCACATCCCAAAATTTCCACGATGGTCCAAACAGCACAAAATCTGGATAAAGCTGAAGCTCGGTTATCAGATCTGAAAGATCTAAAATCTACTCTACGAATAGAAGAACAGCTCAAAATGCCACAGATTAAAAGAAAGATTGAAGAGCTGAAGAAAGAAATTGAAGAGGATTGTTTCTCAAAAGAGCCAAATGCTTTCTGGCACCAAAAGCAGCACACTGTTGGGCTCCCTTACAAGGAAGGATACACAGGCAAACCTTGTAAGAGCCGAGCCATCCCAATGAGCAAAGAATACAGAGATCTTTGCCAAAATGAAATCCAATAGCTCCTGAATAAAAGGTTGATCAGAGAATCCGACAGTCCTTGGAACTACTATGGGTTCTATGTAAACAAGCGAGCTGAAAAAATCAGAGGTATTCCCAGACTGGTCATAAATTATAAACCTCTGAATATAGTCCTAGCTGATGATACTTATCCAATTCCCCATAAAGGTGATCTAATCAGGCGGATAGCAGGAGCCAAAGTCTTCTCCAAGTTTGATTTAAAAGCAGGATTTTGGCAAGTGGCCATTACTGAAGAAGACAAGTTCAAGACCACCTTCAGTATACCAGCCGGACATTACGAATGGAATGTCATGCCTTTTGGACTGAAAAATGCTCCATCAAAATTTCAGAAGGTAATGGACAATATTTTCAGACCATATTTTGATTGGTTGATTGTATACATTGATGATGTGTTAATATTCTCAAGGACTATTCAAGACCATTTTAAACATGTCCGTATATTCAAGAATCTAGTCAAGCATAATGGTCTTGTGCTTAGCAAAAAGAAGATAGAGGTTTTTCAAACCACTATCAAATTCCTAGGCCATACAATCTGTAATGGGCAGATTTCGCTGCAACATCATGCATTAGAATTTGCAGATAAATTCCCGGATGTAATCACAGAAAGAAACCAACTGCAGAGGTTCTTAGGCTGCTTAAATTATGTCAGCAATTTCTATCAAGACTGCGCCAATGACAGAAAGATACTAAATCAGAGGCTGAAGAAGAATCCTCCTGAATGGAGTCCAGTACATACAGCAGCAGTCAAGAACATTAAAGCCAAGGTAAAATCTTTACCTATTTTATATGTCGCTGATGACCTTGCACCTAAAATTGTTGAATCAGATGCAAGCAACATTGGATGGGGTGGAATTCTTAAGCAAAAGATTTGAAAGATAGAACAAGTAGTACAATTTGCTTCAGGTGTGTGGAATCCAGCCGAGTTGAACTACTCCACTATCGAAAAAGAGGTGAAAGCAGCATCGAACTGCATCAGCAAGTTCGAGGTCTATCTTATCAATAAACCCTTTCTTCTGAGAACTGATGCATCTGCTCTGCAGAGAGTCCTAACAAAGGATATTAAGAAAGCCGAAGAAGCTAAGTTTGCTAGATGGCAAGCTTTATTTGCAAATTTTGATTTTCGGGTAGAGCACATTAAAGGAAAAGATAACAATCTACCTAATTTCTTAAGGAGAGAATACATAGAAGAGAAAGATCATGTCATGATGATCATCACTGAGTGGGACCAACAGCAGAAACAAGAAGTCTTAAGGACTATCCTAGATGACCAAGACTGGGAAACATACAAAAACAATTGGAGACCCACATGGCAACTACGAAACACAAAAGTCTTAGATGCTAATTTTCAGCCCCACACTAACATCCAGCACTTTGTACCTGAAAGAAAAGTGTACCCTAAGGGTCGCAAGTGGATCCATGACATGATATACGATAAAGCTAAAAGAGATGTTGCGATTGCACATCAAGCCCTCGAACAAAACTTTCATGATATTGCTGGCATTTGGTGCCATGGAGGATGCAGTACGGGCATCTATGAAAAATACTTTTGTATTTATCGGACCAGGGATCTTTGGAATGAGCAAGGTCATTGGCCGGTCCAGCCATGTGCAAGATGGCCCAGAAATGATCCCAAGATCATTTTTCCTGACACTGTCTATGATTTTGCAGGTTATAAAAGATTATGGTGGGATTTCCTTAATGTCGACGACAAAGAAGAGACTCATTATACAAAGTTGAAATTCAGCACATTAGCAGCTTCCCAGAGAAATCAGCAGTGCCAGTGGTTTCGAGATTGGTGGAATGACTATGGAGTGTGCAGAACTGCTATGGACCCTGTGTACCATGAAGAATATGAAAGAAAATACTGTGAATGGTGTCCTGAACATGGAATTGGAGAATGCTTTCATACCATTTATAAAATTGTCAAAGAAATGACAGTTAAGGAGTGGGATCCATTTCATAGAATAAATTATTCACTCCAAGAATATATGAGGCAACATCTAGAATGGTTAGTCTTAACCAAAGTACGGCATCAAATTATCTTAGGGAAGCCAATGATAGTCCGCAGGATTTACACCAAAGCCTGTAATGAAGAGATAGATTGCCTGATTTAACCGTATTTTGATCATTGTAATAAGTACCAGTCACAAGGGCTTAATTGTGGCCAGTTTCCCGTGAGCTTTGCTATTCCAAAGCATTCACTATGTAAATATTCTTTTCTCGTGGACTTTTATGAAAAAGTATCCACTTTGTTCAGTCAGCCCAATGCTTGATGGGGCCCAGTATTTCCCGTCGGCTTTTACGGAAAAAGCATCCACTTTGTTTTGGTCGCCCTAGTGCGTGGGGCCTAGAAATAATGTTGATCTCGTATAGAAATCTACCAGTACGATTTACTTTGACATTACCCGAAAGCAACTATTCCAGCCCTTGGACCGGAATCTTTGTGCGGACGTCGTCTCAGTCTTATCCGAAAGTATTGATTCCTTCGACTTTTAGGACATGTCACGGATGTCATATAGTGAGGTTTGTCCCCCCCTCATTTCCTATATAAGGAGGGTGTGGCTCATTACCAAGGCATCGACATTTAGAGTTTCATAGAGAGTAAGTCTGAGCTTTGTGTCTGAGTCGAGTATGTCTCCTGCTGTGCATCTGCGGACATCACATCTGATCTGCTTGCACCACGAGAAGAACTCAAGTCCTTAGGTGATTTGGAAGCCTGCGCATTAGTGTGCTCGGCACTGGTGAGAACCTAAAGTGGCTGAATCATTTAGAGAGTCTATCAGTCTGTAAATACGTGTGGTCTGAATCTGAGGCAGAGTCTATCTATCGCTAGGAAGCCTTCGGTATTTCTTGTTCCTTGAGAACGGCATAAGTCCGATAAATGCGAAGATAGTCGATCTTTGTAAAGATCTATTCTCTCTATAATCTCTGCATACATTCTGAAATAAAATGAGTATACATTTCATCTGAATACATTATTTGTGCATCAAAAAATTTGTCTGCTAAGGTAGTGGTTGCCTCTGTATCTTCGTCCGATGTTCGTAGGAAGTTTGCCAAAGGAACGAAGGGACGCCAAGGCTATGTTGGGCGAGGAAGCCGTTGAAAAAGCCGCAGGAGTGTGAAAGCTCTGAGTAGGTTCACCACTGGTTCACCAGGAGTTGGTTTCATAGTCAGAACGAAGAGACTTAGCAAGTAGCAAGCTCGTGGGAGCCCCTGCTAAAATAACCAGGAGTTGGTTTCAGAGTCAGAACGAAGAGACTTAGCAAGTACGAAGCTTGTGGGAGCCCCTGCTAAAAATTGGTATAAGAGCCAGTAACGTTTGGTTCATAAGGTCGGTATTGAAAAAATCTTACTCATATTCAGAATGGAACCTTTCCGAAAGTCAGTTTCTTTCTGAGAGATTGAAGAGAGAGAATCTGAGATTGGAGAAAACCCTTTACGGGATATTTTTTCATCAAGTTCAATTCGAGTACTAAATTCCACTAAACTTGAATATGAAGAACCCCAACCTTCTGCCAGGTGGGCACTGCCTGCCATAGACCCTTCAGAAGTCTATAGTGATTTGTCTATGTTTCATTTAAGAGCCTCAACTAGAATAAGTATTAAAGAGTCTGTTAGTCAGATACAAGAAAATGCCGACTGTATCCAGACTATTTCTCTGTTGAATCCTAAAGAATTATAGGCCGAAGAAAAGAGGTCGAAAACAAGCTATTTGCACTTAGGATGCATTAGGGTAGGAATCACTCCTTTGATCCATAAAGGATTACAAACTTTTGTGCTAGCCACTGTAAGAGATCTCACACACAATAAGTACACAGATTCCTTAATCGGCGGAATTCTTGCACCTTTGTCTGATGGACCAGTCTACTTTGACTGTTTTCCAAACTTCTCTGTATATACTTTTGATGAAACCATAAGTGAGATCCTCCAGCTCCAAATACAGACTAATGCTTTCGATATGAAGAAAAATAGAAATAACTTAGGCATCCAGGTCAAAGCTTGTTTCATACATACTAATACCCTTTGGCCAGCCATCCGCCATGCACCCAGCCGTGAATCAAAGTCCAGTATAGTCGTTCTCACAGATGCCAAAAACCAGAAAGTTGAGCATATGACCATCAAATGGGAACACCTGAATTTTCCAGAACACTGGGTTGTTAATAATCTTAAGCCACTAATGCCAAGAAATATTACCTCTGCAAATATCATAGAAAATCCAAACTCTACTATTATTTCTTTTCCTCGCAGATCCACCATTGACCGCAGAAGAATAGAAGCTGCCTGTAAATCATCTAAATATTACAGAGATCCTTGTACAATAGATATTGCTTATTCTACTTCGTCTTTTAGTTAACATACTTCTTTGGTTGATATAGCTCAACTTGTAAATTATTCTTCTCTGGAAGTTAAATGCCCAGAATGTCAATAGTTGGTAAATCTTCTTACCTTAGCTGAATCCAATATCCATTCAAACCATAATCCTATATCTGGTATTTCACCTCCATCCACATCTATAAGTCCTTGCCCAAATCCTAAATGTGTTGATATTCCTTTTCCTCATGAGCAAGATCCAGACCATGTGCTCATGATCCGTGAAATTGTCACACTAGAAGATGAAAATCCAAGGATGACAGAGATGATGTGCCAAATGAGACCAGCCAAGCCCAGATATGGTTTGGGATACCTTGAACAGGCTAATGGCCTGATTCCAGAATGCAGATTTCGTTCTGTTCCTTCTGACTGCAAAAAGCCTGCAGTAATGGAAATGCACAAATTCTATTCTCTCATGGATGGATGCCTGAAGACAGAGATTAGTGCAGCATGGATGAAAGCCATGCTAAATTGGGATATGTACACTAATCCTCAAGCTGATGAATTTGATCAAACATATACTCCCCATGAAAAGAAAGAGTTGTAAGAGGCCTGGAAAAGATATATGGACACCACTAATACTTGGATATCTTTCTATTCCTGGAAGGATAACATTTGTCCATTACATGTTCTGACTGGATCTTCCAGTACCTCTAAACATGCCTGGACTGCACTAGGTGGGTCTACAGTTGAAACACCTACGACTTTTCCTCCTTATAAATGGAATGTCTTAGGAGAAAATCAAAATGCAGCCAAGGCTATTCCTTTAGTCCAGAAAGACAATAATGCTCTAGGCATTGATGGAAGAATTCAAAAAGCTAGTGAACAACTTAACTGGACAAATACTGCAATAAAAGTCTTGGAAATGAATGTTGCAAAATCTACCGAAGTCAAGGAACATTTTAATATTGTGGAAGTATCTCTTAATGCTGTAAATAAATGTTTGAACAATTTACAGTTTCATTCAAGTTTAATTTCTTCTTATACAAGAGAATCTTTGACAAAATTAGATGGAGTTGAAGAAAAATTAGTTGATCATCTAGATTCAAATAAAAATCTTATTACTGGTTTAAAATAAAAAGTTGACAAAATGAGTTAGTCAAAAATAGAGAAACCAGTCCCAAACTCCTTTTTAGTCAAAAGAAGTATCCAGATTCAAGACCCTGTTAAAAATATTAACAGGTTTCCTTTACTCTTTCCTAAAGAAGTAGCCTCTTCTTCAGAAGCAGAACATACAGACAGAATAACCATTGCATCCTTATTCAAGGAAACAAATGAAGAGGAAGAAAAGGGAAAGAAAGAAGAAACACAAATTCTCCCTATCTATGAACCTCTCGAGCATAGGTTCACTAGATATTTAGCACCAGACCTTGAGGGCAAAGGCAAGCTTCCTGAAGCTCACACCTTTTTTCCAGACTCTCATCAAGAATGGAACATAGATAACATGAGTGTTGGTAAGATCCAACAGATGATAGATCTAATGTATATAGAATACAAACTCATGTGTCTTAGAGGCAAAAGTGAAATAGATGCTTGCAGAACTATTATCCAATGTTTTACAGGGACACTCCTCAGGTGGTGGGAGACAGAATCCTCTCCTAAGCTCATTGAAACAATGGAAGTTGAAGTTCTTAAAGATGAGAAAGGAGATATAATTCATAATCCAGATGGCACAGTCATCAGCAATATGATTGGCGCACTTACGTCAATTATTCTTGAACATTGGTGTGGAAGTGAAACTGAGATTGCTAATAAAAATGAAGTTATTTTGATGAACTTAAAGTGCCATAAGATGTCCCAATATGATGACTTTCATAGAGACTGGATGCGGAGGATCTATGAAGTCAAAGACTCTAAGAACCTGTTATGGAAGCAGGTATATCTTGTTGCCCTGCCATCAAGATTTGTTGATTATATCAGAATGCAGGAAATATTTCAACTTCCTTTTGAGTCTTATACATGGGGTGAGATATATTCTCACATTACAAAAACTTTGATCAGCCTTTGTACAAGTTCAAAAGTAAATAAATCTTTGGGGGAACTCTCCAAATTGCTGGACAAAAAGTCCATCTGCAGCAAGTATGGACTTACACCTGATGATCCTTTGGTTAAAGGAAGAAAAGCCAAGAAGAGAGCCGGAAGAGAATTCGAAGAAATATTCTATAAAAACAAAAGAAATTATCCAAAGGATAAGAAAAGAATTCCAAAACCACCAAGAGGTCAAACCTCCCAAAGAAGAAAGGGGTATTATAAATATGTTCCAAAAACCCATTACTATCACCCCTCTAACATCCACCTACACACTTCTAAGCAGGATAAATGGAACAAACTCACTTGTTGGCTATGCGGCCAAAATGGCCACACATCCTCTAGATGTCCCCAAGGAGAAGATTTGAAGTTAAATAGAGGCAAAAGATCTCAGGAGATTGCCGGAAAAGCCAAGCAAGTGAAACAAGAAATAAGAGAACCAATGCTTTGCATGAAATGTGGTTCTCGGGCACACCGCACAGAGCAGTGTCAAAATCTTGTTATCAGGGAACATGCCCAACAACACCAAATAAAAGAATCTTCATATGATTCGTTCAGTACTTCTTCATCAAAAGAATTACATTCTCACATAGAGCAATGTTCAGATTCCAGTTCTTCTAATTGCTTATGTTCTGACCCAGAAGAATGTCATTGTCATGTTCAATATGAATCTGATTCTGCATATTTCAGTGATTCCAGCGAAGGAGAACCAGAGAGGCCCAAGCCTCAGAAAGAAAAATTCCTCATGGCTGCTATAGAAGAAGACGAACTGAAAATCCTATCACACATTAGAACCATGGAGGAAGGAGACAAGAAGAATCCCCTGATTGAAGCATTTACAGATCATCTCAAATCTAAAGCTTCAAAAGAATCAGGTAAGAAACCCCTATTCATTGATGCATCTTATGAAAGGAATACAAAATCATTTCAGAGGCATCATCAGAAGCCTGGACAAGTGAGATCACTCACTTTTGGGGAGGTAAACAAAGAAATTCATTATCTCAAGACAGAAATTTCTCAGATAAAATTCAAATTGAAGAACTCCAAAAAGGCAAAAAGGTGGCAGGAGATGAAAGCCAACCATGGGATACTGCTCAATATAGCAGTAATCAAGAAATTCAAATTGTTGAAGGGGTGAAGGATCCAAGTTTTGGATTCAAAGACATGAGATTATTTACAATCTCCTATCAGAAACACCATGTCAAGGTGAATATCTGCATCAAAGGGTAAATATTCAAGATGACTGCACTTCATGACTCAGGATCAGATATTGATATCTTCAATATGAAAAATATTCCAGCCAAATACTGGACTACAGCAGAAAGGACAGTTGTTGGTTTAGGCAATAAAAGGTTGCAATATGAAGTACCAGAAACTTCAATGTGTTTTGACACTCACTGTGTCTATCTAAAATTTGCAGTAGCTGACATACCAGTAGATTGCATATTCGGAAATGTTTTCCTCGCAACAATAGAATGACATGGGTCCCTCATGCTCAAAGGTGGGAAAGCTGGATATTTTATCTTTGTCCCTACATCAAAGGGAACCAGAAAGAAAATTGAGCTTCCTTATATTTCACATCCCAGAATTTCCACGATGGTCCAAACAGCACAAAATCTAGATAAAGTTGAAGCTCGGTTATTATATCTGAAAGATCTAAAATCTACTCTGTGAATAGAAGAACAGCTAAAAATGCCACAGATTAAAAGAAAGATTGAAGAGCTGAAGAAAGAAATTGAAGAGGATTGTTTCTCAGAAGAGCCAAATGCTTTCTGGCACCGAAAGCAGCACACTGTTGGGCTCCCTTACAAGGAAGGATACACAGGCAAACCTTGTAAGAGTCGATCCATCCAAATGAGCAAAGAATACAGAGATCTTTGCCAAAATGAAATCTAACAGCTCCTGAGTAAAAGGTTGATCAGAGAATCCGACAGTCCCTGGAACTGCTATGGGTTCTATGTAAACAAGCGAGCTGAACAAATCAGAGGTATTCCCAGACTGGTCATAAATTATAAACCTTTGAATATAGTCCTAGCTGATGATACTTATCCAATTCCCCATAAAGGTGATCTAATCAGGCGGATAGCAGGAGCCAAAGTATTCTCCAAGTTTGATATAAAAGCAGGATTTTGGCAAGTGGCCATTACTGAAGAAGACAAGTTCAAGACCACCTTCATTATACCAGCCGGACATTACGAATGGAATGTCATGCCTTTTGGACTGAAAAATGCTCCATCAAAATTTCAGAAGGTAATGGACAATATTTTCAAACCATATTTTGATTGGTTGATTGTATACATTGATGATGTGTTATTATTCTCAAGGACTATACAAGACCATTTTAAACATGTCCGTATATTCAAGAATCTGGTCAAGTATAACGGTCTTGTGCTTAGCAAAAAGAAGATAGAGGTTTCTCAAACCACTATCAAATTCCTAAGCCATACAATCTGTAATGGGAAGATTTCGCTGCAACATCATGCATTAGAGTTTGCAGATAAATTCCCGGATGTAATCACAGAAAGAAACCAACTGCAGAGGTTCTTAGGCTGCTTAAATTATGTCAGCAATTTCTATCAAGACTGCGCCAGTGACAAAAAGATACTAAATCAGAGGCTGAAGAAGAATCCTCTTGAATGGAGTCCAGTACATACAGCAACAGTCAAGAACATTAAAGCCAAGGTAAAATCTTTACCTATTTTATATGTCGTTGATGACCTTGCACCTAAAATTGTTGAATCGGATGCAAGCAACATTGGATGGGGTGGAATTCTTAAGCAAAAGATTGGAAAGATAGAACAAGTAGTACAATTTGCTTCAGGTGTGTGGAATCCAGCCGAGCTGAACTACTCCACTATTGAAAAAGAGGTGAAAGCAGCATGGAACTACATCAGCAAGTTCGAGGTCTATCTTATCAATAAACCCTTCCTTCTGAGAACTGATGCATCTGCTCTGCAGAAAGTCCTGACAAAGGATATTAAGAAAGCCGGAGAAGCTAAGTTTGCCAGATGGCAAGCTTTATTTGCAAATTTTGATTTTCAGGTAGAGCACATTAAAGGAAAAGATAACAATCTGCCTGATTTCTTAAGCAAAGAATCCATAGAAGAGAAATATCATGTCATGATGATCATCACTAAGTGGGACCAGCAGGAGAAACAAGAAGTCTTAAGGACTATCCTAGATGACCAAGACTGGGAAACATACAAAAAAAATTGGAGACCCACATTGCTGCTCGAAACACAAAAGTCCTAGACGCTAATTTGCAGCTCCACACTGACATCCAGCACTTTGTACCTGAAAGAAAAGTGTACCCTAAGGGTCGCAAGTGGATCCATGACATGATATACGATATAAATAAAATAGATGTTGTGATTGCACATCAAGCCCTCGAAAAAAACTTTCATGATATTGCTGGCATTTGGTGCCATGGAGGACGCAGTATGGGAATCTATGAAAAATACTTTTGTATTTATCAGACCAAGGATCTTTGGAATGAGCAAGGTCATTGGCCAGTCCAGCCATGTGCAAGATGGCCCAAAAATGATCCCAAGATCATTTTTCCTGACACTGTCTATGATTTTGTAGGTTATAAAAGAATATGGTGGGATTTCCTTAATGTCGACGACAAAGAAGAGACTCATTATACAAAGTTGAAATTCAGCACATTAGAAGCTTCCCAGAGAAATCAGCAGTGCCAGTGGTTTCGAGATTGGTGGAATGACTATGGAGTGTGCAGAACTGCTATGGACCCTGTGTACCATGAAGAATATGAAAGAAAATACTGTGAATGGTTCCCTGAACATGGAATTGGAGAATGTTTTCATACCATTTATAAAATTGTCAAAGAAATGACAGTTAAGGAGCGGGATCCATTTCATAGAATAAATTATTTACTCCAGGAATATATGAGGCAACATCTAGAATGGTTAGTCTTAACCAAAGTACATGTTTAAATTATCTTAGGGAAGCCAATGATAGTCCACAGGATTTACACCAAAGCCTGTGATGACTTACTGTATAGAAGAGATAGATTCCCTGATTTAACCGTATTTTGATCATTGTAATAAGTACCAGTCATAAGGGCTTAATTGTGGCCAGTTTCCCGTGAGCTTTGTTGTTCCAAAGCATTCACTGTGTAAATATTCTTTTCTCATGGACATTTATTAAAAAATATCCACTTTGTTAAGTCAGCCCAATGCTTGATGGGGCCCAGTCTTTCCTGTGGGCTTTTACGGAAAAAGCATCCACTTTGTTTTGGTCGGCCTAGTGCATGGGGCCTAGAAATAATGTTGATCTTGGATAGAAATCTACCAGTACGATTTACTTTGATGTTACCCAAAAGCAACTATTCCAGCCCTTGGACTGGAATGTTTGTGCGGACATCGTCTCAGTCTTATCCGAAAGTATTGATTCCTTCCACTTTTAGGACAAGTCACGGATGTCATATAGTGAGGTTTGTCCCCCACTCATTTCCTATATAAGGAGGGTGTGGCTCATTACCAAGGCATCGGAATTTAGAGTTTCATAGAGAGTCAGTCTAAGTTTTGTGTCTGAGTCGAGTATCTCTCTTGCTCTGCATCTGTCGACATCACATCTGATCTGCTTGCACCATGAGAAGAACTGAAGTCCTTAGGTGATTTGGAAGCCTGCCCATTAGTGTGCTCGGCACTAGTGAGAACCTAAAGTGGCTAAATCATTTAGAGAGTCTATCAGTCTGTAAATGCGTGTGGTCTAAATCTGAGGCAGAGTCTATCTATCGCCAGGAAGCTTTTGGTATTTCTTATTCCTTGAGAACGACATAAGTCCGATCAATGCGAAGATAGTCGATCTCTGTAAAGATCTATTCTCTTTGTAATCTTTGCATACATTCTGCAATAAAATGAGTATACATTTCATCTGAATACATTATCTGTGCATCAAAAAAATTATCTGCTAAGGTAGTAGTTGCCTCTGTATCTTCGTCCGAAGTTCACAGGAAGTTCACCAAAGGAACGAAGGGATGCCAAAGCTATGTTATGTGAGGAAGCCGTTGGAAATCCGCAGAAGCATGACGGTTCTGAGTAGGTTCCCCACTGGTTCACCAGGAGTTGGTTTCAAAGTCAGAACGAAGAGACTTAGCAAGGAGCAAGCTCGTGGGAGCCCCTGCTAAAATAACTAGGAGTTGGTTTCAGAGTCAGAACGAAGAGACTTAGCAAGTAGCAAGCTCATGGGAGCCCCTGCTAAAAATTGGTATCAGAGCCAGTAATTTCTGGTTCATAAGGTCGGTATTCAAAAACTCTTACTCATATTCAGAATGGAACCTTTCCAAAAGTCTGTTTCTTTTCGAGAGATTGAAGAGAGAGAATATGAGATTGGAGAAAACCCTTTACGGGATATGTTTGCATCAAGTTCAAGTCGAGTACTAAATTCCGTTGAACTTGAATATGAAGAACCCCAACCTTCTGCCAGGTGGGCACTGCCTGCCATAGACCCTTCACAAGTCTATAGTGATTTGTCTGCGTTTCATTTAAGAGCCTCAACTAGAATAAGTATTAAAGATTCTATTAGTCAGATACAGGAAAATGCCGACTATATCCAGACTATTTCTCTGTTGAATCCTAAAGAATTACAGGCCGAAGCAAAGAGGTTGAAAACAAACTATTTTCACTTAGGATGCATTAGGGTAGGAATCAATCCTTTGATCCATAAAGGATTACAAACTTTCGTGCTAGCCACTGTAAGAGATCTCACGCACAATAAGTACACAGATTCCTTAATCGGCGGAATTCTTGCACCTTTGTCTGACGGACCAGTCTACTTTGACTGTTTTCCAAACTTCTCTATATATACTTTTGATGAGACCATAAGTGAGATCCTCCAGTTCCAAATACAGACTAATGGTTTCGATATGAAGAAAAAGAGAAATAACTTAGGTATCCAGGTCAAAGCTTGTTTTATACATACTAATACCCTTTGGCCAGCCATCCGCCATGCACCCAGCCGTGAATCAAAGTCCAGTACAGTCGTTCTCACAGATGCCAAAAACCAGAAAGTTGAGCATATGACCATAAAATGGAAACACCTGATTTTTCCAAAACACTGGGTTGTTAATAATCCTAAGCCATTAATGCCAAGAAATATTACCTCTGCAAATATCATAGAAAATCCAAACTCTGTTGTTATTTGTTTTCCTCGCAGATCCACCATTGACCACAGAAGAATAGAAGCTACCTGTAAATCATCTAAATATTACAGAGATCCTTGTACAGTAGATACTGCTTGTTCTACTTCGTCATTTTGTAAACATACTTCTTTGGTTGATATAGCTGTTCCAAAAACCCATTACTATCACCCCTCTGACATCCACCTGCACACTTCTAAGCAAGATGAATGGAACAAACTCACTTGTTGGCTATGCGGCCAAAATGGCCACACATCCTCTAGATGTCCCCAAGGAGAAGACTTGAAGTTAAACAGAGGCAAAAGATCTCAGGAGATTGGCGAATAACCCAAGCAAGTGAAACAAGAAAGAAGAGAACCAATGCTTTGCATGAAATGTGGTTCTCGGCCACACCGCACAGAGCAGTGTCAAAATCTTGTTATTAGGGAACGTGCCCAACAGCACCAAATAGAAGAATCTTCATATGATTCTTTCAGTACTTCTTCAGCAGAAGAATTACATGCTCACATAGAGCAATGTTCAGATTCCAGTTCTTCTAATTGCTTATGTTCTGACCCATAAGAATGTGCTTGTCATGTTCAATATGAATCTGATTCTACATATCTCAGTGATTCCAGCAAAGAAGAACTAGAGAGGCCCAAGCCTCAGAAAGAAAAATTCCTCATGGCTGCTACAGAAGAAACGAATTGAAAATCCTATCACACATCAGAACCATGGCGGAAGGAGACATGAAGAATCGCCTGATTGAAGCATTTACAGATCAACTCAAATCTAAAGCTTCAAAAGGATCAGGTAACAAACGCCTATTCATTGATGCATCTTATGAAAGGAATACAAAATCATTTCAGAGGCATCATCAGAAGCCTGGACAAGTGAAATCACTCACTTTGGGGGAGGTAAACACAGAAATTCATTATCTCAAGACAGAAATTTCTCAGGTAAAAATTCAAATTGAAGAACTCCAAAAAGGCAAAAAGGTGGCAGGAGATGAAAGCCAGCCATGCGATACTGCTCAATATAGCAGTAATCAAGAAATTCAAATTGCTGAAGGGGTGAAGGATCCAAGTTTTGGATTCAAAGACATGAGATTATTTACAATCTCCTATCAT
The DNA here is from genome assembly GCA_031772625.1 of Pinus tabuliformis. NCBI lineage: Eukaryota > Viridiplantae > Streptophyta > Pinopsida > Pinales > Pinaceae > Pinus > Pinus tabuliformis. Next base: position 924,300,645 of record CM062807.1, read on the forward strand.
CAACACCATGTCAAGGTGAATATCTGCATCAAAGGGAAAATATTCAAGATGACTGCACTTCTTGACTCAGGAGCAGATATTAATATCCTCAATATGAAAAATATTCCAGCCAAATACTAGACTACTGCAGAAAGGATAGTTGTTGGTTTAGGCAATAAAAGGTTGCAATATGAAGTACCAGAAGCTTCAGTGTGTTTTGACACTCACTGTGTCTATCTAAAATTTGCAATAGCTGATATACCAGTAGATTGCATACTGGGAAATGTTTTCCTAGCAACAGTAGAACCACATGGCTCCCTCAAGCTCAAAGGTGGGAAAGCTGGATATTTTATCTCTGTCCCTACATCAAAGGGAACCAGAAAGAAAATTGAGCTTCCTTATATTTCACATCCTAGAATTTCCACGATGGTCCAAACAGCACAAAATCTGGATAAAGCAGATGCTCGTCTATCATATCTGAAAGATCTAAAATCTACACTGTGAATAGAAGAATAGGTCAAAATGCCACAGATTAAAAGAAAGATTGAAGAGCTGAAGAAAGAAATTGAAGAGGATTGTTGCTCAGAAGAACCAAATGCTTTCTGGCACCGAAAGCAGCACACTATTGGGCTCCCTTACAAGGAAGGATAAACAGGAAAACCTTGTAAGAGCCGAGCCATCCCAATGAGCAAAGAATACAAAGATCTTTGCCAAAACGAAATCCAATAGCTCCTAAATAAAAGGTTGATCAGAGAATCCGACAGTTCCTGGAACGACTATGGGTTCTATGTAAAAAAGCGAGCTGAAAAAATCAGAGGCATTCCTGTTGGGTATACGACCAAAGTCCCACATTGACTAGAAGTGGGGAGGATCATGGGTATATAAGGATGGACAAATATCTCCATTGGTATGAGGCCTTTTGGGGTAAAGCCCAAAAACAAATCCATGAGGGCTTAGGCCCAAAGTGGACAATATCATACCATTGTGGAGATATGTGGTGTCCAGAGTCCTAACAACTGGTATCAGAGCCGAAGGTCTATTTGGCTGATAAACTCGCAGGAAAGAAGGGTTCCTGGTTCGAGTGGGAGCAATGGCGGAAGATGGTAAGTTTAGGGTCGAGAAATTTAACGGCCAAAACTTCTCGATGTGGAAGATGCAGATGGAAGATTATCTGTATCAGAAAGATCTATACCTACCATTGGGCGGAAAAACAAAGATGTCGACGGGTATGAAAGACGAAGAATGGAACCTTCTCAATAGAAAGGCACTCGGAACAATACGGTTGTGCCTTGCTGCGTCAGTCGCCTTCAACATTTCGAAGGAAACCACGACAGAGGGTTTGATGCAGACGTTGTCGAAACTATATGAAAAACCCTCGGCCTCAAACAAGGTATTTCTTATGAAACGGTTATTTAATATGAATATGTCGGAAGGTGGATCTGTTGCAAACCATTTAAATGATTTTAATACAGTTACAAGTCAGTTAAGCTCTGTAGGGGTAAACTTTGATGATGAAGTTAGAGCTTTTTTATTCTTGTGCTCATTACCAGAAAGTTGGAATGGTTTGGTAATGGCCATTAGTAACTTCGTTTCTGGATCTAGTACTTTAAAGTTTGATGATGTTGTCGGTGCTATCCTTAGCGAGGAAATGCGACGGAAAAGCTTCGGTGAGACATCGGGAAATGCTTTGAGTGCAGAGTCTAGAGGAAGAAAAATGGAAAGAGGAAAGAGCTCAGGATATCGCAGTAAATCAAGGGAAGGCAGATTCAAGTCCAGATCAGGGATAGTGTGCTGGAAATGTGGAAAGAAAGGACACCTAAAGAAAGACTGTAGATCTCGGAAGGGAAAAGAAGGAGATGCACAGCAAGAAAACAATCATGAAGAAAATGTGACAGGTGAGGTGTTACAAGATGCTTTGATTCCTTCTTTTGAAAATATTACTGATTCCTAGGTGGTAGATTCAGGGGCTTCATTCCATGCCACACCTGATAAGAAATATTTTCATGACTATGTTCAAGGAGATTTTGGACAAGTTCGTCTGGGTGATGATAAACCCTGTAAAATCGTTGGAATGGGTAAGGTTCTTGTAAAACAACAGAATGGAAACCAATGGCTATTAAAGGAGGTAAGGCATGTTCCAGATCTAAAGAAAAATCTGATTTCAACAGGGCAGTTAGGCAGTGAAGGTTGTGTGGCAACTTTCACAGATAAAGCTTGGAAGGTCACCAAAGGAGCCCTGATAATAGCAAAAGGTGAAAAGGTTGGTACATTGTATTTATGCAATGTATTTCTAACTCTGTTAATGCTTTAAGTTCCAAAGGAGAAGATGCAACATTATGGCATCATAGGATTGGACACATGAGTGAAAAGGGGATGAAGATTCTTCACTCAAGGAATTTGTTGCCAGGTTTGAAGAATGTTGATTTGGACTTCTGTGAAAAATTCATTTATGGAAAACAAAAGAGAGTCAGATTTCTCAGAGTTGGGAAAGAAAAGAAGAATGAAAAATTAGAGCTTGTGCATACATATGTATGGGGACCTGCTCAGGTATCATCTCTCGGTGGCTTTCGTTATTATGTTACTTTTATTGATGATGCAACTAGAAAAACTTGGATTTATTGTATTAAGAATAAATCTGATGTATTTGATACTTTCAAGAAATGGAAATCTTTGGTTGAGATTGAGACAGGAAAGAAATTGAAGTGTCTTAGATCAGACAATGGAGGTGAATATTGCAGCAAAGAGTTTGATAGGTACTGTTCAGAGCATGGAATTCGCAGAGAGAAGACAGTTCCAAGAACACCACAAGAAAATGGCGTGTCAGAAAGGATGAACAGAACAATCATGGAGCGTGCAAGGTGCATGAGATTGCATGCAGGATTGCCTTTACAGTTTTGGGTAGATGCTGTAGATACTGTTGTTTATCTGATAAACAAAGGGCCTTCAAGTTCCTTGGATGGTGGTGTTCCAGAGGAAGCATGGACAGGTAAAAAGGTAAACTACTCTATTTTAAAGCATTTTGGTTGTGAGGCCTTTGTCCATATTGATAAAGAAAATAGAACAAAGCTTGAGGCAAAGTCAAAGAAATGTACCTTTATTGGATATGGTGTTAATGATTTTGGTTATCGCTTATATGATTACGAAAATCACAAAATCATTAGGAGCAGAGATGTAATATTCAATGAAAAGGTCTTGTATAAGAATCAGTTGCAGGAAAAGAAACAGGAAAAGGAAAGCAAGGAATACGCAGTTCTTGATGAAATCACTGAAAAAGTAAAGGTGCCTGAAAATAATAATAATCAACAACCACAACAACAGCAACCACCACAACAACAACAGGCACCCCAAACACCTGAAAGTGGTGTTAGAAGATCTACCAAGATAGGTAGACCCCCTGAACGATACTCTCCTTCATTATATTATTTATTGTTGACTGATTCCGGTGAACCCGAATGTTATGAAGAAGCAATGCAGGTTGAAAGCAGGAAGAAGTGGGAGGTAACCATGGAAGAAGAGATGGACTCCTTAATGCATAACCAGACTTGGGATTTAGTCAGGTTGCCTGTAGGAAAAACTACATTGAAGAATAAATGGGTTTACAGGCTGAAGGAAGAAGATGGAGGAAAACAGAGGTATAAAGCTAGACTTGTGGTGAAGGGGTTTGCACAAAAGAAAGGTATTGATTTTGATGAAATATTTTCTCCTGTTGTTAAAATGACTTCAATCAGAACTATTTTAAGTCTTGTAGCAGCTGAAGATTTGCATCTTGAGCAGTTAGATGTAAAGACAACCTTTCTCCATGGGCATTTGGAGGAAGAGATATATATGCAGCAGCCACAAGGATATGAGGTGAGAGGGAAGGAGAAACTAGTGTGCAGGTTGAAGAAGAGCTTGTATGGTTTAAAACAGGCTCCAAGGCAGTGGTATCTAAAATTTGACAAGTTTATGTCTGAACAAGGTTATACTAGATATCACTCTGATCATTGTGTTTATTTGAAAAAGCAAAATGATGGCAGCTATATTATATTGTTACTGTATGTAGATGACATGCTTGTTGCAGGATCTAACATGCAGGAAATATATGTGCTCAAAAGAAAATTGGCAAATTCATTTGCAATGAAGGATTTGGGAGCTGCAAAACAAATCCTTGGTATGAGAATAACTAGAGACAGGAAAAATCGTAAATTAACATTGTCTCAGAATGAGTACATACAAAAGGTCTTGAAAAGATTTAACATGCACAATGCAAAACCAGTTAGTACACCTTTTGCTAGCCATTTCAAACTTAGAAAGGAAATGTGCCCAAAGACCCAAGAAGACATGGATTATATGTCTAAAGTTCCATATGCATCAGCAGTTGGAAGCTTAATGTATGCAATGGTTTGCACAAGGCCTGATATTGCACATGCAGTGGGAGTTGTAAGCAGGTACATGAACAATCTAGGAAAGGAACATTGGATGGCTGTGAAATGGATTCTCAGATATTTGAAAGGTACCACAAATCAAGCATTATGCTTTGGTGGTTCAAACATCTCCCTACAAGGATATGTTGATGCAGATATGGCAGGTGACAGAGATAACAGGAGGAGAACTACAGGATATGTATTTACTGTTGGAGGAACAGCTGTCAGTTGGGTTTCAAAAATCCAAAGTGTTGTTGCACTTTCAACAACAGAAGCAGAGTATGTTGCTGCTACAGAGGCTAGTAAAGAAATGATTTGGTTACAAAGGTTTATGGGTGAATTGGGTAAGGAGCATGATATGGGCACGTTATACAGTGATAGCCAAAGTGCCATTCATCTTGCAAAGAACTCAGCATTTCACTCCAGGACTAAACACATACAACTCAAGTACCATTTCATACGATCAGTGTTGGAAGATGGAGAGTTGAAGTTGGAAAAGATACACACTAGCCAGAATCCTGCAGATATGCTAACAAAAGTTGTAACCAGGGAGAAACTGAGAGTATGCTCAGTTTCAGTTGGTCTTCAAGGATGACAATGAAGATGAGAAACAGCCAGGTCCAAAGAGGAGTCATTGTCCAGCAAATGGAGCAGTGGTGGAGTTGCTACAATCAGTCTCCAAGTGGGAGATTGTTGGGTGTGGAGCCTGATTATCTTCTATATTCAAAGGTATCGCCACATAGGAACCCAGTTCGAAATCGGGGCGGCAACACCCCCGAAGCTAAAAACAGCTGTAAAATTGCCTTGTAAGAGTATAGTAATTTCTAGTCAATCTGGGCCGTTCATTAGGCGGATGATCTCACGGTAGAACTTATGTTTGGTTTAGGGTTTTTTGTCCTAGAAGGCAACCCCTCTCTTTGTATGAGGGTATTGTATTTGAGGCTGTGTGATAGATGCGTATTCTGTGAGCGAGAAACAGAGAGGTTAGACTGTGAGAGAAAACAGAGGATATTACAGCGGATTTGTTGTAGGTTGTGTCTCTTCATTTTGCTGGATAATAGAAAGGAAGGACTGGCTGTTCGGGGTGGACGTAGCCCAAACTGGGTGAACCACGTATATCTGTGTCTCTCTTGTTTTGTGCATTTTCTGTGTTTATATTTCTGCAATATTTTATGTGTTCATAAATTATAAACCTCTGAATACAGTCCTAGCTGATGATACTTATCTAATTCCCCATAAAGATGATCTAATCAGGCAGATAGTAGGAGCCAAATTCTTCTCCAAGTTTGATTTAAAAGAAGGATTTTGGCAAGTGGCCATTACTGAAGAAGACAAGTTAAATACCACTTTCAGTATACCAACTAGACATTACGAATGGAATGTCATGCCTTTTGGACTGAAAAATGCTCCATCAAAATATTAGAAGCTAATGGACAATATTTTCAGACCATATTTTGATTTTTTGATTGTATACATTGATGATGTGTTAATATTCTCAAGGACTATTCAAGACCATTTTAAACATGTCTTTATATTCAAGAATCTGGTCAAGCATAATGGTCTTGTGCTTAGCAAAAAGAAGATAGAGGTTTTTCAAACCACTATCAAATTCCTAGGCCATACAATCTGTAATGGGTAGATTTCGCTGCAACATCATGAATTAGAATTTGCAGATAAATTCCTGGATGTAATCACAGAAATAAACCAACTGCAGAGGTTCTTATGCTCCTTAAATTATGTCAGCAATTTCTATCAAGACTGCGCCAGTGACAGAAAGATACTAAATCAGAGGCTGAAGAAGAATCCTCCTGAATGGAGTCCAGTACATACAGCAGCAGTCAAGAACATTAAAGCCAAGTTAAAATCTTTACCTATTTTATATGTCGTTGATGACCTTGCAACTAAAATTTTTGAATCGGATGCAAGAAACATTGGATGGGGTGGAATTCTTAAGCAAAAGATTGGAAAGACAGAACAAGTAGTACAATTTGCTTCAGGTGTGTGGAATCCAACCGAGCTGAACTACTCCACTATTCAAAAAGATGTGAAAGTAGCATGGAACTGCATCAGCAAGTTCCAGGTCTATCTTATCAATAAACCCTTGCTTCTGAGAACTAATGCATCTGCTCTGCAGAAAGTCCTGAAAAAGGATATTAAGAAAGCCAGAGAAGCTAAGTTTGCCAGATGGCAAGCTTTATTTGAAAATTTTGATTTTCACGTAGAGCACATTAAAGGAAAAGATAACAATCTACCTGATTTCTTAAGCAGAGAATACATAGAAGAGAAAGATCATGTCATGATGATTATCACTGAGTGGGACCAGCAGTAGAAACAAGAAGTCTTAAGGACTATCCCAGATGACCAAAATTGGGAAACATACAGAAATAATTGGGGACCCACATGGCAGCTGCGAAACACAAAAGTCCTAGATGCCAATTTGCAGCCCCACACTAACATCCAGCACTTTGTACCTGAAAGAAAATTGTACCCTAAGGGTCGCAAGTGGATCCATGACATGATATACGATAAAGCTAAAAGAGATGCTACGATTGCACATCGAGCCCTTAAACAAAACTTTCGTGATATTGCTGGCATTTGGTGACATGGAGGATGTAGTACGGGCATCTATGAAAAATAATTTTGTATTTATCGGACCAGGGATCTTTGGAATGAGCAAGGTCATTGGCCGATCCAGCCATGTGCAAGATGGCCCAGAAATGATCCCAAGATCATTTTTCCTGACACTGTCTATGATTTTGCAGGTTATAAAAGATTATGGTGAGATTTCCTTAATGTCGACGACAAAGAAGAGACTCATTATACAAAGTTGAAATTCAGCACATTAACAGCTTCCCAGAGAAATCAACAGTGCCAGTGGTTTCGAGATTGGTGCAATGACTATGGAGTGTGCAGAACTGCTATGGACACTGTGTACCATGAAGAATATGAAAAAAAATACTGTGAATGATGCCCTGAACATGGAATTGGAGAATGTTTTCATACCATTTATAAAACTGTCAAAGAAATGACAGTTAAGGAGTGGGATCCATTTCAGAATAAATTATTCACTCCAACAATATATGAGGCAACATCTAGAATGGTTAGTCTTAACCAAAGTACAACATCAAATTATCTTAGTGAAGCCAATGATAGTCCACAGGATTTACACCAAAGCCTGTGATGACTTACTGTATAGAGGAGATAGATTCCCTGATTTAACTGTATTTTGATCATTGTTATAAGTACCAGTCACAAGGGCTTAATTGTGGCCAGTTTCCCGTGAGCTTTGCCACTGCAAAGCATTCACTGTGTAAATATTCTTTTCTTGTGGACTTTTATGAAAAATTATCCACATTGTTCAGTCAGCCCAATGCTTGTGGGGCCCAGTCTTTCCCGTGGGATTTTACGGAAAAAGCATCCACTTTGTTTTGGTTGGCCTAGTGCGTGGGGCCTAGAAATAATGTTGATATCGGATAGAAATCTACCAGTACGATTTACTTTGACGTTACTCGAAAGCAACTATTCTAGCCCTTGGACTGGAATCTTTGTGCGGACGTCATCTCAGTCTTATCCGAAAGTATTGATTCCTTCCACTTTTAGGACAAGTCACGGATGTCATATAGTGAGGTTTGTCCCCCCCTCATTTCCTATATAAGGAGGGTGTAGCTCATTACCAAGGCATTGGCATTTAGAGTTTCATAGAGAGTCAGTCAGAGTTTTGTGTCTGAATCGAGTATCTCTCCTCCTCTGCATCTCTGGACATCACGTCTTATCTGCTTGCACCACGAGAAGAACTCAAATCCTTAGGTGATTTGGAAGCCTGCGCATCAGTGTGCTCAGCATTGGTGAGAACCTAAAGTGGCTGAATCATTTAGAGAGTCTATCAGTTTGTAAATGTGTGTGGTCTGAATCTGAGGCAGAGTCTATCTATCGCCAGGAAGCCTTCGGTATTGCTTGTTCCTTGAGAACGGCATAAGTCTGATAAATGCGAAGATAGTCGATCTCTGTAAAGATCTATTATCTTTGTAATCTCTGCATACATTCTGCAATAAAATGAGTATACATTTCATATGAATACATTCTCTCCGTAATATATGCATACATTCTGCAATAAATGAGTATACATTTAATCTGAATACATTATCTGTGCATCAAAAAAGTTGTCTGCTAAGGTAGTAGTTGCCTCTGTATCTTCGTCCGAAGTTCGCAGGGAGTTCGCCAAAGGAACGAAGGGACACCAAGGCTGTGTTAGGTGAGGAAGCCATTGAAAAAGCCACATAAGCGTGAAAGTTATGAGTAGGTTCACCACTAGTTCACGAGGAGTTGGTTTCAGAGTCAGAACGAAGAGACTTAGCAAGTAGCAAGCTCGTGGGAGCCCCTGGTGAGCTTGCTACTGGCTAAGTCTCTTCGTTCTGACTCTGAAACCAACTCCTGGTGAACCAGTGGTGAACCTACTAATAAAATTCACGCTTCTGCAACTTTTTCAATGGATTCCTCGCCTAACACAGCCTTGGCGTCCCTTCGTTCCTTTGGCGAACTTCCTACGAACTTCGGACGAAGATACAGAGGCAACTACTACCTTAGCAGACAATTTTTTTGATGCACAGATAATGTATTCAGATGAAATGTATACTCATTTTATTGCAGAATGTATGCAGAGATTACAGAGAGAATGTATTCAGATGAAATGTATACTCATTTTATTGCAGAATGTATGCAAAGATTACAAAGAGAATAGATCTTTACAGAGATCGACTATCTTCGCATTTATTGGACTTATGTCGTTCTCAAGGAACAAGCAATACCGAAGGTTTCCTGGCGATAGATAGACTCTGCCTCAGATTCGGACCACACGCATTTACAGACTGATAGACTCTCTAAATGATTCAGCCACTTTAGGTTCTCACCAGTGCCGAGCACACTGATGCGCAGGCTTCCAAATCACCTAAGGACTAGCGTTCTTCTTGTGGTGCAAGCAGATCAAACATGATGTCCGCAGATGCAGAGCAGGAAAGATACTTGACTCAGACACAAAACTCAGACTGACTCTCTATGAAGCTCTAAATGTTGATGCCTTGGTAATGAGCCACACCCTCCTTATATAGGAAATGAGGGGGGGACAAACCTCACTATATGACATCTGTGACTTGTCCTAAAAGTGGAAGGAATCGATACTTTCAGATAAGACTGAGACGACGTCTGCACAAAGATTCCAATCGAAGGGCTGGAATAGTTGCTTTCGGGTAACATCAAAGTAAATCGTATTGGTAGATTTCTATCTGACATCAACATTATTTCTAGGCCCCATGCACTGGCTCAACCAAAACAAAGTGGATGCTTTTTTCGTACAAGCCCACGGGAAAGACTAGGTCCCATCAAGCATTGGGCCCACTGAACAAAGTGGATACTTTTTCATAAAAGTCCACGAGAAAAGAATATTTACATAGTGAATTCTTTGGAATAGCAACGCTCACGGGCAACTGACCACAATTAAGTCCCTGTGACTGGTACTTATTACAATGATCAAAATACGGTTAAATCAGGGAATCTATCTCTTCTATACAGTAAGTCATCACAGGCTTTGGTGTAAATCCTGCGGACTATCATTGGCTTCCCTAAGGTAATTTGATGTTGTACTTTGGTTAAGACTAACCATTCTAGATGTTGCCTCATATATTCTTGGAGTGAATAATTTATTCTATGAAATGGATCCCACTCCTTAACAGTCATTTCTTTGACAGTTTTATAAATGGTATGAAAATATTCTCCAATTCCATGTTAAGGGAACCATTCACAGTATTTTCTTTCATATTCTTCATGGTACACATGGTCCATAGCAGTTCTGCACACTCCATAGTCATTCCACCAATCTCGAAACCACTAGCACTGTTGATTTCCCTGGGAAGCTGCTAATGTGCTAAATTTCAACTTTGTATAATGAGTCTCTTATTTGTCGTCGACATTAGGGAAATCCCACCATATTCTTTTATAACTTGCAAAATCATAGACAGTGTCAGGAAAAACGATCTTGGGATCATTTCTGGGCCATCTTGCACATGGCTAGACCGGCCAATGACCTTGCTCATTCCAAAGATCCCTGGTCTGATAAATACAAAAGTATATTTCATAGATGCCCGTACTGCGTCCTCCATGGCACCAAATGCCAGCAATATCATGAAAGTTTTTTTCGAGGGCTTGATGTGCAATCGCAGCATCTATTTTAGCTTTATCGTATATCATGTCATGGATCCACTTGCGACCCTTAGGGTACACTTTTCTTTCAGGTACAAAGTGTTGGATGTCAGTGTGGGGCTGAAAATTAGCATCTAGGACTTTTGTGTTTCGCAGCTGCCATGTGGGTCTCCAATTGTTTTTGTATGTTTCCCAGTCTTGGTCATCTAGGATAGTCCTTAAGAATTCTTGTTTCTGCTACTGGTCCCACTCAGTGATGATCATCATGACATGATCTTTCTCTTCTATGTATTCTCTGCTTAAGAAATCAAGCAGATTGTTATCTTTTCCTTTAGTGTGCTCTACCTGAAAATCAAAATTTACAAATAAAGCTTGCCATCTGGCAAACTTAGCTTCTCCGGCTTTCTAAATATCCTTTGTCAGGACTTTCTGCAGAGCAGATGCATCCGTTCTCAGAAGGAAGGGTTTATTGATAAGATAGACCTCGAACTTGCTGATGTAGTTCCATGCTGCTTTCACCTCTTTTTCAATAGTGGAGTAGTTCAGCTTAGCTGGATTCCACACGCCTGAAGCAAAACAAAACAAAGTGGATGCTTTTTCCGTAGTAAGCTCGTGGGAGCCCCTGATGAGCTTTCTACTTGCTAAGTCTCTTCGTTCTGACTCTGAAACCAACTCCTGGTGAACCAATGGTGAACCTACTCAGAGCTTTCATGCTTCTGCGGCTTTTTCAATGGCTTCCTCGCCTAACACAGCCTTGGTGTCCCTTCGTTCCTTTGGCGAACTTCCTGCGAACTTCAGATGAAGATACAGAGGCAACTACTACCTTAGTAGACATTTTTTTTGATGCACAGATAATGTATTCAGATGAAATGTATAATCATTTTATTACAGAATGTATGCAGAGATTACAGAGAGAATGTATTCAGATGAAACGTCTACCCATTTTATTGCAGAATGTATGCAAAGATTACAAAGAGAATAGATCTTTACAGAGATTGACTATCTTCGCATTTATTGGACTTATTCCATTCTCAAGGAACAAGCAATATCGAAGGCTTCGTGGCAATAGATAGACTCTGCCTCAGATTCAGACCACACGTATTTACAGACTGATAGACTCTCTAAATGATTCAACCACTTTAGGTTCTCACTAGTGCCGAGCACACTAATGCGCAGGCTTCCAAATCACCTAAGGACTTGAGTTCTTCTTGTGGTGCAAGCAGATCTGACATGATGTCCGCAGATGAAGAGCAGGAGAGATACTCGACTCAGACACAAAACTAAGACTGACTCTCTATGAAACTCTAAATTTCGATGCCTTGGTAATGAGCCACACCCTCCTTATATAGGAAATGAGGGGGGGACAAACCTCACTATATGACATCTGTGGCTTGTCCTAAAAGCGGAGGGAATCGATACTTTCAGATAAGACTGAGACGATGTCTGCACAAAGATTCCAATCCAAGCGCTGGAATAGTTGCTTTCGGGTAACATCAGAGTAAATCGTACTGGTAGATTTCTATCCGACATCAACATTATTTCTAGGCCCCATGCACTAGGCCAACCAAAACAAAGTGGATGCTTTTTCTGTAAAATCCCACGGGAAAGTCTAGGCCCCATCAAGCATTGGTCCGACTGAACAAAGTGGATACTTTTTCATAAAAGTCCACGAGAAAAGAATATTTACATAGTGAATGCTTTGGAACAGCAACGCTCACGGGCAACTGACCACAATTAAGCCCCTGTGACTGGTACTTATCACAATGATCAAAATACGGTTAAATCAGGGAATCTATCTCTTCTATACAGTAAGTCATCACAGGCTTTGGTGTAAATCATGTGGACTATCATTGGCTTCCCTAAGATAATTTGATGATGTACTTTGGTTAAGACTAACCATTCTAGATGTTGCCTCATATATTCCTGGAGTGAATAATTTATTCTATGAAATGGATCTCACTCCTTAACTGTCATTTCTTTGACAGTTTTATAAATGGTATGAAAACATTCTCCAATTCCATGTTCAGGGAACCATTCACAGTATTTTCTTTCATATTCTTCATGGTACACAGGGTCCATAGCAGTTATGCACACTCCATAGTCATTCCACCAATCTCGAAACCACTGGCACTGCTGATTTCTCTGGGAAGTTGCTAATGTGTTGAATTTCAACTTTGTATAATGAGTCTCTTCTTTGTCGTCGACATTAAGAAAATCCCACCATATTCTTTTATAACCTACAAAATCATAGACAATGTCAAGAAAAATTATCTTGGGATCATTTCTGGGCCATCTTGCACATGGCTGGACCGGCCAATGACCTTGCTCATTCCAAAGATCCCTGGTCTTATAAATACAAAAGTATTTTTCATAGATGCCCGTATTGCGTCCTCCATGGCACCAAATGCTAGCAATATCATGAAAGTTTTTTTCGAGGGCTTGATGTGCAATCGCAACATCTATTTTAGCTTTATCGTATATCATGCCATGGATCCACTTGCGACCCTTAGGGTACACTTTTCTTTCAGGTACAAAGTGCTGGATGTCAGTGTGGGGCTGAAAATTAACATCTAGGACTTTTGTGTTTCGCAGCTGCCATGTGGGTCTCCAATTGTTTTTGTATGTTTCCCAGTCTTGGTCATCTGGGATAGTCCTTAAGACTTCTTGTTTCTGCTGCTGGTCCCACTTAGTGATGATCATCATGACATGATCTTTCTATTCTATGTATTCTATGCTTAAGAAATCAGGCAGATTGTTATCTTTTCCTTTAATGTGCTCTACCTGAAAATCAAAATTTGCAAATAAAGCTTGCCATCTGGCAAACTTAGCTTCTCTGGCTTTCTAAATATCCTTTGTCGGGACTTTCTACAGAGCAGATGCATCAGTTCTCAGAAGGAAGGGTTTATTGATAATATAGACCTCGAACTTGCTGATGCAGTTCCATGCTGCTTTCACCTCTTTTTCAATAGTGGAGTAGTTCAGCTCGGCTGGATTCCACACACCTCAAGCAAATTGTACTACTTGTTCTGTCTTTCCAATCTTTTGCTTCAGAATTCCACCCCATCCAATGTTTCTTGAATCTGATTCAACAATTTTAGGTGCAAGGTCATCAGCGAAATAGAAAATAGGTAAAGATTTTACCTTGGCTTTAATGTTCTTGACTGCTGTTGTATTTACTGGACTCCATTTAGGAGGATTCTTCTTCAGCGTCTGATTTAGTATCTTTCTGTCACTGGCTCAGTCTTGATAGAAATTGCTGACATAATTTAAGCAACCTAAGAACCTCTGCAGTTGGTTTCTTTCTGTGCTTACATCCGGGAATTTATCTGCAAATTCTAATGCATGATGTTGCAGCGAAATCTACCCATTACAGATTGTATGGCCTAGGAATTTGATAGTGGTTTGAAAAACCTCTATCTTCCTTTTGCTAAGCACAAGACCATTATGCTTGACCAGATTCTTGAATATACGAACATGTTTAAAATGGTCTTGAATAGTCCTTGAGAATATTAACACATCATTAATGTATACAATCAACCAATCAAAATATGGTCTAAAAATATTGTCCATTACCTTCTGAAATTTTGATGGAGCATTTTTCAATCCAAAAGGCATGACATTCCATTCGTAATGTCTGGCTGGTATACTGAAAGCGGTCTTGAATTTGTCTTCTTCAATAATGGCCACTTGCCAAATTCCTACTTTTAAATCAAACTTGGAGAAGACTTTGGCTCCTGCTATCCACCTGATTAGATCACCTTTATGGGGAATTGGATAAGTATCATCAACTAGGACTGTATTCAGAGGTTTATAATTTATGACCAGTCTGGGAATACCTCTGATTTGTTCAGCTCGCTTGTTTATATAGAACCCATAGCAGTTCTAAGGATTGTCGGATTCTCTGATCAACCTTTTATTCAGGAGCTGTTGGATTTCATTTTGGCAAAGATCTCTGTATTCTTTGCTCATTGGGATGGCTCGGCTCTTACAAGGTTTGCCTGGGTATCCTTCCTTGTAAGGGAGCCCAACAGTGTGCTGCTTTCAGTGCGAGAAAGCATTTGGCACTTCTGAGCAACAATCCTCTTCAATTTATTTATTCAGCTCTTCAATCTTTCTTTTAATCTGTGGCATTTTGAGCTGTTCTTCTATTTGCAGAGTAGATTTTAGATCTTTGAGATCTGATAACCAAGCTTCAGCTTTATCCAGATTTTGTGCCGTTTGGACCATCATGGAAATTTTGGGATGTGAAATATAAGGAAGCTCAATTTTTTTTCCGGTTCCCTTTGATGTAGGGACAGAGATAAAATATCCAGCTTTCCCACCTTTGAGTCTAAGGGACCCATGTGGTTCTACTGCTACTAGGAAAACATTTCCCAGTATGCAATCTACTGGTATATCAACTACTGCAAATTTTAGATAGACACAATGAGTGTCAAAACACACTGAAGCTTCTGATACTTCATATTGCAACCTTTTATTGCCTAAACCAACAACTATCCTTTCTACAGTAGTCCAGTATTTGGCTAGAATATTTTTCATATTGAGGATATTAATATCTACTCCTGAGTCAAGAAGTGCAGTCATCTTGAATATTTGCCCTTTGATGCAGATATTCACCTTGACATGGTGTTGCTGATAGGAGATTGTAAATAATCTCACGTCTTTGAATTCAAAACTTGGATCCTTCACCCCTTCAGCAATTTGAATTTATTGATTACTGCTATATTGAGCAGTATCCCATGGCTGGCTTTCATCTCCTGCCACATTTTTGCGTTTTTGGAGTTCTTCAATTTGAATTTTTATCTGAGAAATTTCTGTCTTGAGATAATGAATTTCTCAGTTTACCTCCCCCAAAGTGAGTGATCTCACTTTTCCAGGCTTCTGATGATGCCTTTGAAATGATTTTTATTCCATTCATAAGATGCCTCAATGAATAGGGGTTTCTTTCCTGATTCTTTTGAAGCTTTAGATTTGAGTTGATCTGTAAATGCTTCAATCAGGTGATTCTTCATGTCTCTTTCCTCCATGGTTCTGATGTGTGATAGGATTTTCAGTTCGTCTTCTTCTGTAGCAGCCATGAGCACTTTTTCTTTCTGAGGCCTGGGCCTCTCTGGTTCTTCTTCGCTAGAATCACTGAAATATGTAGAATCAGATTCATATTGAACATGACAAGCACATTCTTCTGGGTCAGAACATAAGCAATTAGAAGAACTGGAATCTGAACATTGCTCTATGTGAGCATGTAATTCTTCTGCTTAAGAAGTACTGAAGAATCATATGAAGATTCTTCTATTTGGTGTTGTTGGGCACGTTCCCTGATAACAAGATTTTGACACTGCTCTGTGCGGTGTGCCCGAGAACCACATTTCATGCAAAGCATTGGTTCTCTTCTTTCTTGTTTCACTTGCTTGGCTTTTCCAGCAATCTCTTGAGATTTTTTGCCTCTGTTTAACTTCGAATCTTCTCCTTGGGGACATCTAGAGGATGTGTGGCCATTTTGGCCGCATAGCCAACAAGTGAGTTTGCTCCATTTATCCTGCTTAGAAGTGTGCAAGTGGATGTCAGAGGGGTGATAGTAATGGGTTTTCAGAACATATTTATAATACCCCTTTCTTCTTTGGGAGGTTTGATCTCTTGGTGGTTTTGGAATTCTTTTCTTATCCTTTGGATAATTTCTTCTGTTTTTATAGAAGATTTCTTTGAATTCTCTTCTGGCTCTCTTCTTGGCTTTTCTTCTTTTAACCAAAGGATCATCAGCTGTAAGTCCATACTTGCTGCAGATGGACTTTTTGTCCGGCAATTTGGAGATTTTATCCAAAGATTTATTTACTTTTGAACTTGTACAAAGGCTGATCAAAGTTTTTGTAATGTGAGAATATATCTCATCCCATGTATAAGACTCAAAAGGAAGTTGAAATATTTCCTGCATTCTGATATAATCAACAAATCTTGATGGCAGGGCAGCAAGATATACCTATTTCCATAACAGGTGCTTAGAGTCTTTGACTTCATAGATCCTCTGCATCGAGTCTCTATGAAAGTCAACATATTGGGACATCTTATGGCACTTTAAGTTCATCAAAATAACTTCATTTTTATCAGCAATCTCAGTTTCACTTCCACACCAATGTTCAAGAATCATTGATGTAAGTGCGCCAATCATATTGCTGATGACTGTGCCATCTAGGCTATAAATTATATCTCCTTTCTCATATTTAAGAACTTCAGATTCCATTGTTTCAATGAGCTTAGGAGAGGATTCTATCTCCCACCACCTGAGGAGTGTCCCTGTAAAACATTGGATAATAGTTCTGCAAGCATCTATTTCACTTTTTCCTCTAAGACACATGAGTTTGTATTCTGTATACATTAGATCTATCATCTATCGGATCTGACCAACACTCATGTTATCTATGTTCCATTCTCGATGAGAGTCTAGAAAAAAGGTGTGAGCTTTAGGAAGCTTGCCTTTTCCCTCAAGGTCTGGTGCTGAATATCTAGTGAACCTATGCTTCAGAGGTTCATAGATAGGGAGAATTTGTGTTTCTTGTTTCTTTCCCTTTTCTTCCTCTTCATTTGTTTCCTTGAATAAGGATGCAATGGTTATTCTATCTGTATGCTCTACTTCTGAAGAAGAGGCTACTTCTTTAGGAAAGAGTAAATGAAACCTGTTAATATTTTTAACAGGGTCTTGAATCTGGATACTTCTTTTGACTAAAAAAGAGTTTGGGACTAGTTTCTCTATTTTTGACTGACTCATTTTGTCAACTTTTTCTTTTAAACCAGTAATAAGATTTTTATTTGAATCTAGATGATCAACTAATTTTTCTTCAACTCCATCTAATTTTGTCAAAGATTCTCTTGTATAGGAAGAAATTAAACTTGAATCAAACTGTAAATTGTTCAAACATTTATTTACAGCATTAAGAGATACTTCCACAATATCAAAATGTTCCTTGACTTCGATAGATTTTGCAACATTCATTTCCAAGCCTTTTATTGCAGTATTTGTCCAGTTAAGCTGTTCACTAGCTTTTTGAATTCTTCCATCAATGCCTAGAGCATTATTGTCTTTCTGGACTAAAGGAATAGCCTTGGCTGCATTTTGATTTTCTCCTAAGACAATCCCTTTATAAGGAGGAAAAGTCGTAGGTGTTTCAACTGTAGACCCATCTAGTGCAGTCCAGGCATGTTTAGAGGTACTGGAGGATCCAGTCAGAACATGTAATGGACAAATGTTATCCTTCCAGGAATAGAAAGATATCCAAGTATTAGTGGTGTCCATATATCTTTTCCAGGCCTCTGACAACTCTTTCTTTTCATGGGGAGTATATATCTGATCAAATTCATCAGCTTGAGGATCAGTGTACAAATCCAAATTTAGCATCACTTTTATCCATGCTGCACTAATCTCTATCTTCAGGCATCCATCCATGAGAGAATAGAATTTGTGCATTTCCATTACTGCAGGATTTTTGCAGTCAGAAGGAACAGAACAAAATTTGCATTCTAGAATCAGGCCATTAGCCTGTTCAAGGTATCCCAAACCATATCTGGGCTTGGTTGATCTCATTTGGCACATCATCTCTGTCATTCTTCGATTTTCATCTTCTAGTGTGACAATTTCACAAATCATGAGCACATGGTCTGGATCTTGCTCATGAGGAAAAGGAATATCAGCACATTTAGGATTTGGGCAAGGACTGATAGATGTGGATGGAGGTGCAATACCAGATCTAGGATTATGGTTTGAATGGATATTGGATTCAGTTAAGGTAAGAAGATTTACCAACTCTTCACATTCTAGGCATTTAACTTCCAGAGAAGAATAATTTACAAGTTGAGCTATATCAACCAAAGAAGTATGTTTACAAAAGGACGAAGTAGAACAAGCAGTATCTATTGTACAAGGCTCTCTGTAATATTTAGATGATTTGTAAGCAGCTTCTATTCTTCTGTGGTCAATGGTGGATCTGCAAGGAAAAGAAATAACAACAGAGTTTGGATTTTCTATGATATTTGTAGAGGTAATATTTCTTGGCATTAATGGCTTAGGATTATTAACAACCCAGTGTTCTGGAAAAGTCAGGTGTTCCCATTTGATGGTCATATGCTCAACGTTCTGGTTTTTGGCATCTGTGAGAATGACTGCATTGGACTTTGATTCACGGCTGGGTGCATGGCGGATGGTTCACCAAAGGGTATTAGTATGTCTGAAATAAGTTTTGACCTAGATACCTAAGTTATTTCTCTTTTTCTTCATATCGAAACCATTAGTCTATATTTGGAGCTGGAGGATCTCACTTATGGTTTCATCAAAAGTATATACAGAGAAGTTTGGAAAACAGTCAAAGTAGACTGGTCCATTAGACAAAGGTGCAACCATTCCGCCGATTAAGGAATCTATGTACTTAATTTGCGTGAGTTCTCTTACAGTGGCTAGCACAAAAGTTTTTAATCCTTTATGGATCAAAGGATTGATTCCTACCCTAATGCATCCTAAGTGCAAATAGTTTGTTTTCAACCTCTTTGCTTCGGCCTGTAATTCTTTAGGATTCAACAGAGAAATAGTCTGGATACAGTCGGCATTTTCCTGTATCTGACTAACAGACTCTTTAATACTTATTCTAGTTGAGGCTCTTAAATGAAACATAGACAAATCACTATAGACTTGTGAAGGGTCTATGGCAGGCAGTGCCCACCTGGCAGAAGGTTGGGGTTCTTCATATTCAAGTTCAGCAGAATTTAGTACTCGACTTGAACCTGATGCAAACATATCCCGTAAAGGGTTTTCTCCAATCTCATATTCTCTCTCTTCAATCTCTCGGAAAGAAACAAACTTTCGGAAAGGTCCCATTCTAAGTATGAGAAGAGTTTTTGAATACCAACCTTATGAACTAGATGTTACTGGCTTTGATACCAATTTTTAGCAGGGGCTCCTAAATAACGAATAATTTGATTTCGATCATTTTTTATTAAAATATGTACCTTGAGGTACTATCATAAATATGCAAATAAATGAAAATTTCATATAAAGTTGGAATTCATTAATGTGAAACAATATTCACGAGGTGGTAAGACAACTGGCAAGCTTGGGAGGTCGTCGAGCACAAACTTGTATGGAAGATGTACTATCTAAGAGCATGGATGGAAATAGCACTTGCCTTATTGTAATGACCACTCCCTATTAAGGTCGATATTGGCGTGGAACAAAAAGAATCCTGTAGAAGAAACTGAGTGGTTATCATGGTCGCCATTGGTGTTACAACAAAATAGAATCCTTTAGAAAAAAATTCTTGGCTAAAAAAAATCATTTAGAAGAAATTCCTTGGCTAAAAAGAATCATTTATAAGAAAGTTCCTTGGTTATGGTTAAAGAGGCTGGTTGAAAAAGGACTTTATAGGACGATTAGAGCAAAGATTGGAAATATTAAGAAACTCTTAAACGAGTTCGAGCTTATCGCAAAAAAGGTTATCATTTAAAAAGTATAGAGGCTAATTCTGAAGATAATGGATCTAAAATTGAGTTTTCCAAAGTATAGAGCATAATTTTGAAGATCATGCATCTAAAATTGAGTTTTCCAAAGTCACAAGAGTAGTGAAAGGAATAGAGGTGTTAAAACAAAAAGGAAGGATTCAAGGAATATAAGTTAAGTTGGTTGATTGGTACCAATAATGATCGTGTAGACTATGTTTGGAAGTCGAATTTTATAAATATAAGAGGATTAAATGGAAAGCGAAAATATTGTTATATTAGTTTATTTAGAAGACATAGATTTAGAATGGATTTTTCTTTTGTTATCAAAATCATGGAAGCTTACGTAGTGGACATCACTTAAAACATATGGTGATCCCACATCCAAATGTTGGCAAGAATGAATCCCCCAATAATTTTTTGAGCATTATAAGCATGTGTAATTAATGTGGGAATGGTCTTGTACAAATTTTCATAATATACTATTTTTTTGAATTGCCTAAAAAACACCCCTTTTAGGTGATTCTCTTCCATATGTCATGGAATTTTACACCCTATGGGAATAGTTCACAAATGATATTTTATATAATCTCTATAATACAAGGAAGTATTTGTTTTCATTATATACAAAACACAACACAAATTCACATAGCATAATGCCTCTCCAATATGTTCTCATCCAGTGTACATAAGGAAGGTAGACATACAAGTGGCGCCCACATGAGATGATGGACTACTAGACTTGTGTATATATAGATATATATTAGAGAACACTAAATATATTGCAGAGAAAATGATGGATGGGTGACCATATTACCATTTGATCCTAATCCCACAACTAAGGAATGAAGTTCTCCCCATATGACAAGGACCCTCTTTTTCTAGTTAGTTTGTTCCCAAAATTTTCTTGGTGGATTATTGAAACTAATTCATGACATACCATAGGAAAAGTGCATCATTTCTCATTCTCATTATGGAAACTCTAAAGGTTTATGGGGTTTATGGCATCAACACAAAGATGGTTTGAACATTGAGAGTTCTAAAAAATGGTGGAGTTCAGCTACTAAGACTTTGAAGATCCCTTAGTTCAAGATTTTTCTTCTAGTCATCTCTAAAATAGAGCATCCTAAAGATCCAATGTAGAGCAACAATAAATTAGAATCCAATGTCATTGATCTTCATCTGAAAACTAAAATATTGGGCTCGAGTAAGATGTCATCTTGACATGATAAAGACCTTTTGGATTCTACAACGCCTTTGGTTTCAATCATTGTTTGATATCGCAATTCACTTTAGCCCATTTTTATATTTTGTATTAATTTATTTTTACCTTGAAAATTACCTATTTCATGATTCTTTAATCTTCTGCTATGAACCATAATTCATAGTTGTAATTTTCATCAAATTTTCTTAAAATTTATATTTTCATTTAGCTAAATATCTAAAATATTTTAGATAAAAAAATTTCTTATAAAATATATAAATATAAATATTTGAATTCATTTATAAAATATGAACAAATATTTAATGATTTTTCTGAAATAAAAATTTACCAAAAAATCTGAATACATAAATATTTATATAAAAATTATTAATTCTACCTCCTTATTAACACAATATAAATAATTACTTTAAAATGTAAAGAAAATACAATTTGAATTTCTACTCATATAAAAATTTAAATTGATTTTAAATCATAAAGTAATCTTTCTCTCACATACACATAATCAATCAATCAAATTTACATTTTTCACAAATAAAAATAAAAATTATATATATATATATATATATATATATATATATATATATATAGATATATAATGGAAAATCCAATAATTAGATTCAAATTGAGGTGAGTTAGTTAGATGACATTAATAGTGCAAGTTGGTGAATGGTAATTTTTTTTCTTTTTATATTATGAAAAAGGAGGTTGCCCTATACTCAACAACCCACAATCATGCTCACATACTCAACAACCCACAAAATTATGCTCTATATTAGGCTTCCCTCAAATGTCACTCTGAGATCATAAACACCATTCAACTTTTATGATGCATTTGGTTCCAATCTGTGACGAATAAAATAATATAAAATAATATAAATATAATGTAAAATATAATAATCATAAATAATAGTTAGTTAAGCTGGTAATTAGGTTGAAGAGGCATGTCTAATAGGACATGACTCTTTCATGAAGAGACACTTGCTTGGTATATAAGAAAGCCTCTCGTTCTCATTTGTAATTCGTTATTCATTCTTATTCATTTTATTGAATATAATATTTGTATCCTCAATGGATATCTTGACATTCCAAGTCTTCTGGAATAATTAATCTGTAGAAGGAATTTTGTTCGCTTCATTTGCTATTAGAGCCGCATTTGGTTGATCACTAGGCCTTTGGCTATCAACCTATCATCAACCTTGTTGCTGTCATAATTGAAGCATTTCGCCACACATTGGGAGATTCTCCATTTTTTAGGTCTTTGGCCATTTGCTACTATTTAAAATAATAATAATAATAATAATAATAATAATAATAATAAAGAATAAAGAAGAAGGGTATATAAAAAAAGAGGAAAGGAAATAATATATTATGAACAAACTAAAAAAAATTGAAATATATATATATATATATATATATATATATATATATAGATATATATATATTAAAAAAGGTTTTACATTATTGATAAAAAATTACATAATAAAAATAAGCGGGAATCTTTTCAAGTATATTTAAGAATTTTTACATGGAGAAGCCCGTGATTTTAGAAACCAATGGTAATTGCCCGTGGTTTTAGAAACTAGTGGTAAATTTTACATTTTATGTGGAGAACATTAACCTAGGTTTTATAATCAACCCATGGTAATTGCCCATGGTATTTTAGAAACCAATGGTAATTGCTCGTTGTTTTAGAAACCAGTGGTAAGTTTTACATTTTACGTGGAGAACATTAACCGAGGTTTTAGAAACAACCCATGGTAATTGCCCATGGTATTTTAGAAACCAATGGTAATTGCCCGTGGTTTTAGAAACCAATGGTAAGTTTTACATTTTACGTGGAGAACATTAACCGAGGTTTTAGAAACAACCCATGGTAATTGCCCATAGTATTTTAAAAGTAAAAGATATTTTGATAAACATTGGACAAAAAAGGTGTGATCTAAATAATTTTAATCGTTCAAATCTAAAGATTGTGACCGTACCAAGAATCACGTCTCATCCAATTTTTCTAAGAAAAAAATATTATTATAATTATAAAATGGGATACTATATGCCTTATATAGTTACATATAAAAGGAAAAGCGGGTCTCAAAAAAATATATAAATTTTATATAATTATAATTTTATAATATATATAAATTATAATTATATAATATATATAATTTATAATTATATATATTAAAAAAAAATATTATTATATAAAAAATTTATTAAAAGAGTGAACCAAAAAAAGAAAAAGAAGAAGAGAATATTTGATATATATATATATATATATATATATATATTAGATTTTTATAAGAGAGAAGTGGAAATATATTTTATAAATTAAAAGAATATATAAAAAAAAAGAGAAATTATATAAAAAGAGAGTAAAAAAAAGAAGCAATTTAAAAAAAGATTTAATATTCAAGAAGCAAAAATGGAATCTAATATAAAAATAAAGGCCATAAGATTCCCCAAAGTTGTAGCCAGAGACGGTAAAGCGCTATTTAACATTAAAGGAACTCTCGCAGGAAAAGATGTTATTATTTCTATTTCTCCGGCAGAAGATTCAAATTATATAACACCTAAAATCGCAAACCAACTAGTGATTCCACAGTCAAATATAGCTAAAAAATTAGAATTAGACCTTTTTCGCAATAAAATATATGACATAGCCAATTTATAGTTAAACATTGAAGATTATACATTTGTATCACAATTCTTAGTTCAGACCCTATGGAACAATCAAGGTGACATTATTTAGGGTTTACCTTGGATGGAAACTCTAGGTTCCTTTATTCTAAATACAAAGAAGAAGTTTTTAACATTTTCTTACAAGAAGAAGAAAATAATGCTCCAAGATTTTCCACTAAAACCAAATTTAGTAACACCCGAAGATATCTCAAATATTTTAAAAGTAATGTCTCAAGAAGGTAAAAAGGTATTACAAAATATGCAAAAAGAAATTGACAAAATCAATGTTGACAAAAATGAAGAAGTTTCTCGATTTAAAAACCATAGCGAAAAATTACTGTTGCAAATTAAGAAACTTAAGAAGGATAAGGAGTCATTAGAAAACAAGGTACAATAACTTATCGAGAAATAATCATCAAATGTAGGAATTCAAGTTGATGACAAAACAACAAATACCGATCCAGTGAATATGACAACTCAAGAAGAAAAGTCAGTTGAAGAAAAGACACACGTAGATGTTGCAGTTCAGACAATGGACATCCCAAGTGAATGTTCCATAACCAATTCGACAACATCTTCACCAGAAGAAAATCTAAAAACTCCATATCGACATCTGAATCACGAGAGTGGACCAATAAACCATGCTATGTATCGGTACCATTCATGCAAGAAACAACAAACTGATGTTCTAGATAATAGTGATGTAATATCAATTCAGTCTTATGCTAACAAGTCGTTACAAAATTCCAGTGATCATAATACTATATAGAAGATTAATCTAGAATGGTCTGATCCCTTCTCAGTGCGACAATTTTGTTTGTCACTAAAAATATCATATCAGCTTATATCGACGAAGATGACTATTCCAAGACAGAAAGACGTTCGAAGCTGAAAAAGAGATCAAACCTTTTGTCATCGACAAGCTTTGAGGACAAAGCTTTTTGAGGAAGGAGGCAATGTAATGAATAAAATATATAAAATAATATAAATATAATGTAAAAGATAAATATCATAAATAATAGTTACCTAAGCTAGTAATTAGGTTGAAGAGGCATGTCTAATAGGACATGACTCTTCATGAAGAGACACTTGCTTAGTATATAAGCAAGCCTCTCGTTCTCATTTGTAATTCATTATTCATTCTTATTCATTTTATTTAATATAATATTTGTATCCTCAATGGATGTCTTGACATTCCAAGTCTTTTGGAGCAATTAATCTATAGAAGGAACTTTGTTCACTTCACAATCATAACAATCATGCTCGATATTGTGTTTCCATGAGATATCACCCTAAAATGATAAATTGAGATGGGTTAGTTGGATTACATTAATAGTGCGAGTTTGTGAATGGTAATTTTTTTTATATTATGAAAATGGAGGTTGCCCTATATTCAACAACCCGCAATCATGCTCACATACTCAAGAACCCACAAAATTATGCTCTATATTAGCTTCCCTCAAATGTCACTCTGAGATCATAAAGACCATTTAACTTTTATGATGCATTTGGTTCCAATCATAACAATCATGCTCGATGTTGTGTTTCCATGAGATATCACTCTAAAATGATAAAGTGTTAGGCTAAATACTTTGGTATTACTTTGTATATTATTAATTATATGGTAGTTTTTCCTGTTAATAAATTACTGAGAAGTTATTGAGACATAATTGTCTCCTCTCTACTATTTATTTTTATAAATAAATGTTTGCGACATCAATATAGTAATTTCAATTTTGGAGTTTATTCACGGCCCTGTTGACTATGGTATCAAAGAACTACTGAAATTATAAACTCCATGTTTTGAGGTTAATCTTTAGGAATGACCGGTTGGGATTAGTGCATCATGATGGAGTTAAGCGCCAAATTGGAAATGATAGGATCGAAGTAGGGCTACACAATTGAGCGCACATGTCATCTCTAGAACCAACACATTATTGTTCACTAGACTAGTTAATCAGCTGACTTGTATGATCTAAATTTCCAAAGTATTATTGGCATCCATTGGAGACTGTTGAAGAATCTAGGGCAAGTGAATTTAATGAGATTCTTCTAGCACGATAACTACTTGTGAGGTATTTTAACTTTTCTTCTTAGCACAATCTTCATCTGTTCTTATTAGAGTGTGTCTTCTTACATTCATTAAATAGTCACCAAAAACAAAGAGACAAGAACACAATATGCTTGGTTTGTTTCTAGGGTCGAAACCTTTCACTCTTTAAGAGGAAACCCCGCACAAAATTCTTCTTATAAAGATTCCAATTGACGAATACCAAGACCATGACCCTTGACCTACTAAAACACTCCAAGACCAATACACCAATCCTCTTCTTTGTCACTACTGATATAATCATTATTACTTCTGCTTCACCGAGGTCATCATTATTGCACCTTCATTGAGATATTCATCATAACAATGAAACCATTATTGTTACAGCATAGCTCCATTTTCACTTAGATAATTTCTGCATTCTTACTGAGATCATCACCATGTCAACGAGGTCTCTATGAGAGTTGCACTGAGATATGGATGATGACCTTATCTTCATCATGACTGAGATCATGATTGCTATTCTACCGAGATCATGACTGTGTACCAAAATGTCGAGACTGTACCTATGTCTAGAGAGAAATGTTGAGTGTGTATGACTGAGAGTTCCTTTCACCAAGATCTTCATCACCAATTATGTCGAGATTGTGTGTGCTACAGTTGGATCCCTGAGATCATCTTTATCAACAAAACTATGACTGTAATTTCATCCTTCACCAAGATCAGTATCATCAAACTACCACCGAGGAGGAGACTCTGATTTTTGGAAAATGTAATTACCTTTCATTAAGATCTGAGCCACCGAGGAGGAGATCCTGTAATTGCTTACTATCATCACCACCAAGATTACAAAGGTATCTAAGATCCTGTACCCATCCGAAGTTGTAGAGATACTTGTCTGAAATTTCTCTCTTTTTGTGATGACCCTAACTGC
The DNA here is from genome assembly GCA_031772625.1 of Pinus tabuliformis. Taxonomy (NCBI): domain Eukaryota; kingdom Viridiplantae; phylum Streptophyta; class Pinopsida; order Pinales; family Pinaceae; genus Pinus; species Pinus tabuliformis. The sequence continues at coordinate 924,327,578 of CM062807.1, forward strand.
ATATAAATAGTAGACAACCTTGTATATAAGCCAACATGATAGAGTGAAGTGTTGTGTCTACTTTTTGCAAGTCGACATGACTTATTTAGCTATTTAATTCATTTTTACACGCTGACATGACGAAGAGGATTGTGTGTTGGAAATAATACTGAGAGGGGGGTGGGTGAATCAGTATTCGAAAATCAGATACTTTTTCATTTTCATATTCGGATTCATATACGCTACTTCAGTTAAGGATATCCACGTATATACGCGACTGTGTTAACAGCAACTAGCATACATCCAGTAAAATTTATGATTTAGTTAGTTCATCTTCAATGAATGCATCAAAACGTTATTAACCATATGAACAGTAAAAAGAACATATCATCACACATAAAGAGCACACATGAACACCATGATATAAGTTGGAAACCCAAAGTGGGTGAAAACCACCTGCTGCAATTTGTTTCTATCTTCCTTTAATAAGAAACTTCTTTTACAATGTACTGGTGCAGTCCTTTACCAGTACGCAGGCTGCATCTTGCAGAGGGCTACAACCCTCTTAGCTCTTGTACTAGCCGATCCATTTACTAGTACGTAGGCGCTGGCCTACTGAAGGCTCCAACCTTCACTCGTTTTCCAGCTGCTCCTGGAAGGGAGCTACAACCCCCTAGCTCTTGTACTGGCTGATATGTTTACTAGTACGTAGGTGCCTACCTACTGAACTTTACGATCTTCCAGGGACCACGTTTCATACATTTTCATACTGGATCCATAAAACTACACCTGCATCATCAATCTCTGAATCACCCAATACTGAAACCCTGTCAACAACACAGTCACCAGAACACAAAACAGATAACATAACTCTGCAACAACAATAAGATCCAACTGCATCTTCAAATATCATACTTCATGTTGTATACGCTACTCGGACGAACCCAACCTGCGTGTATACGCGCTTTTACCAAAGATAACCCGCGTACAGATCTGCAAACTCTAACTTAAAACTTTGCAGCTATTTCAGACATCAAAACATAACATTTACAGAATAAACATGCGTCAATAATTTAGATCTAGTCTATCCATAATCAAACCATATAATCATACACCTTCCAAGCCTTAATATCCTGATCCATCATCCATCATCATCCGCATAGGTGCATCCTTGATTCAGATCAAGCTAAGCATCACTAACTCATAACCAGCATACTAGATCTCCCACTTCATCAAATATTCATCACATTCTCGCTCTCTCCTTGGCCTAATGATCTTCTCCTTATATAGGTTTAGGCTTCTCTCAATACCATGGTCCAAAACCATGTAGAAACAATACCTTGGACCCAATACCTGGGTTCAACACTTCGGACGCAATACCAAGGACCAAAACCATAGGTCTAAATACCACGGACCCAAAACTTCATTTTCCAACATGTACGCGCATTTACTTCTGTGAACTTGCGTGTGTACGTATACGCGCATTTTGCTCCGCTCAACCACGTGTATACGCGCTTTCATCAAGTCTAACCCGCGTATACCTTTCTTTTGACCTACTACACTAGATCTGCCATCTGATTAAGTTGCCATCACCTATATCATACCTCTGAGTGAGTTGCCATCAAGGACAACACCTGTATCATAATGCCAACATTGTGCTTGTCGATTGGAGGGCCACTTGACATTGTTCGTGACTCAAATACATTTGATATAACCCAAGAAGGGTTTTTAACATTTTCTTTGACTAATTTGATTTTCCTATAGCACTTCAACACGTGCTAGACCTATGCAATGAGCAAGAAACTCATTTTTACAATTTACAAAATAATATTTCTTTTCTTTTACAATTACAAAGATAAAAATTACTTTTATGAAGACCAAACCTAGTTACAGTTTCTTCAACACTCCCTCTTAATTAGGGAGGTAGTCATAATGGTACTTGGTTATTCTCAATCTGAAGAATTTCTCATAAGAAGAATCAGATTGGTAATCCCATCTGTATAGCATCATATCAACTAGCATTGTCACAGTGCAAGGCCTTGACTAGAAACTCCATCTCTCCATGAGACCATGAGCTAGAATCCTGGTGAGACCAATGACTGTAGACACCTTCATCATTGTCTCTCAAGGTACATACCCACCCTGGTGTTTACTAAGTATGACCTACTAGAGCTATTCTTATCTTAGATTCCCAACCCTCAAATAATATCGGTCCTCTTGCCTACTCTTATCTTGGATGCCCTACACATCCTCAAAGAGCATCAGATGCCAAATGATTACCCAATACTCCATTCTTTCTTCCAAGTGAAACAAGAATGTTGTGTCTATCTCTCCCTCTCAATTAGGGAGGATACATCCATCATGTGTCTACATTTCTCTTCATGGCCTTCACTAAGACTTATGGTTGTTAGTTCTGCTCTAATGCATGATACATGAAATATAAAAACACAAATGTCACTCCTTTTTAATCAGTGGTTACCCAATCCAAGCTCCCTCTTAATCAGGGACCTGTCTTTTCATCAGCAGCTTATTCTTCATGGGTCCTTCAGCTACTTGTTCAACTTCTTTCCTTGATGTTATGAAATTTATTTGAGAGTCTTCCTTGTAGGGAATCATCCATCAATCACTTTCCTTCATGATTCGTCATGTCACTCCTTTCTTCATGGAAAGTGGCCTTCTTCATATTTGAAACCTTCAACATATGGCTACTTCTTCCTTATCATGTTTCTTTAAGGATTTTCCATCTACCATATGAATGTTAGTTGTACTTGTATTTTCAATTCTTGTTCCAATAGTCTTGCATGAACTCATCTAGATATTATTCAAGAAATCACAACATTAAATCAAATCGTACCTTTCGAGATGACTATTCATCGTTGATTAGGAGCTCAAAATTTGCCAAAAATTAAAATTTTTCATAATGGTTTGGAACCTAAATGACCACGTAGATCTCATTTTCCTGATTCTAGCACAACCGGTTTCGCGGAAAACCGATATCATATGCTCAAGATATTGCGTGTTGATCGTTTGCTCAAACAAGCAAATTTTTTGTGGTTGCTGACAGGGATGCTGACTGGGCATCCGTAAAACCTAGTCAGTAAAAGGAATATTCTTGGTATATTTCTGCGGCATATTCTTTGAAATATTCTCAGATTCGATGGCATCATTCTATTGGTCCACGTGTTTTTGTTTGGGTCAATGAGGAGGTGACACAAGGCTAAGCCTAAGGCCGCCACGTGTCCTCCTTGTGTTAATGCAAGCTTTTGTATGGCTGACAGGGGGGAGGCCAAGCTTGACCCCGTGACCTCCCATCACACATGGCAACGAATTACCAATGCGCCCACATGGTTTCACTTAACCTGTAAGGGAGGAGGGTTCATTTTAACATTTATTGTGCATGGTATGGGGGGCGGGCAGACTTAACCACCCCCCATGGGAATGATGACCATTGTTTAACGTAACCACTAATGGTCACTGCCAAACAAGACTGCTAAGAGTCACCACCAATTGCTCCACATGTGAACACGCCATCACAAACCGCTAGCATTTTATGTAACTGGCAGAGGGAGGGGGCTAGCCCCTGGGCACATAGTCCCCCATATGACCAATATTTTGGTTTTCAAGCCTTGACGGATAAATTAGCGGTCCTACAAATCCACCTGAAAATTGTGGAATTCGTCGCTCCGTTAGTGGAAAATGGGGCGGAATTGTAGGATGGTGCCGAATTTTGTTCAATTTGTAGAGCGAATAGTGGGAAAACTATGAGAGGTAATAACTTCTCCAGTTTTTGACCAAATTGGGGTAAAAAAATGCTAGATAACCATTTTTGGACATTATGGACTCATTGGGGCAGATCTCAGAATCAAAGGAGCACTTCTCGATAGGATTTTTCCAGATTGAAGTCTATGCTACCATGGTCACCCAAAGTGTTGATTCAGTTTATGGAGGAGTTTGAAGATGGAGATGACCTTGCAGGGCTTTTACAGCCTCCATGTGTTTTCTGCAACAACTATTACAGTAGTGTTGTAGCTTTTATTCCTCTTTTCTCTATGTTTTTTGGATAAGAGACTTGTTTATGTACTTCAATTGGATTGTGGCACTGTTGATGCTATATGAAGTTGGAGTATGGGGTCTTGGTGTAAGATACCTTTGTTTTCTGAATTTTTACATGTTTTATTGTAGGTCTACATGTATATTGAATGATAACTCTTGCATAATTTCGTTTCTTTGAAGGAGAAACTAACCATTCCATTTCTCAGCACTTTATGTACTCTTCTTTTCTAAACATTAAGCATAATTAGAAGGGACCATGCCATCAGATCTTATCCAAGGAGATGTAGCCCAAGAGGAGTGAACTCCTTTAATAATGGCTAGTGTATTACTGATTGATGCATGCTTCCATTCAGTGTTTTGATTTCATGGCTAAATATTTTCATGAAATTAACATAAGAAAGCACACATAAAAACTTATGTTTTTACTTGCTATTTTGGAGTAAAAATCTCAAGCACATTTTTATATTATGATGAGGATCTTAGCATAGAAATATAATATTCCACATTCAGAGCAAGTTGGTATCAGAGCACTGGTTTTATTTGTGCAAGGAGGAATTGAATGTTGTTTGCAAGTGAATGTGTTTTGAAGCTCAAGTGAGGAGAAGGTTTTGGAAAGGAGAGAGAGATTATTACAGTCTCTACCATTTGTTCTACCTCAATTTGCAATAGAAGCTTCAAGCAAATCATGTCCCAAAGAGGAGAGCCTACAATAACGTAAGAGGATGTGAAGGCTTTTAGGAAGGCTTTCTTAGACATGGAAAAAATGGTCAAAATCCTCTACGAAGAGAGGAATACCAAATTACAAGGTGAAAGCTCTAGACCTCCAAGAGGAAAATGTTCTCTGAGGTAAGAAGGTAACAAGAATGGTGATAAACCACCATTTTCTCCACAATCGTCATGTTTTTATACAACTCTTATGCAAGATGATAGTGTAGAAAGTCCCTAAGAGAAGGTGGATGGGAAAGTTTGTACCTTATGTCCACATGATGTGGAGGATGAGGTTCTATCAACACCCAAATTCAAGGAGATAAAATAAGAGAGCCAAAGAGTCCAAGAAGACACATCCAAAATCAAATGACAGTTTTAAAACATATTTGTATGTCAATCAAAAGATGAGGCAAATGGTAAGAATTTACATGATTCTTCTTTACATGAAAGTGTTGATGTAAATTCATTTGCAACCTTTGAAAAACATAGTAAAGGCATTGGATCCAAGCTCTTGACCAAGATGGGCTACAAGGGAGGAAGCCTTGGAGTGAACCATCAAGGCATTAAAAATCCTATTGAGGCAAAGGAGAGGCCTAAATATGAAGGCTTAGGCTATGTTGCAAAATAAGAATGGTCTTCTAGAAACAACTCATGGGTATTGTGTTCCTTTTTCCATAACAGAGGACATGAGGAGGCAAGATGTTGGGATTTGGATCCAGAATTCGTACCCACTTGGTTCCTCAAGTATAAGGAGGAATTAAAGTGCAAAACATCTCCAAAGGGAGATGAACAAGTTGCAGAAGAAAGAAATATAAGTTATTCTTTCCATGCAAGTTCCTCACACAAGAAGCGTAAGCCAAAGGACAAAAAAAGGAGGTATAATCATCCTTTTAATTCAAATGATTTTCATAATGGAAAATGACATGTTGATTTGAATAACACGTTGAGGAATGTGTTTCCATGCACCTTTTTCCTTTCATCTAACCATTGTGTAGATAAGTGCTATAAAAGGAAAGGGATCATCAAGAAGATGTTTATGTCTAATGGAATTGAGACCAAAAAGAGAAAATCTCATCCAAGGTTAAAAACATGTGAGCCAAGAGAAGATCAAAGGAAATTTTGTACTCATAGCAAAATCAATGGGCATTGGGTCTAGAAGTGTTTGAAATTGTTTCCACAACTTCATCCTAGCAAGGGAAAGAAAATTATGCAAGCACCAGAAGAGGAAGCGACAAAAGAAAAAGTGGTGCAAGATGCGACCATCCCTAAAGCAGCTCCAAAAGAAGAAAAAGTTCAAATAGAGGGTTCATTTACCTGGTTGGGTAAGAAATGGGCAGACTATTTGTGCAGCTGAAGTTTGTAAATCTTTGTTTTGCACTAGTTTCATATCCCCATAGTTGGGCAATTTGTAAAAGTGATGTTAATAAACAAATCACTTATATGCAACAATGTTTTCTTTAGGCATTGTTATGCTAGTTTGGCTTCTTGATAGTCAATTTGAATGGAAATTTTGGGAGTCAAGTTTATTCCAGCTTGTAAAATTAATTTTTATTTGTAGTTTAAGAAAACATTTTCTAAAACTATTGTATGAGTAGTTGTAGCACATTTAGTATATTACAGGTGTGTTAAGCACTCAAGTTATACAAGTATCCACTATGTGAAACTTTTTCTAGTTCATTTGTCAAAGTATTTTTGGGATCTTATCCTTGATAACGATTTTGCAGAAAAGCGCCATGGAAATTCTTCTTGGGAAGGATGTTGTTGTTGATGGCCATAGTGACATGGACAAGCCGAGAAGACCATTTAATTTGAATTCTTTGGTCGAGTTATATTTCAAGTCCAGCTTGAGAAAGAGGCAAGACAAGTACAAGGCACTAAAATCATCGATTGGATCGAGTTTGGAAAAGTGAAGGAACTGTACCTTCAAATGCTAAACAATTGAAAGTGAACTTTTGTGGACCAAAAATTTTCAGTGGGGAAGAGTGATCAGGAGGTTAAAATTTTCCAAAAATTCAAGGTTGTCAGAATGGTTTGGAACTCGAACAACCGCGTAGATATCGTCGTCTTGATTCCAGTGCGACTCATTTCATGGAAAAACAGATATCATATGCTCAAGATATCGCATGTTGATCGTTTGCTCAGATAGGAAAAAGTTTTGTAGGTGCTGATAGGGATGCTGATTGGGCATCTATACATCCTAGTAATCAAAATGAATATTCTTGATATATTCTTATGGTATATTCCTTCGGCATATTCTTCGGAAAATTTTCAAGTTTGGTGACATCGCTCTATTGGTTCACGTGTTTTTGTTTGGGCCAATGAGGAGGTGACATGTGGATAGGCCTAAGGTCGTCACCTATCCTCCTCATGTTAATGAAAAATTTTGTATGGCGGGCAGGGGGAGGCCGGGCTCGACCTTGCAACCTCCCATCACATAGGCTAAAGACTTAGCAATGCACCCACACAGTGTCAATTAACCTGTAAGGGAGGCGGGTTCATTTTAATGTTTATTGTTGCACGATATGGGGGGCGAGTGAACTTAACCACCCCCTATGTGAACGCTAACCACTGTTTAATGTAACTATCAACGGTCACCGCCAACGAAGACTGCTAACAATCACCACCAATGGCTCCACATGTGAACACGTTGTTGCAAACCACTAGAATGTTATGTAACCACCAGAGAGAGGGGGCCAGCGTCGGGGGCTAGACCCTGGTTGCATGGCCCCCCATATGACCAATATTTTGGTTTTTAGGTCTCAGTGACTAAATTAATTATCCCACAAATTTGCCCGAAAATTGGGGAATTTGTCGCTCCGTTAGCGGAAAATGTGGCAGAAATTGTAGGATGATGCCGAATTTTGTGCAATTTGTAGAGCGAATAGTGGGAAAACTAAGAGAGGTCATAAATTCTCCAGTTTTCAACCAAATTGGGTGCAAAAAGAGGCTATATAGCCTTTTTTGGACATTCTGGACTCATTGGAGCAGGTCTTAGAATCAAAGGAACACTTCTAGATATGATTTTTGCAGATTGAAGTCTATGGTGCCATGGTCAAAAAGATTGTCGATTCAGTTTATGGAGGAGTTTGAAGATGGAGATGACCTTGCAGGGGTTTTCTAGCCTCCATGTTCTTTCTGAAACAACTATTACATTAGTGATGTAGCTTTTATTCCTCTTTTCTCTATGTGTTTTGGAGAAGAGACTTGTTTATGCACTTCAAGTGGATTGTGGTACTATTGATGCTATATGAAGTTGGAGTATGGGGTCTTGGTGTAAGATGCCTTTGTTTGCTCAAAGTTTACATGTTTGACTCTAGGTTTACATGTATATGGACTGATAACTCTTGCAGAAGCTTGTTTCTTTGAAGGATAAATTAACCATTCCATTTCTCAACACTTTATGCACTCTTCTTTTCTAATCATTGAGCATAATGAGAAGGGTTCATGTCATTAGAGTTGATCCAAGGAGATGTATCCCAGGGGAATTAAACTCCTTTAACAATGGATGGTGCATTACTAATTGATGCATTCTTCCATTCAGTGTTTTGATTTCATGGTTAAATTTTTTCATGAAATTAACATAAGAAAACACACATAAAACTCATGTTTTTACTTGCTATTTTGGAGTACAAACCTCAAGCACATTTTTGTATTTTGATGAGGATCTTAGCACAAAAAACTAATATTCCACATTCAGATTGGTAGGCCTCTAAATTAGACATAAATTAAGGCCCATACTTCTAAATTAGACATAAATTAAGACATATTACCATACCTCAGCACATTAAACCTCTCTTTTTGCATTAGATGATGTATTTTTAACTTTAATATATTAATTAGGAAAGTTTATGGATAATTGCATATTTATGCCTAATATTATTTATTTTTGTGGAATATTATGAAAATATTAGGCAGATTATGAAGATTTGGAGGAGGAGATAATTTAGGGACTTGCTCCTTGATACAAGAGGATCACTATTAAATAATAAATCAACAAGATATTATGGAATTATGGCACAAATTGTGGAACTCCAATGATTGAGAAAATCTAGGAATGTGTTCCCTGCCATTTAATGCAGATTCCTAGTATTCGGAATCAAATCCACTAATCAAGGGATTTTGGTGGGGAAATCTTCCTCCATTCATGGAGAGTGATTCCTAAGCATTTTGTATAAGTACCAAGTTGAATTTTCCTCTAGGGATATATTTTTTCATTAGTGCTCTTGTGGAGAGAACTCATATTTCTGCAGCTCCATTGTATTTTCTTGCAGGGATGTAATTGTATTGATGGAAATAATGAATATCCATGTCATGTTCAGCTTCTAAATCTTGTTCTCCTCCATAGGACTTTGATTTTCCTTGGGCTTGGCCATCCTTGGAGCCTCAGATCCTTTTTTTTGTCATTTTCTTTCCTTCTTTTCACTTCTTATTCACATGCATCTCTTGTTTTCATTTCTTTCTATTTCTGCATTTAGTATTAGTGATTTCTTGTTGTATGATTGGGTTAAATGGTTGATTTAAGTTCTTTTGCAGGACCACAAGAACCATTTCATCATTGGAAAATATTTGTAAGGTCATAGTAATCATTGAGCTACTTGGATTAGTTCCCTTTTTCCCAAATCTAGATTTTTGGAACTCCTTTTTAGCAAAGAACAATAAATTTCGGTTTCTTTTAGAGCAAGCTAATGAGCTTCAATCGAGCTGGTTACAATTGAATTAGATCACAAAATCATTCTAGTTCATAAAAAAAAAAATCACCCCATTGCATTTGCACTTGATTAGGTTAGGCATTTTATAGATTTACTAGCTCACTAGTTCTCGAATTTCTAGATTTTTGACTAGTAATTTTAAGCTATTTTTTAGCATGGGTTAAAAGAGGTATTTTTGGGTGATTCCACTTGGAATGGAGACCTAAGACATCCTATTAAATAACAAAAAAATTCCCATATGATTTGATTTTCTTGGTCATTCGATGAATTATAATTTCATATAGTAAAGATGTAACATCGTGTAATAAAACAAGGGACCCTATAGGAGAACTAGTACATTCTGTAGGAAATCCTGTAGCGGCTTGTTTTGAGACCGAATTGAGAAAAATCATCACTGATGTTGGGATTAGGCCCCTACTTCACTTCCAATCCATCAAAATCATTGTACCCCTCTTCCTCCACACCCGTCTTCCCTGCCAAAGATCAAGGAAAGATTAGCATTTGCATTTATAAACTAAAGAGATTTAAAAGATGAGTTCTTTTATATTTACACATGCACACATCTGTTAGTACTATCTAGATCAGATTTCATGCTTGCATTAGTTAAAACATCACATGTGACAAATAGGTTTAAAATATGGTCCTTTTGCAAGAAAAGTGTGGTAATAAGTAGATAGAGGATTTCATGGTACTTTATAAGTATTTTTAAATTTAGAGTTTCATTCCTGCAGATAAGCAACATTTCTTTTCTCTCATGACAGCAAAGGAAGGACACATTGTATGTTGCACATATATTGTTGATACCTTTTAAGTTTGTATGAACCCTGGATTGATAATTAAAAGTCGATAGCCTTGGGAGTTGCAGCATTCTTGCTGCACTACCGAGGCTCATCACTTTTTGGCGCCATTTACCGAGAGGTGTCAAAGTATGCATTGTTTTCTTCCCTAGTTGGTTCATTTCTTTTTACTTTTTGTAAAAATAAAAGAAATAATTATAGGAATATTTCATTTTAAAAATAGAAAAGTGCATTGCATTAGTGTTTTCATTCAATCATAAAAACAAATATAAATCTCCAACGCCAACCCACCCCCCATTTGATCACATGGTGCAGTAAGAGCCATATCACCATCCACTTTTGCAGGTAGAAGAAGAATAGATGGCAAAGAATGTAGAAGAACTCGATGGAGAACATGACAATGAGGAAGATCATCTCAGATTTCCAATTCAAGATACTGATGGTAGTGTGCACATGAGGAACATCCCTCCATCTTTTCTTCCAAAATTTCATGGTTTAAGGTCAGAGAATCTGGAAACCTTTCTCTTCGAATTGGAAATTGTTTGTAGATCTTATGGATACTTATTAAAAACTCAAAAACTGAGATTTTTTCCAGAAACTTTGAATGATAGAAATTTTAAATGGTTCATGAGTTTAGGGACTAATTCAATAAGATCATGGAATGATATGGAAAATATATTTTTAGAAAAATATAAAGATCATGATCTTAAAGAAGAAATATTTGGAATGAATCAAAAGGAAGATGAGAGTCTATAGGATTTAATAGAGAGGTTCATGTATAATGTTAAGAGGGAAAAGCTACACCATGTAGGATCTAACACACTAAAAACCCTCTTACTTAGAACAATTAGGGATGAGTGAATTGGTATCCTTTATCTCATGAGTAAAGGTGATTTATATCAATTATCATTTGAAGAAATTTGTGAAACATGCAAACACATAACAAGAGGAAGGGCAAGAGTAGGTAAATCAGCATCAAGATCGGTAAGTCAAGCTAAACATGGAAATTTGTTTGATGATTTTAAAACATAAATTCTTAGTAATCTATCCAAACAAGTATAAATGTTAAGAATGCAAGATGAAGAAAAAGAATATGTTGATATTTGTGTTGTCCATGCAGAATCACATGATGTTAAACATTGTCCATTATTACCAAGGTTGAAGGAAGTTCACCAAGAGGAAAATCGAGCAAGTCAATTGCCAATGCAACTATGTTATGTAGCTCCAAGAGGACCATGGCATCATTTTAAACCTAGTATGATGCAAGAACCTAATTAAAAATTTCAAGCTTATGCACATCCATCTCAAAGTAATTGGAACACACACTTTATTTGGCAACATTGGTCATCTCAACCCCAAAACCAATTTTGGCAACAAGGTTGGCGAGGAACTTATGAGAGCCATCCACAACATCCTCAATATTTTCCTCAATATTCTCCATACCCAAATCCATGTTATCCATACCATTCACGTCCACCACAACCACAACCCCGACCACATCCATCTCAAATATCCACTCCCACTCAACTACCTGTACTACCATTTCCAAGCCCACACATGGAAGTAGCTCAATCCACTTTCAATGTTAAGGCACAGCACTTCTAAACATCTCCTCTTGAGATCAATGGTATTCACCATAGCTCAGGAAGAGTATTGCAAAAAAGAGAATATCTTGATATCATTGAAGGATCACATCCAGAAAAAGAAGATTCAAATGAGAATACCACAAAATCATGGGCTGCACTTGATGAAGGGCAGACATTTAAATCAGAGATCAAGAGAGCCCCCTCATGGTTATCATCAAATCCTCCATGTATTCAAGAGAAAAATCAGCAAAAAGAGGAAGATTTGAAGGTCATGGTAGAAGAAGACATGAAGAATGATCTAGATAAGCAAGAAAACCATGGACATCAAAGTTATATTGAGATTTGGTTCTACAAAATCAACAAGATGGAGCATCACTCTCTTCAACTATGATTGATCCTTTCAAAGTCAAATCGTTTGGTCCCTGAAATCCAGGTACATGTCAAAGCATACATTTCAAGCCTATACATCATTTTTTCTATCACCTTGATGTGCACATGGCTCCATTGGAAGTATTCTTATACTTGAAAGTGATTTTGTTTTTCAAGTAGGGTAGGGTTGAAAAAAATGAAAAATAAGAGAAAAAATTAAAATTCAGGTGAAAACCTCCTTTGAGGTGCCTTAGATTGGCTCATTGATTGAAAACCTCCGTGAGGCAGTCAATGGGTTAAAAAAAAAAGAGAAAAAAAAAAAGATCCTAGGTGAGACACCTAGGCAGACCTACTAGTTGAAAACCTCCTTGAGGCAACTAGTAGGCCTAGAAGGAAAAAATAAAAAAAATGAAAAAAAATCCTTGCTCCATGTATCTGTTTGATCAATGTAGGTGCTCTCCAACATCTACAAGGAACAAAAACAAGTTGCCACCAAAGAAAGAAAAAATAGGTTAAACCTAGTCAAAAGAAGTCAATTTTTTTACTTTCTCCTCCTTTTCTCAAATGCTCCAACAAGGCTAAGGCCATGCCAATACATCACCCTCATCTATTTCCACCATCCACCCATCATTCTCAATCTTTTCCCATTTAGTTTGCTTGCTAACCTAAAAAACTACAGGAAGACTTTGTTTTACTACAGGAAACAAAAATACATAGAGCAAAAATTTATTTTTGCCATAACTTGAAAACCATGCATCCATTTAAAAATTTGTTTCATGGGGAGATGCATATGGATGATGGCAACATGCCCAAGAAATTTCAGTAAATTATAGTGCACGGTTTCCAAGAAATCGGCCCCCATCACCTTCAGCCATTTTTAGTTTTGATCGAGATTCGTGCATCCATTGACAAATATTGTTTTATGGGGAGGTGCATAATGATGATGGAAACATGCTCATAAAGTTTCATGTCAATCAATTCTACTGTTTGGGAGATATGGACAAAACAATTCGGCTACAAGAGGTTGTCCTAAATTACTACAAGAGTTTCTTGTAGTACTACAGGAAGTTCTAAAAATCTACAGGAAAGGTAGTCTGATGGAAAAATTATGATGCAGGCCTATTTTTGGATAGGAAAAAAGGACATTTACTTCACCACATCTCATCCAACACCCATCATGACCATGTCACTCTATGGCCACACCTTCCACTCATTCCAATACTTATTTACCCTCCAACAGAGAAAGGACACAAATATTAAAAAAAAGGGGCAGCTACAACAGCCTATTTGGAAGTAACAATAGGCTCTAGGCCTAACCTTCAGCACCATTATTGAAAGAGGAGAAGAATAACTACTAGCACAATGAAAGTCCTCCAGATCGCAGCAGCAACAGAGGAAGCCATCACCTACACATGAACAAGAAGACAACCCATCACCAAAATAAGATCAACAAAAAATAAAAAGGCAGTCATGAATATGTAGTTGATTCATGTGAATCACAACAACATCAACTTAGCAGCAGCATGCATTTCTCTCCAACAACCATCAACTAGGTACAGGTATGAAATATTCTTGATCTCTTCTCTTGAGCATATTATAGTTAAAAATTTGTTGTCAATGCATGAGAGATGAGGTTTTATAAGCTAAGTATGGGTCAACAATCTCAGCCACCTTCAACTAGTTAATTGCAGCGCACTCCTTCACTCATGCAATGTTGAAAAGTCAAATTATGAAGGGTGATGATTTCAAGAAATGAGGACAACAGTGAAAAGAAGAAATTTTTGCAAAGACCAAGTCACCACAACACTCCAGGCCCTCCATCCACTTCATATTTACTATCTATCTATCATTCATCCATCCCATTTCATACTTTCAAGAACAAACCCTATCTCATCTCGAAAAAGAAAACAAAGCATCCTCTCCATTTTCACAAACCTACATCATTTCTCATCACTCCCATACAGTTAGAAGACTCTAAAGGAAGAAGGAATGAATACTACAAGAAGGCAGAATGTTGCTACAAGAAGGAAGAAATAAAACATTGTGCTAAAACCCAAAATGATAGTGTCGCACGGAATGAGTCGATCTTGCGGACAAGATAGACCTTCCTAGAATCTAAAGAAGACCTAACAACAAGCAAACCAACCAGACACTATCTTTCTCTAAATATGCTTCAATAAACAATAGCAAACAAGTTTTTTTAGGGCCTACCTTTGGTCCAACGCAAGCTTGTGGATGCCCTTGCTCCTTTGATCCAAATGAGCTCCTTTTCGTGAATCTGCAAACACAAACAAGGCAAACAAATAAAATAGCACCTGAAAAACCAATTGCATAAAACATATTTAACATGAAAGTCAAGGAGTCCATGAAACAAATAACATAAGATACTTGTTGACAAAAATGAGTTTGATTGTATTAATTCAAAAGAAAAAGAACTTTACAACCTTTGCCTTGACGTTGTACAAGCTCCTCCCAGGGTCCAACAAGATGTCTCCTCTACTTTGACAAGTTTCACTCACTCTCCAATGGAACCAAGAGGTATGTGATCTCTCCTCTCAAGCTCAACCAAAGAGTCTTAATTTCACCAGCATTTACCCTCAAAATGTTCAGCTTCTAACCTCTCTAGTCCTCACCCCAATGCATGTATTTATAGTGCAATGGAGGGAAGTTACTAGGTCCTCCTTCAAAGGGATAAATCCCTCCTTCAAAGGGATAGCTCCTTTAGTCAAGGGATTAGCTCCTTCTCTTTTGGGATGCATGAACCACCTCAGAGCGAACAATTCACGTCAAAATTCCTTCTAGAAAACTCTAGAATTAACCCAAAGTGAGTTTTTTAAGATAAAACTTACGCCTTTTGACTTTCACAGGGGTCCGCACCTACACCGTTAGGGACAAAGCGGGTAGGTACGCAGCTTTTGTACACAGAAGGTGCGGGACCGCAGGTGACCGTGAGAGGAAGTGCACAACTAGAGTTACATTGATTTTTAATGTCTTTCTCCCACTTCCAAAGCTTGATTTGAAGAGCTGAGGTCTTAGACTTGCTTCGGAGGACAGTACAAGTGATGATAGACCCATACTGACTGTAAATAATCATGGTGATGATATTTTAGTGTAACAGATTTCCCCCTAAAGTGTGAAGTCTATAGTAGATGAGGATTTCATTTATCGTATAGGAAGAGTGAAGTACTTTATCATTTCGAGGATCATCTTTTGGAGAGCCCGGTCGGAACCTGTAAAAACATTCAATGCAAGATATATATATGAGATCATATCATCGTTGAGGTAGGCATTCCCATACTCAGATCAAAACTAACTAGAAAACTATCTACTGCTCTGATATAAGAATGATCTTGTAAAACATCACAGGTATAGACTCATGTGAACACAGTATGGACGCAGCCATCTGTTTATGAATAGTCCACAATACAATGAATACAAAATTCCTCATAGCCTGGATGGTAGAAACTAGATCCAGGGTCTTCATTTCTACTTCCCGAAAAAGTACGATTCTATCCATGCGAATAAATGTGTTGATGTTGAACATGGTAGAAACCACTTGATTACCAGTCAATGATGTAAACTGTTAACAAGTGTGAGAGAAACCACCAATGATGTCAATGGCTCTCAAAGTACCCAGTACAATCCATGAGATGTGAGTAAATGTGTTGATGTCGAACATATCACGGAATCCTTCGATCGAAAGTCAATGATGTAAACTGTCGTCAAAGGCGAGAAACCTACCATTGAGGCATGCAGATCTCAAGGTACTGACGATTCCTAGATCATCTTTCTAGATAATGAGCTGATGTCGATAGAAAGCGATCCATCGTAGGCAAGCCCACAACACGAAATCATAGATCAAGTTGAAGAAATTTAGTTGCAAGGACTGACTCGAGGATGGTCAAGATGGATGACAGATATTTTTACATATGAATGGCTTATTGGCAGTGACCTCTTGAACACATAACGACACGACAGATGGCTTGGTGACAATTGAGCCAAAGTTAATACCCAGAAACCGGCTGAAGACTTTCAATGTGGTTTGATCAACTGTTAGGCAAAGGATTTCCCAACCCAGGTGAATAAAACTGTCGTGTTCAAGAGTGGTTACAAAGTATGACAAACAGACTCATTTTCCTCTCTTTTCCCCCACCATTTCTGGCAAGTACCTCTTTATTTTTGACAAGCTTGAGGAGGATAACATTTGCTTGATTATAAGCTCATCCTTAGGATGAGTCCAACTTAGTTTAAATTCGAACCCTAAGAAGGAGTGGTTCGTTCCAATTTTTAATTGAACAGGTCCTTTACTGTGAAATTTTAACGAGTCATGTATAGGAGAAACTCGGCGTTTTTCAATTTTCGAGAGTCTAAAAAAATTTAAGAAGACTCTAGGGTTGACCCTTTTCGTAAATTTGTGTCTCCCAAGCCCGAAAAAGTATAAAATAATACTTGAGAGAACTGCTTGATTTTTTACGACCAAGGAGTACTTTTCATTATTAGTGTCACTGATCCGAAAAAGTAAAAAAGCGATCAACGACACGTCGTTTTATAACCAATATCGAATTTGAAATGACAAAAATCCGGCAATCTTTTCGTATTTTTACAGTCGGAAAAGAGTTGTAAGTGGACCGTCTTTTAATTCCGTTTTAACGAGTGTAAAAGAGATGCTCGGCAATCTTTTCATATTTTAGGAGTCAGAAAAGGGCTTAAAGATGACTCTACTTGTTTTTCATTGAAAATGATAGATTTCGCCTGTATAATCCTTTATTCTGCACAAAAACACAAGCATTACTCATACCTGTTTTAAATGGATAAAAGCATTGCAAAATACCTTTTCAAAGTGAAACATAAACAAATTTGCGATTTATTTACTCAAAAAACTTATGAAAAGGGCCTTTGTCAATTCATTTTTACCGTTCGAGTTTGGGTGAGAAAATAGTGCTTTTGCTTAGAAAACTTCCCGTGAAGATTGTGGAAAATCCAACCGTCGGAATCGAGCGTCGTCTTCTCCTGGTAATCCACAACATCCTACTCTTCATTTTCAACCGTTTAGTTTTTTGATTTAGTCCTTCATTTCATTTTTTGGGAGGGTTTTTAGGCGCAAAACACGCGTGCGGGGGCCGCAGGTTTACCATTGCGGACCCGCGGACCCCGACTTTTTCTCCATTGGGAAAAAGCTCGGGGTCCACACCTTCCGTGTAGACAAAGTGCGGACCCACGCACTGTGTCTAACTCGGAGGGTGCGTACCCCACTGCAAGGGTTTTGAACCCAAAAATTCTCAAAAATGGACCAATCAAAATGTTTTCTAGCAATTTAATTAATCTTTATACTTGATGCAGAGAGTATATCATGCTAGATTGGCGTGAACGAGAGCATGAGGACGTGGATACTGCCACATGGAATCATCAGCCTTCACTTGATGCTTTGAAGGCATGCAGACTGTACAAATTTTGGACCATTCCTGGCATGAGGGCTCAGGTGGATTTCTTATAGTGGCTGGTTGACAGATGGAGCATACAGGACCAGTGCTTTTTCATTGGCGGGCACCGGCTCGAAATCGCGCCGGCGGAAATTTATTTCTTGACTGGTTTGCTTAAGAGAGGCGAAGACTTGACTCTATACGGGACTAGGCCAGGTGGCCAGTCTGTCGATAGCCTCCGGCTAGAGTACTGCAACAGCCGGGCTAAAGACAAAGGGATAGACATAAAGACCATATCCCGTCCTGAGCTCATGGTGATTGCATTTACTGTCACCAGACTTTGCGGAGCTGCTGCATTACATATTGCCACCGGATCCCAGATGCGTATGGTAGTTGATTGCTTTCGAGGCACCATATTTAACTGGTGCAATGCTGTGCTGGCCAATGTGAAAGGCCAACTGACCAGGGCCAAGAGCGGATGACTAAAGACCTTTGGTTATGGGGCTTTGGTCGTGAGTTTTGGCCTGGAGAGGGTTCCTATGCTGATCCCACAACACCTTAGTGTTGGAGGTGGGCTTCCTTGAGAGCCCAAACTGATGCGATGGGTCGCAGTCATGGCCCGTCACCCGGACGAGAGGACAAAAGTTACTCGGTTCAAACCTGAGTATTTCCAATGGTTGGAAAGTCAAGTCTTTTCCATTCAGGACTTCCCTTATGCTGGGATAGATTTCCGTGGTGACCCAGACATGGCTCTTCCATCAGGAGAGTAGTGGGACAAGTCAGGTAAAATCCTTTTCAACTTTTCCTATTTTAATTTTTTTTATTTTTCCATCATCTCAAAACTGATAGTAAAAATTTCAAATGCAGATGTGGGTCCACAGCGACCAGCCGCTCTCCGGCCTTTCGAGAGGAGGCAACCAGTTGCACTCCCGCCAGCCCCATAGGACGAATCAGCAGAGGTTTTGGCCGAGTTGGAGGGTCATCTTGAGCGCTTGACAGGGGATATTCCTGAGACCACTATAGACGACATCCCTCGTCGACTTTAGCGCTATGTGATTGGAGTCCTGGGACCTTTTAGCAGGTTCCTTTGTAAGGTGGCCCGGGAAGTGGTTTCTTATAGAGATCATCACCAGTGATAGGATGATCGCCTTTTGTGGGCACATGTGACATTTTTGTTTTTTGTATTTATCATTTTTGCCGATCATAAGGTGTTTTTCAACCTATGATCGAAGACGATGTATTTTTTGACACACTCCTATATATATCACTATTATTGGCTTATCTTGTAAATCATGTTATGGAATGGTTTTAAATTTACATGTATGATTATTGCAAATGTCTATTTAACATTCGTGAAGCAATTGCATCTGCTAATGTATTTAAAGACCTTGGAATATGCTGATATTCAATATAATCAAACTCACGTTCCAAGAAACGCACTCTCAAAACTAATCTTAATAACACTGGATTTCTAATGGCATACACTCTATTAAGTTGTAACACAACGAGTTCAAAATCTAACCTCACTATCAAACTCTGAATCCCAAATGAAATAGATTCAGACAATAACTCAATCACTGCACTGTACTCTGCAATGTTGTTTGTTGTTTGACCGAGGCTTACCCCATGCATAGAAACTAACTCGTCAGAGGGCGAATAGATAACCCAAGTTGCAGAAGAGATGTTCTGTGTATTATGACAAGCACCATCAGCAAATCCAATGTATGTTTGGAGAGGCATCGACATCTGCAATATCAAGAGTAAAACCAAGATAAGCAGGAATAATAACGAAAAACACTCTCGAAGCTAAGCACACTTTTTTTTTTAAACTAAAACACACCAGCTAGAAAGAAAAACTATCCTAACTAAAAATCTCCATACCTCATTCTTTTAAGCATAGTACCTCTTCAAGTAAAGGCCATTTCTGGGTTTACCCAAAGAGTCCAGATGAAAGTCTACCAATTCATAGGCCCCTTTTGCTAGCTTTCTCTTAACAATATAGGGACCATGCCACATAGGAACGAATTTCCCTGTGCCTAATTTATCATTAGCTTGATCATACAATAACACTAGGTCTCCTTCCAAAAAATTTCGAGCGGTCACATTCCGATCATACTGAGCTTTCATACGTTTTGCGTGAGTCTCAATCGCCAATGCAGCATCACGCCGATTCTCATCTAATTGAGCTAAGTATAACAAACGCTTTTCCTCTTCGGAAGTAGCTGGAAGTAACTCGATGGCCATTTGCAGTGACGGGATTTCACACTCAATGGGTAACACAGCTTCCAAACCATAGACTAGTTGGAAAGGAGTGAACCATGTTGATGTTTTTACTGAAGTTTGGTACGCCCAAAGCGCTGAAAATAGCATGTTGTGCCAATTCGACCGATGAATCCCAATGATTCGTCGGATCATGATAACTAAAACTTTGTTGATGGATTCAACCAGACCATTTGCTTGTGGATAATAAGGAGTTGAACTATCGTGACGTAAACCAAGCTGGCCTGTAAGTTCGGTCATCATAACGTTTCGAAAATGACGCCCATGATCAGTGATTATCGCTTGTGGGACACCAAACCTAGCAATTATATGATTGAACACGAAAATTGCAGTTGTCTTGCCGTCTGCCTCGAATGTAAGCATCGCCTCAGCCCACTTAGTAAAATAATCTACCGCAAGGATGATATACGCATGCCCCCCGACCGAGTGAGGGTTACATGTAATAAAATTGATACCCCATTTGGAAAAAGGACCAACGGAAATTATAGGGTGGAGAGGAGCAGGTGGAGCGCGCAGATTACGATCAAAAATCTGGCAGTTGTGGCATTTTCGGACTGCCGTAATACAATCTTTAAACAAGGACGGCCAAAAATAGCCAGCACGCAATATATTTTGGGCTGTAGCATACCCAGAAATATGACCGGCACACGCTCCAGAGTGACAGTCATTTATAACCCTCTCAGCCTCTTCGTGAGTTAAGCAACGTTGAAAAATAGAGTCCGCCCCACGACGATAAAGAGTATCTCCAATAATTTTGAATTGTTGGGACTGGAATCGAATTTTCTGACGTTCTGACCATGAAATTTCTGGCTGAAAGGATTGGGTCTGGAGATAGATGATGATATCCCTATACCACGGATCTAAAGTGCTGATTAGAAACAAATATTCGTGCGCAATGGGCTCCTCTGCCACATTTTCCATGTCAGCACGCGGGAAGTCACACATTAATTCTACAAAAACTAAAGATTTCTTAGACTTAGATTTCTCAAACTCCAAGTCGAACTCCTGCGGGATAACGATCCATTTAGAGTACTTTCCCCCTAGCAATTGTTTGGTCAAAATTTAGATCATAGGGTTGCAATCCGAAATTACCGTAGTTTTACGTAGTAAAATGTAGTGACGAAAACGTTGGACAGCTTGAACGGCTGCCAATGCCAATTTCTCCACATGTGAGTATTTTAGCTCAGTTGGATTTAACGTTCGACTAAGGTAATATATCACATGTTCCGTTCCGAATTCATCTTCCTGAACTAAGACCATTCCAATGGTGGAATGGGAGGCGGCGAGATACAAGAAGTAATCCTGGTTGTAGTTGGGAGGATGCAAAAACATTGCATGGGTCAACGCATGTTTGAGTGCATCAAAGGATTTCTGAGCTATCTCATCCCAAGAGAATTGAGTATTTTGTTTCAACAACTGTGTAAAACCCTTTGTAACCTCGGCGTAGTTAGGAATGAATCGTCGTAAAAAGTTTGCTTTCCCCTGCAAACTTTGGAGTTGGCGAATACTCGAAGGAGGAGGCAAATTGACAATAGCTTCGACCTTCGAGGGATCAATGCAAATGTCGGCTTTCGAAACTACAAATCCCAGCAATCGACCCGTTTCTATACAGAAGACAGATTTGTGTGGGTTCAACCGAATACGATAATGCCTACACCTCATAAAGATTGCTCGTAAATGGACGAGGTGATCAGCTCGATGTAATGAATGAGTCGACAAGTCATCGAGATAGGGTTGCACAATGTGCTTGATTTCATGAAACGCATAAGACATCGCCCTCTGAAAAGTTGCTCCAGCATTCTTAAGCCCAAAAGGTAATTTCCAATAAGAAAATGTCCCCCATGGACAAATGAAAGCCATTTTTGGTTGATTGGCAGGTAGAATATTGATTTGATTGTATCCGGAAAAATCGTCCATAAAGGAAAATATTTCGTTGACGGCGCAATCATCAATGATTTGATTGATATAGGGAGTTGGGTAGTTGTCCTTTGGACAGGCTCGATTAATGTCCCTATAGTCGATGCATATTCTTATTGTCCCCTGTTTTTTGTTAACCGGAACAATATTCGATACCCAATCAGTTAACGGGATCAGATAAATGAAACCTGCTTTCAACAGTTTCTCAACTTCTGCTTTAATTGCAACAACTTTTCGTGGGCGAATCTGACGCAAACGTTGCCGGACGAGTTTAGCGTCCAGGTAAGTCTTGATCTCATGAACAACAATCACGGGATCAATTCCTGGCATTTCCTCATATGACCAGGCAAACACGTCGCGGAATTCTTGAAATAGGGCCTTATACAATTGAATTTCGTCATCTGTACACGAGGCACCTATATGAATGTTCTCAACAATTCCGAGCTTAACCGAAATGTCAATTGGGATAGTTAGAGAGATGTTTCCCAAATTTTACTCTGAATCGGGGATGTTTCATTGGATTCTGAGGTTCCTTGACATGTTCAGTCGTAAAGATTGATGAGAAATCATTTTCAAAACGATCATCCTCAGGTAAAAACAAAGATCTGTGATGGAGATCTTCCCATGGTAAATCATCTACACATAGGATTTCATGAATTTTCTCATCAGAGTGAACAAGTTCAGAAAACGTAGTTAAATCCGAGGTTGATGTGAAAAGTGATTCCTCACGGACCACATTCATTAAGTCATTTTCGGTGGAACACAGGTCGGCAAAAGACTGCACGGCTTGATAGGCAATTTCATTTGGACTCAAAGGCATGGAATTACCAAATGAGTCTATTTCATATTCAGAAGGAATGATCCAAGGATTGTCATAAGAAATGGTGTCTGATGTAATCATATGAATGGTTGCAAATGAAGATGATGCGTTGATTGGAGGAAAAGGAAAAGTTCCCAGTAAACCATCATCTTTAACTAATCCTACTCCAACATCCTTATATGGGATAGTTGATTTACCGACATGCTGAATACTCTCCGAAGAGGCTGGGTCGGATGAAAAGTAAGCCAGCTGGTTTATTGTTACGATCTTTCCATTATGTGGAAACATTATTACTCGAAAGACTGATTAAACGACCGCTGTCATAGCGTAAGACCAACTTCGACCCAAGAGAAGGTTGTAGTCTAGAGGGGCATCAACCACCTCCACATCTAGACTAACGTTTTTTCCTTCAACCCCTATAGGCAAATCCTGTAGAATGCCAAAAGGATGAAACCCACGGCCATCAAAGGCCTTAAGAATTGTTAGGGATTGATTTAGTGAAGGAGAACCAAGCGATCTCCAACACTGTATCAACATATTACACGTTTAGGCTCCCTCATCAATTACAGTCCGATGAATAGGCCTGTTTTTTACTATCACTGGGATCTGGAAAGCCATTTGATGAGGCAAACGTGGTGTACTATTTTCTAGATCAAAGATTATTAGGTTTGGGTCCTGAACATCAACAGCTCCTATAGCCGACAAAAGTAATTTACGCTGTGTTGGGCATGATTGCAGCACTTCCAAAGTCGACATTGCTGAGGGTGAAACAGCGAAATCCTCAACAATGTTATAATTCTGAGCCACTCTCGCATGTGGATTGAAAGATGACTTTCGAAGTATACCCTTGGCGGGCGGTTTGATTACTAAGTCTGGATTAGGTTTCTCGATATGTAGTGGATCGGAACCGGGAGCTGAGGTTGATGGATTAGAATGAGAATATTCTGCTTCTTTACCATCAACAGGACTTTTACGGCCATAATCTTGCGATCGAGTCACAATCCTTACATGGGACATCATCAATATGGGTTCTTCATTGGCACTCGAGGAAGAACCTATCATCTTGCTATCTTGACTTGGAAATGGATCCTTCAAAACAACAGGAGTTTGGGAACCTTTGACAATCTTCGCAACCTCTGCTCGATGAGGGAAGTCTCTTGTAAAATGTTCTTCGTCACAAATGAGACATGGATAACGACGTTTGCACTTTTCATCATTGGATTCCACCTTTTCAGATTTCTCTTTTGAACTTTTGTCAGTTTTATTCTTCTTCTTTCCTTTCTTCTTCCCACCGGATTTTGATTTAGCTGTAGATGACTCTACAACGTGAATATCGGCGGAAACCTCTGCAGAAGAATCTCTTGTCGGGGAATCAGGTAAGGTTATGATAGGAGAAGAATTCTTGGAAGACTTCTTCTTACTCTTAGTGTTAACCGTACCAATCATACCATCAGCGGCATGAGATCCCGAAGGAGTTGCAGTGATTTGATTTGACTTGGGAAGATCAGGGATATTTTCGTGTAACGTACCTGACTGAGTATAGACCAAGTCAAGGTACTGTGCTTGAGCAATCACTTGCTCCTCAGTAACAACTCCGGCTTTAGCAGCATCTTCAGTGACCCTTGGCAACAAAGATTTTACAAACCACTAAGCCAAGATTTGATCCGGAATAAATACCTTCACTAAACGTGGTCGACGTCTCCACTCATGAATATGATCTGAAATGTACGTGGATGTTGATTGTTTTAGCGAAGTTAACAATTCCGTGCCATTGTCATATCTGACTGGCAACTGAAAATGAGTTAAAAACGAGGTAGCTAACTGACTAAAATTATAAAAAGTGCCTCGCGGTAACTCAATATACCACTTGGCCGCGAGACCAATTAGAGTGTGCTGGAAAAGTCTAAGACGGATCGAATCATCTATGCTGGAGTTAGACGCACACCAAAGGTGGTAAGTCATCACATGGTTCGATGGGTCCTCTCCAGATTTACCTTCGAACTTGGGAATGTCACTGGGAAACTTATTCGGCATTGGCGGCCAAAATGGAAGATAATTAATCGGATTGTTTGTTAGGCACGACAAATCAGGTACGTCCAAAGTTGCAATAAACGATAACTACCGATTAGGATCGCTAAAACTCTGGGTCATGAGACCAGCCCCAGGAGGAGGATATCCGGGATAACTAGGAATAGGAATCACGTTCGGGATATTGTATCCTCTTGGAAAACCAGGATTAACCAGACCATACTGGGGTTGTTGACGTTGTTGATAAGTGTACCCAGGATACGGTTGATACTGGTAAACTGGCTGCTGGACAGCAGGACCGAATTGGTACTGTCCCTGGTACGGTTGATAGGTGAATTGAGGTTGAGTTGTGACAACCGTACTTAAACCAGGTTGTCCTACAAGCATCTGAACCGTAGTTTGAATCGTGGATCCAGACGGTGGTAAAGATGTTTGAGGAGTAGATACAGGAACAGTAGAAACCGGAGCTGTCAATACTCCAGAAGTAGGTGGGGTAGATTGAACAGATGTTGCGGCAGTTGCAGGAGTCGTTTGAGATGGAGTACGAGGTGCAGTAAGCCAAGATTGAGAAACTACCGAAGGTACAGAAGTTTGAATGTTAGACTGGACTGGTTGCTGGAGTGAACTAGAAACTAAGGGTTGTCCAGTTTGAGATGACAACTGTACACTTGGCTGCAACACCTGTTGAGTTTGCGATGGATCCCATACTATGTTCATTCCGGGGTATTGACCCATAACAGGTTGAGAATATTGAGGACCATAACCAGGTTGAGGGTAGGATTGATAATTGAAAGGTACATTTCCTGTTCCTTGAACATACGATTGACCTTGGGGTGGTTGGAAACCTTGGTTCGAGTACTGACCTTGGGGTAGATACCCCTGAGGCACGTACTGATACTGGGGTGGACCTTGAGGTATAAACTGATATTGGGGTTGACCTTGGGGTACATATTGAGTCTGGGGTGGACCTTGAGGAACGTATTGTACCGTAGGTACGTATTGTCCTTGAGTTTGCCCCCCATATGCAAATTGTGTACCTTGAGGTTGCCCCCCAGGCATTAATTGAGGCTGCCCCCCAGGCGGTAACTGGCCACCTTGAGGTTGAGAATTGGGAATAGAACCTGACATCATAAGAATGTCTTCTACGCTGAATGGCTTCGCACCATTGCTTCCAGTGAATAACCCTTGTTCAATGGGTTGAGGAGATGCTCCTGAAAAAGTACCAGAAAGTGACTAATACCCAGAGGGAAAAGAAGGACCGACGTACAAAAAAGATTCAGGCGATTGAGTAAACATGGACGACTGACCTGACATATTTATGAGAGTACAAAAACCTCTAGGATGATAAGGAGCACGAGGTGGTGAAAAACTTAACGCTGGGTTTTCCAAATAATTAGTCAAAGAAAAATACCAAGTAGTACTTCTAGGTGGACTGTAAAAAATTGATTCACGCTCTCTTAGATCAATAACAGGTTGATTTTCAGGGATAGGGATGCCTACTTCTTCCGGAGCAAGTTCTTCAATAGCTATCAAACCAGAAGGAAGATTTTCTGTGATTACTCTTTCTACCCTAGGTGAATTAAGACCACTAGAAGTTGGAGAGACAAACCCCGATGTTGGAGTAACAGGTTCAGATATCTCAGGTTCTTCACCTATATCACTAGTAGATGAAAAGCTACCAGCAAGTTCAGAAACCGAAATAGATTCAGGATTATAACCTGTTACTAGAGTTTGGTAATCAGGATGTACAACCAATGAAGACTCTCCTTCTTCAGGTGACCCACCTTTACTACCACTAGGAGTTATGAGGAATTTCAAGCCTTCAAGCTAGCTCGAGACTTCTTCAGGAGGTTGGCCCCGAAGTCTATGGGACTTCCTCAATAAATCAGCCACGGTTACAAACTCAGGAGACTGGCCCCGAAGTCTACGGGACTGTCTTGGTAATTCAGCCACAGTTAAAAACTTTTAACTAATTCACACGCAAACAAAGTAAAATCTCAATGAAAACCACCTAAAGGCTCTAAAGAACCAAACAAATTTGAATCACACGCCTAAAGAATCTAGAGATCAAACACATACAAACAGTAACTTTCCGGACCGAAAACACTAGTTGGTGATGAAATCCAACGTCGCAGAATTCAGTACAAAAATGGCAGTTGGAACAGTTACCCCAGAAACCTGCTTAATGAATAGACTGGACCAAGTTCCTCCACTTAACCGTCTCGAGTGAAGTGAACCCCCCATAAAATCCAAGTGAGTCTAGCCGACGTCTGCTCCAGGTACAGTGGGATCTTCCCACCACTGTCACCTTAGGAAGAATCCCAAAAGAATATGGTCACTAAGGCTACCACCTGAGACAAATACACTTGGGGGAACAGTCTACTATCCGATACGCACGCAAGGGCAGAGTAGCAAGCTCAATCCCCTTGAAGGCTCCTTGACATAATCCAAGGTTTACCAACAAGTGACCCTAGGCTCCTCGACAATGGTTAATCCGAGGTTTACCGTTTTTAATACGTCAATATCTGGCATCGTTCCCAATGAGGAAGGATTGATTCCCACACTGGTTCAAACACGATCTCGTGCTTCTCCTTTAAGAGGAGCTTTCCCAGAGAATAAATGTAACAATTGGATTTCTTCCTACCACAAGATACAACTACTTGTTTGTTTTTACTGTCTTGGAGAGTTAATTACTCTCCTACTCCAAGACACTAGCCTAAGCTAAGTTGGTGTATCAGAGCCCTAGAAATAAAATGTTACTAGGTGAATTTTACTTTAAGCGTTAATTTTAGTGGTTGTTGTTTAAGTCAAGAGGTGGCGGAGATGAAACTCGTGGTGTAAAGACTCGACTTGAAATCACTAAAAAGATGCACCTAAGATGATTTAAACAATCTTTTCTCTTCAATGAACTTCTAAACTAAGAAAAAGTTTGAGAATGCAAATACTTTGTAAACACAAATCTTTCTCAATTAAACAAATTAAAAGAAGAGATTTTCCTTTCCAAAGCACTCAAAACGAGACAACTAGCTATTTCACACAAATTTCCCTTTTCTTTTCAAAGCACTCAATCACTACAAAAAACAAACTTTTTCCAAAAGAGATTCTTTTTTATATTTTGTAAATAAAACACTCAAAACTAATGAAAATGACTAACTTTGAGAGCTACAAACTATAAAAAGCTACTTGAAGTCAAAGCCTACTAAAAGTCTTTTTGAGAATGTTTTACTTAGCTAAATGTGAGCTAAGGACTAATTTATGTAGAATCACAATTAGTCAAAAAACAACTGATCTTTCGTTTTTCTTTTTTTTTAAAATTAAAATTCCAACTTTCAAATACAAGTTTTTCGAAATTTTGAAATGAGAAAAAACAAAGCGGATTCCTCCACAAGGGGAGTTTTCATAAATGGTCAGACTCATAAGAGGACTGGTAGACACCAAGGTAATCTGAGCTCCCTACGGCTTCTAAGCTCAGAGCCACTACACAACCAAAAATGAAAAACAAACCGAACAAGCAAAATTCCTAGGAATTCCACCTAAAACCCTAATGCTAATGAAATTAAACCAAGGAAAGTTTTTGACAGGGAACACGCAGGTCTGGGCAATGGCTAAAACCTATAAACATATTCTAAACTAATAAAAAAGAGAAAAATTTAAAATTTTTCAAATTTTTGACAGGGTACGCAGGCAACCTGTTTACACAGGTGCGTCCACGCTTTGTGCACAAAGGAAAAGTGCGTGCAGGTACGCACTGTGCTTAACTCAGAGGGTGCGTACCTCTCCTAAAACTATGAAAAATAAAAACTAACTCAAAATTAACTAAATTCACCCATTCCCACAATCATCAAGTCAAAAACAGAAACAGAAAATACAGTTTCTCAGGTCAAAGTATAGTCAAGGAAAACAATCAAGTCCCCAGTGGAGTTGCCATTTTGTTGCACGGAATGAGTTGATCTTGTGGACAAGATAGACCTTCCTAGAATCTAAAGAAGACCTAACGACAATCAAACCAACCAGACACTATCTTTCTCTAAATATGCTTCAATAAACAATAGCAAACAAGTGTTTTTAGGGCCTACCTTTGGTCCAACGCAAGCTTATGGATGCCCTCGCTCCTTTGATCCAAATGAGCTCCTTTTCGCGAATCTGCAAACACAAACAAGGCAAACAAATTAAATAGCACCTGAAAAACCAATTGCATAAAACATATTTAACATATAAGTCAAGGAGTCCATGAAACAAATAACATAAGATACTTGTTGAGAAAAATGAGTTTGATTGTATTAATTCAAAAGAAGAAGAACTTTACAACCTTTGCCTTGACGCTGTACAAGCTCCTCCCAGGGTCCAACAAGATGTCTCCTCTACTTTGACAAGTTTCACTCACTCTCCAATGGAACCAAGAGGTATGTGATCTCTCCTCTCAAGCTCAACCAAAGAGTCTTAATTTCACCAGCATTTACCCTCAAAATGTTCAGCTTCTAACCTCTCTAGTCCTCACCCCAATGCCTGTATTTATAGTGCAATGGAGGGAAGTTACTAGGTCCTCCTTCAAAGGGATTATAAAGCCCTCCTTCAAAGGGATAGCTCCTTTAGTCAAGGGATTAGCTCCTTCTCTTTTGGGATGCATGAACCACCTCAGAGCGAACAATCCACGTCAAAATTCCTTCTAGAAAACTCTAGAATTAACCCAAAGTGAGTTTTTTATGATAAAACTTGCACCTTTTGACTTTCACAGGGGTCCGCACCTACACCGTTAGGGACAGAGCGGGTAGGTACGCAGCTTTTGTACACAGAAGGTGCGGGACCGCAGGTGACCATGAGAGAAAGTGCGGAACCAGAGTTACATTGATTTTTAATGTCTTTCTCCCACTTCCAAAGCTTGATTTGAAGAGCTGAGGTCTTAGACTTGCTTAGGAGGATAATACAAGTGATGATAGACCCATATTGACTGTAAATAATCATCGTGACGATATTTTAGTGTAACAGATAGTGCTTAAGAGAGACCTAATCAAAATAGAGAACTCTAAGGCCATTAGGAAACCATCTAGGCCACAAGAGAGAAGAAGAAGGCAACAAAAGGAAATGAGGAATCCACCATCAAAACAGAATTCAAACTGCAGTGATGAAAAGAGACTTTCCAAGAGGTCTCTAATATCTTTCTAGATTTTTTCCAAGGCCTAAAAGATGTTATATAAATGAGAGAAAGGCATGGGAGTCAAGTTGAGGGCATGTCCTAGGCTCATACTATCATTTATGCTAAAAAAGGGTTTCCTGTAGTTTTAATGGGGTTTCATGCAGTTTTGACAAGAATTACTACATGGTGTCCTTGTTCTCATCTAAAGACATTTTGAAGGTTTCAGAGGTTTCCAAATGGCGGAACAAGGTATCAAAAGGTTGATAAGGATGTGTAAGACCTTTCCAAACTGAAAAATATTCAAGAACCACCTTGAATAAGGGGAAGAAGGCAAGCTAATGGTCTCAAGAAACAAGGATTTTGCTTTGCACAAATATGTTTTTGGGCTTGTCCTTGCAGAAATTACAACCAAGATTCTTAATGCACAAGATAGAGGTCACGAGGGCCATGAATGAGGCACAATGAGGTCACTAAGTTGCTCATAGGATGAGCAACACTTTGAGCAGGAGGTATGATGGGATTCTAAATTAGACATAAATTAAGGCCCATACCTCTAAATTAACCATAAATTAAGGCCTATGACCATCTTTCAGCACATTAAACCTCTATTTTTGCATTAGATAATGTATTTTTAAATTTAATATATTCATTAGGAAGGTTTATGAACAATTGCATATTTGTGCCTAATATTATTTATTTTTGTGGAATATTATGAGAATATTTGGAAAATTATGAAGATTTGGAGGAGGAGATAATTTAAGGACTTGCTCCCTACTATATGGGGATCACTATTAAATATTAAATCAACAAGATATTATAGAATTATGGCACAGATTGTGAAACTCCAATGATTAAGAAAATCTAGGAATGTGTTCCCTGCCATTTAATGCAGATTCATAGTATTGGGAACCAGATCAACTAATCAAGGGATTTTGGTGGGGAAAACTTCTTTCATTCATGGGGAATTATTCCTAATCATTTTTTATAAGTACCAAGTAGAATTTTCCTCTAGAGATATATTTTTTCATTATTGTTCTTGTGGAGAGAACTCGTATTTCTGCAGCTCGATTGTATTTCCTGCAGGGATGTAATTGTATTGATGAAAATAATGAAGATCGATGTCATGTTCAACTATCTTGTTCTCCTCCATAGAACTCTGAGTTTCCCTAGGCTTGGCCATCCCAAGAGCCTTAGATCCCTTTTGTATTATTTTCTTTCATTCTTTTCACTTCTTATTCACATGCATCTCTTGCTTTTATTTCTTTCTATTTTTGCATTTAGTATTAATGATTTCTTGTTGTAGGATTCGGTTAAATGGTTGATGTAAGTTCTTTTGCAATATCACAAGCATCATTTCATTATTGTAAAATAGTTGGAAGGTCATAGTAATCATTGAGCTACTTGTATTAGTCTCCTTATTACCAAATCTAGATTTTTGGAACTCCTTTCTAGCAAAGAACAATAAATTTATGGTATTTTTTAGAGCAACCTAACGAGCTTCAGTCGAATTGGTTCCAACTGAATTAGATCACAAAAATATAGTTCATAACAAAATTCATCCCATTTCATTTTCATTTGATTAGGTTAGGCATTTTATAGATTTACTAGCTCACTAGTTCTCGAATTTCTAGATTTTCGACTAGTAATTTTCTGCTGTTTTTTAGCATGGGTTAACATAGGTATTTTTGAGTGGTTCCACTTGGAATTGAGACCTAAGACATCCTAGTCAATTAAAAAAATATTCTCATCCAATTTGGATATGATTTTCTTGGTCATTTGATGAATTATAATTTCGTATAATAAATCTGTAACATCTTGTAGTAGAATAGGGGATCATGTAGGAGAACTAGTGGATCTTGTAGGAGAACTAGTAGATCCTGTAGTGGCCTGTTTTAAGTCTGAATTGAGAAAAAGCATCATTGAAGTTGGGATTAGGGCCCTACTTGACCTCCAAGCCATGAAAATCATTGTACCCTTCTTCCTCCACACCTGTCTCCCCCACCAAAGATCAAGGAAAGATTAGCATTTGCATTTATAAAGCAAAAATATTAAAAAAATGAGTTCTTTTATATTTACACATGCGCACAACAGTTAGTACCCTCTAGATCATATTTCATGCTTAGATTAGTTAAAGCATCACATGTGACAAATAGGGTTATTTTGCAAGCAAAGTGTTTTAATAAGTAGATAGAGGATTTCATGTTACTTGACAAGCATTTTTATATTCACTATTTTATTCCTACAAATAGGTAGCACTTATTTTCACCCATGACAGCAAAGGAAGGACACATTGTATGTTGCACATATAGTGTCGATACCTATTAATTTTGTATGAACCCCGGGTTGATAATTAAAAGTTGGTAGCCTTGGGAGTTGAAGCATTCTTTCTGCAATACCGAGGCTCATCATAGATCAATCATGAAATATTTCTGTACGTATCAACATCATTAAGACATGTTGACACATATCCCAAAGATATCATTCTCAAGGGTCCTCATCTTGGTCATACTTCTATCAGAGTCTTCATATTTTTTCGAGAGATTTCCTAGTCAAATATTCTTGGTCTTCCGGATGTTGATCGCCTTCATCATGGTTGCATATCTCACAATCTCTTCCTTCCTCACACATTCCATTCCTATAAGTTTTCAATCAAATTTTCTCATATTTCATATATTATGTTGATTTTAGCTAGTGTGTCTTATGCCTTCCTGCATCCTTTCAATGGAGGAGATTTTTTTTCTCTTGATCATGCTTCTTGGGATAGAAGTAATGATCCTTGTTATTTGCAACCACACGACATGACATTATAATATTAAATACAAGCATACATAACTCATTTTACCTTTAGGTCATCTAGGCTTCTTCCAACAGCTTCCTTGATTGAAGTGTCTTCAACCCCTTGATATTCTTCTTCTCTTATGTCATCATAACATCATTCATGAATTCCACAAGTTGGAGTTTATGATGAAAGACTTGCTTCCTCTCTAGATTAGTGAACCCTCCATGAGGTTTCCATCAAAGAACCTTGAGGATCTTGCATATCCCCATCTGGCAGATGTTTCCTTTTTGTATGACAAGCCTTGTCCTGGATGACTTCTTCCTTTCCTTTAATGTCCAATGAGGTTCGCAAGAGTTATATTCTTCATGTTTGATTGCCATGGATTTTTGTTCTTCATGATTCCCATGGTGATGTCTAAGCTCTTATTTATAATGCTCCCATGATGTCATGATGCATCTAATTATCATGGTCATATCTATAACAAAATCTTATGGTAGGAACATTTTGTGAGGGATACCATTTCAATCATAGTAGAGCTCTGTTACTCCCTCTTTCCTTAGCCCTTTTCTTCATCTTCCTTCATATATTCGGTGATATGAGATTCCATAATCTTAGAAATACTATTCTTTCTTGTTTAAGGATAAAATTTCTCTTTCCTTTCTGCACATGTTTGAGTCCTTTATCCTTCAATACTTTTGCCGTCAACTTGTCTTTCTCTATCACAAATTTTTGAATGAGGTAACCTTCTTGTCATGATTATCTTTGTTCAGTTCATCTCCCGATGACTGTTCACATTCCTAATTTAATTATTTACATAAATTCACCCAACCATGAAGATTAGGTGTCAACATTCCCCCCCTTAATCTGAAGGGATGTTGGTGAGTCCAAGCATCATTCTGAATCGTTCAAGCTTTTCCCTTCCAAGCGCTTTGGTGAATATGTTTGCAATTTGCTCATTTGTGGAACAATGACGAAGATGGATTGTTTTGGCCTCAACATGATGTCGAATCATATGATATTTAGTATTGATGTGCTCTGTTCCATCATGGAACTTTGGGTTCTTGGCCAACTTTATTGAAGAGGTGTTGTCAATCATGAGTGGAGTTGATTGTACTTGTTTTACCTACAAATCTTCAAGAATTTTCCCGAGCCATACAATTTCTTTTGTTGCTTCAGCTGCTGCCACGTATTCTGCTTCTGTTGTGGAATCTACTGGAACTGATTGTTTGCGTGTTCTCCAGGAGACAACTCCTTATCCAAGACTCATAGCATATCCTGAAGTAGATACCCCAGTTTCTTTGTTTCCATCGAAGTCTGAATCAGAGTATCCGATCAAGCTGAAGTCATCCACCTGTGTGTACTTGATTCCAAAGTCTTGAGTTCCCTTCAAGTACTTTAGAACTCTTTTTGCAGCGGACCAATGTCCCTCACAAGGCTTTTGCATAAACCTAGAGAGGATTCCAACGGCAAATGAAATGTCTGGTCTGGTAGTAGTTAGGTAGTTGAGACTTCCTACAAGCTGTCTATACTTTGTTGCATCCTTGAATTCCTTTCCTTCAATAGATGTGAGCTTTAAGTTTTGTTCCATTGGAGTAGTAAGACTATTGCACTTTGTCATGCAAACCTGTTCAACAAATCTCCAATGTATTTCTTTTGAGAAAGAAATATGGAATTTGGATGTTGGGTTACTTCAATGCCAAGATAGTAATGAACATATCCCAAATCAGTCATTTCAAAATTTTTCCCCAATTCCTTCTTTATGGCTGCTATGTAGCTTTCATTGTTCCCTGTCATTAAAAGATCATCTATATATACCACAAGATATACAACTATTTTGCCAACTTTCTTGATGAATAAAGTTGCATCATCAAGATTAAAATGATTGAAATTGAGTTTCAGAAGATGCTCAGTTAGTTTTTCATACCAGGCTCACGGTGCTTTTTTGAGGCCATACAAGGACTTCACAAGTTTGCATACTTTATGTTCATGTCCTTTCATAGAAAATCCTTCAGGCTGGGACATAAAAACATTCTCTTTTAGATATCCATTCAAGAAAGCAGTTTTTACATCCATTTGATGGACTTTCCAACCGTTCTGAGCTGCTAGTGAAAAGAGTGTCCGGATGGTGGCCCATTTTGCTGTGGGGGCAAAAGTCTACTCATAATCGACCCCTTCCTTCTGTGCAAATCCTTTTGCCACAAGCCTAGCTTTGTGCTTGTCAAGTGAGCCATCAGCTTTATACTTCTTCTTGCAGACCCACTTGCAGCCAATTGGTTTGGTTCCAAATGGAGGATCAACCAGCTTCCAAGTGCCATTCTTTATGAGGGCAGCATACTCCTTTTGCATCACATCTTTCCATTCATCATGAGAAGCAGCTTCTTTGAAGGAAGTTGGTTCAAAATCTGTAGATAAGTTCAATTCACAATCATAAGAAACATCCATATCAGCAGGTGAATTAGAGTCATCTACATCACCTCCATTTTGTCAGTTTGAATTTCTGGTTCCTGTTTTTCCAATTTCATTAGGATGAACAATTTCAATTGTCTTTGTCAACCACTTTGGGGGACCTTTCTGAGATGGTCCAGGCTACTTTGTTGATTGAGTTGGGACTGAACCAAGATTGAGTCTCCCAATTCTATCAATTACATCACTTAAAGCATCATCCGTTGTTGGAGTTTCATGCGGGGGAGAGTGTTCTTCAAAAGAATATTCCAAATGTTGATCTAGTATACGAATCCCCCCTTCAAGATGTGGAATCTGATTATCAAATTCTTGAAATGATTTTGTTTTTGCGAATCTATCCAAGCGATCAAGTTGTCGCTCAACAACATTGTTAGTTTTGGATGATTCAAGAAAAATTACATCTCTAGATACAACAAAATTTTTATTTACTTTATCATAGAGGCGGTATGCTTTGGAGATGTTTGAATACCCCAGGAAGATACACTTACGAATTCTAGCACCAAGTTTGTTTCTATGTACCTTTGGTATCAAAGCATAACAGGTGGAACCAAAGACCCTGAGATGTTTTACCGAAGGAACATGTCCATACCACAATTCATAAGGAGTCTTGTTTCTTATAGCATTAGATGGAAATCTATTCTTTATATATGCATCACATAGAACAACATCAGCCCAAAACATTATCTTTACATTTTTGAAGAAAAGCATGGATCGTACCATATTCAAGATTGTTCTATTCATTCTTTCAGCTACACCATTCTGTTGGGGATTATAAGGCACAGTTGTTTGATGTTTGATCCCATGTTGGTGAAGATAGTTTTCAAATTCATTTGATGTGTATTCTTTTCCATTATCAGTGCGAATAGACCCAATATGAGATTGTGCATCATTTTCAATCCATTTATGAAAATTATTGAATGTTTGAAAAGCATCAGATTTGTTCTTCAATAAATAAACCCAGCACATTCTGGTGTAGTCATTAATAAACGTCATGATATATTTATTTCCATTTGCAGAAGAAATAGGCATTGGACCACATAAATCTGAATGAATGAGTTCAAGTTTCCTATGTGCTCTTGAATGTGAATCATGAAAAGATTGTTTGCTATGCTTTCCTAGAATGCAAGCATCACATTGCTTAAGCTTTCTAGGACTTGTAGGCAAACCAGCAACACCATTTTTCTTCAATAAGCGGAGACCGTCATAGTTTAAATTTCCAAATCTAGCATGCCATAATAAACTTGATGGAAGTGTACCTTCTTCATGATTAGAATTGTATGAGAAATGTCGTGCATGAGCAGATGTTCCTTGCAGTTTGAGAAGCCTTTCTTCTTCTATTCCCCTCATGACAAGTGAGTGGTCAGATGCTTTTCTTACCTCAAGCTTGCCATCAAACATATGAATGGAGTGACCTTGCTGGTGGATGTGGACCCAGGACAGCAAGTTTCTCTTGAGTTGTGGGAGATATAGAACATGATCCAGAAGAAAGTCTGGAAGACCAGGTAGTTTAAGCCTGATTGTGCCAAGCACTGATGGCTTGATTTTTTATTGATCTGCAAAGTATACTGCTCCATCAACATTGTCAGTAAAATCTTCAGAAAAATCTTTTCTATGAGTCATGTGACAGGTTGCTCCTGAATCAGGCAACCAATCATTTTTCCATGAAGCAAGTAAAGCATTAAACAAATCTTCATTTACTCCAATGTTACATTGTGCCTCAACATAGTGAGCAGATTCAGGTGCTTTACCTTTGTCTGTATCATCAGTTTTACCTTTCTGTTGGTTTCTTTTCTGCTCAATTTTGTCCCATGGTAGCTTGCATGTAGAGGCATCATGTGATCCATTTATTTTGCAACGAATGCAATGCAAATATGCCTTTTCTCCTTGATAATGTCTGCCCCCCTGCCTCTGAAATATCTTCCTCTTCCTCTTCGTCCACCTCTTCCTCTTATAGAATCTTGAGCAGGATGCTTTTCTTTTTGAGCAAGGCACACAGTCTCTTCAGAAGATTCAGGGGTTGTCTTCTTTCCAAAAGCTTTCTCTCTTTCAACAAACTTTTTCACAAGAGAGTCAAAGGTTATATCTTTGAGATTTCCATTTGCTTGCAATGACTCAAGATAATTGGAGTAAGTAGGATAAAGTGCCTTGAGAAAATCGATAAGAGGAATATCCAAATCAACCTTAGTGGATTTTATATCATGCATTATAGACTTTACTTCAGATGCAAGAGCAAGAGGATCATTATTTTTTAGTTCAAGAGTGAAGAGTTTAATCATGAGTTGAACGACTTCAAGTGAAGAATGTGAGTCATAGAGTTCTTTAAGCTTTTGTAAAGCTTCAAAGGCAGATGAATATGACGAAATATGGCGACTCACCTCTTCATTTACAGATGCTGCGATTAATGCATAAGCTTTGCTGTTCTTTTTTCCCAAATGATGAGCTCTTTGTCTGAGGTAGGCTGTACTGGGTCATTTTCTCCTTCTCTGACACACACTCCTTTCCACAACTCATTGAATATGAGGGTGTGTTTTATCATCCGTGACCATTCAGGATAGTTGTCCTTGCCAGTGAGAACTATTCCTACCATGGATATGATTGAATGCATTCTGTAAAAAAAACTTTTGCTGATAGAATAGAATACTTCTGCCAATATACAGTAAAAATGTACTCAAAAGGGCATTCTCAAAGGGTATTATTGTCCACTAAAACTTCTAACATAAGGTTTTCATGTACCCATTGAATCATTGCCATCACAAATTCAATACACAGAGAGAAAATGACTTTCAAAATGTACACGACTACCAATAAAAACATTCAATGCATACGCAGTATACGGCCTCTTTTAAAAGGGCTCAACGCATCATGGACGTTCTGCCTCCACCAAATATTCTGCTACAAATTTGTTGTCATCGTTCAAATGTATGCTTTCAACTATTTGAAAGGATATTAGGCCACGTCAGGATATACCATGACCAGCGTTCAAATATTACAACAGCGTTAAGGACAATCAATTACAACAACGTTCAATGACCAGCGTTCAAATATTACAACAACGTTCAATTATATGAAAGAATATTAGAACAGTCAGAAACAAGTCCGCTTGTTGTTCATGTAACCCATGCATCCATGTGTATGGTAGCAGCCAAGGGATGTCTGCATGCGGCAAGGGAAGGGTGAGGCTCCTCAAACTGCCTTCCTCTAGTGATGGTCTCCAGTTATGGTGGTAGTCTCCTCTGACTGGAACAGAACTCTCTGCGATCCTCCTCTAGATTCAATCACTCATGTTTACAACCTTCAATTGGAAATCCATAAAATTTCAACGTAGAGGGAAATCCAGTGCCGAAAATGACTGTGCAAACTAGAGACTAATGGTGCGATGATAGCGTGATTTGCAACTTAATGGTGCGCTAGCAATGATGGTGCATTTTATGGAGACAATTCTGACTGATTTCTCGTCCCAAAGTGAAGAAATGAGAATATGAGCAGAGTGGCACACGAAAAGCATGCAAAGCTCCTCTCAAAATGTCACTTAGATGAAATGGGCACAGGAAAACCATCATAGCAGATTGAGAGCCTTGATAAAGAAATATGAAGAAACACACATTAGAAAAATATGAAACGCATGTCCAGATGGAAACCACTGAAACGCACCAGCAAAAAGAATAACCAATGAAAATTCGAAAATAACGCACACTGATAGACAGGCGGGGGCGTAACAGAGTAAGGGCGGCTAGATTTCAATAGACAACGTTCAATGGAATGAACAGCGTTGAAGGGTATACACAACGTTCAATGTCAGGCAGCGTTCAAATGGATGGTCAGTGGTCAGACAGCGTTCAGGCCTGTATGGAGCAGAGCGCAGGTAATATAAATAGAATATGGTAGAACGCAAGTAGTATCAGACATCACTCAGTCAATGAATTATATGGAGAGCAGAGGCACAGACAAGGGAGTTACAAGGCACAATAGCTAAAAAAGGAGCTGGATCTGATAGCATGTCAAGCCAGGCAGTAACTCCATTAGGCAGAAAACGGATTCGTATTATTCCATTAGGTAGGTATTTGTTATATACAATAGGGAGTGACTATTCAGTTCATCTCCCGATGACTGTTCACATTCCTAATTTAATTATTTACATAGATTCACCCAATCATGAAGATTAGGTGTCAACAATCTTATTATCATCTTTCCCAGATCTCCAAATTGAGATCGTATGAAGATATTCCTTGATTCTTCAATCATGTTTAAGTGATATGACCTTCTTTAATTCATTTCAAAGAGTATATCTTCTAGCATTTCATATATCTCTTTATGTCTCCTTTATTTCTACATAGAGATGAGAGGACCTTAAGAGTCTCCTCCCGTGAATTTAAAGGAGACCTTGATATGTTCACTTGACTTCTCTTATCTACGAGGATTATGACAATCATAATACTCCTTATTCCATGAAAGGACCTTTGATGACCCATCCAACCTATAGATATCCTTGCAATCATTAAGTCATTTTATCAAATTGATTAATGAAAAATACTTACCTTCTTGTGAGGCCTGTCTATACTTCGTTGGCTAGTAGGGCTACTTCTAGCCCACTGTGTAGACTTACAACCCTTCTCAAACAAGGATCTAGGCTTCCACCCTCCTTCAATATTTAGTACAGGTCTGCGGCCTTATTTCCAAATATTTTCCCACACAAAATTTCTTCAAAACCAAACCTAAAGCATGCCACAATAGTTCACAAATCACCTTCCATTACTGGGCCCTATTGCAAGGAGAACTCAACATCCAAATGGTCTTGAAAAGACTTTAGTACTCGTCCTTTCCTCCTTCTCTTGAATGCTCCTAATCTGCAGCCAAAAAAATATCCTTTGTAGTGTGAGTTTCTCTTAGAATATCTCAAAATGAGGGTGGATGAACTCCTATTTATACAATTTGGTAGAGGGTCAAGAGATGTGTCTATTGGACCTGTTGAGCCAACATAGAGATAAGGCCGACCTTGATAATTTTTGTGTGAGAGAATAAATTCAAAAACCCACTTTTACTTATCCAAATTTGATGATCTTTATATTAATTTTGGTCCTCTTGAAGAGAGGAATCTAATTCCATAATTATCTTCTTCAAAGGAGTAGTCCAAAGTGTAATTTTTCCCTAGTTTCCAAATTTAACACTTTGCCTTCAATCCTCAATTTCTTCATTAGTTCAAGTTTCTTGGCTTCATTTCTATTTTTCAATAGCTAATTGAGAGTATTCCACATAGGGGATCTCTTTTCCATGTAGTTTCAAGAATATGTGGTCTCTCACGGCCTCTAGGATGATCCTCCTAGCTCTAGCTACACACTTCTTCCAATTTACTAGATTCTAAACATCAACTACTGCCAATTTCTGGATATCATTATCAATGAATTACTTCAACCCAATATATTCCAGCATTGCCTCCATGCAGTCCTTCCAAGCAACATAATTCTAGCTTCCCTCAAGGGCATACTTGAGTCTTGGTCCATAGAAATCCCTCTTGCTAGCTCTGAAGAAATGATCCTACAAGTTTGGTCATCCTATAATAACAAGTTTGAAATCTATTCTCTTTTGTGAAACCCGCTCTGATACCATGTCGAAATTTCTACAAATATAGCTATGATACCATGTGGAAATTTCTACAAATATAGCTCTGATACCATGTAGAAATTAATGTGTCAATTCAAAACTGCTCATGAAAGTTACTAAATCACAAGACTTGAAGCTACTCTACTCATCTGTGGAAGTTAATTCACCATCTAAAACAACAATCATAAACATGCAAAAGGAAACATCACACATGAACAAAGATTTATCTAGAGTAAAGTAACTGCTCAAAACCCCTTCTTATCTGTATTTCATTAAAGAGAATAGAGATGAAATACATATGCTTACTCAATCCTGAGCACAACCTGCACTTCTATCTTCTATCTCTTCCTGACTAACTGAACCTGGCCAATACTTAGCCAATTTTCAAGCCCTCCAAGCTCTTAATTCCTTGTGTTGTTCCCTTGGGAATCAAGCCCCTTTTAATTAGGAAATTCCCTCATCTCAATTTCGCAATTCTTTTAGAGTCTTCCTCTCACTGCATGCACCACCTTTATAACTTGGATTAGCTTACAACTGTTAGTACACTACCCTTGAAACCCAATCTCAACTAGGTAACTCGAATTCTCTGCATGCATGAGTTAATTTAGGCTGATTGATTAGTTATCCGGATGATTATTGAGTGTGGTTGAATTTCCACTTCCACAACTTGACCTTCAACTAGTTCCTCCAACAATTAAAACTTATTTAACTGACCATAACTCAATTTAAATGAATTAAATTGTTACAACTAAAATTAACTCAACCTAGGATCCTAAATTTTAGGAATCATTGCACACAACTGAATTTCATGCACCTAACTCGAATTAACTAAGCTAACTGATTGATAACAACCATGTCACCTCAGTTAACTCATCCAATCTTTCTTTTGATATGGAATTTCAAATTTCCTCAATTTAATTAAGGAAAAAAACAAATTGAGACTTTTCTTGCCGCATTTTCAACATCTTCATCTTCAAGATATCTAGTGTAAGATCAACCTTTATTACAAGGTTGTATAACCCACTTTGTGATATGGATATGATATATAGTGTGTTGGTCTTGTTGACGATGTTGGAAATCTGTCAACCAAGGGGGTATCCCTGATGCGAAGTATCAATTAGACCTCACATCGTTTGGAATAGGAGCCCCAACTAGTGTATCGGCCTGATTTCCATATATTCTTATAGGTTTTCCTTGGCTTTAGCTATCAACAGGAGAGAGAAAAGCATATGTGCCTTCGAAAAGCAAGTGTGACTGGTGAGTGTGCTTGATGAAAAGAAGACATAAGAAGACAATATAATTAATAATTATCACAAGCTATTATCAAAGTAAGAAAAATATTTTTTTCCTTTTGATTTTCTAACATATAGACCAATGACACTTGGGAAAAATACTTTGCAAACACTAGGATAATTAAATCACATCACATAGCACGCTTAATTAATCATAAATTATATTTAAATGTTTTTTGTGGTTTGATAGTTGCTTGATGAAAAGAAGACAATATAATTAATAATTATCACAAGCTATTATCAAAGTAAGAAAAAAAAATTTGCCTTTTGATTTTCTAGCATATAGATCAATGAAAATTGGAAAAAGGAATTTTCAAACACTAGCATAATTAGGTCACATCACATAGTGCTTAATTAACCATAAATTATATTTAAAAAAATCAGCAAATAGAATACCAACTTTGTTTTTAAAAATAAATCTGGTTAGCATGAAATTTCCAACAAAATTTTGATATAGGTTGTGAAGTTGAGACAAGTTATACATTGTCAATGTAGTTTGATTCCTCACCAAAAACTACAATCCTTGGTGGGGGCGTGGACTGACAAAAAATTTATTTATACAAATTAGAATATTTTTATCTTTCTTAATGTTATTTTATTTATTTTTTCTTTACCTTTAAGCTTGGATATAGTAGTGGACTAATTTTATTCGTCTTTTGATTCACTTTGGCGAAGCTATAACAAGAAACTAAAAATGTTGTTAGAAAACTCAATTTGTATGGCCTATGTATAATAATTCCCTTTTTTGTAAAGTGTTTATTTGAGATAAACCATTCCCTCAATTACACATAATATGACCAAGATAAATTGTATTCCATTAATCAATATATGTATATATAAATTATATGTTGAAGTATATGCACATTACCTACCCTGCATTTGTTATCATTAGGTAATCCTTCTATTTTAGTAGGGCTTGCTAGATAGGATGACATGTGGTAATGAATGGGCATTGATGAGGCAATGACATGGATATTTCTTATCCATTAATGTGCACTTCTTTAACCCTATCTACTTTATAAAAATTGCACACTTCATTCCTATTTATAGAGATAAACGTTATAAAGAACCCTATCAACTTATCCCTTTATCCTAAGAAATATGATTCATTGAATTTTAATCCTATTTTTAGAGTTTTTCTATATAGAGAGAGTTAGGGGTGGAGTATGTGAATTATTTTTTTAGTTCTCACTTATCCTATCCTTAATCAATTGTATTCCTAACTCTAACTCTATTTTAGAACCTACAATTCCATTTTTTTCCTAGTTAATTGGAATTAAGGGGGGAGTTCCTTTTCTATTGGTTGTGCAAGCACAAGGAATCACACTTAGTGTAGAGTAGTCCTCTCTATGAGAGTGTTATTAATTATACTCAATTCAAGTTATGTAATACATGCGAATTCGAATTGGTCTTTTAACTACATAGTCTCTTTGAGTGTTATTTCATTCTCTCTAGTCTCCTATTGCCTTGCAATTGCTAGTGTGGTATTTTGTCACAACCAAATGTTGTGCGTGTGCTTAAAATCCTACATCCCCACATTAATGTCATGAATAACTCCATTAAAAAACACATTGTGTATTTATATATAGATTAAAAATTATTGAAATATAATATCATCAAACTACCTAAACGGATCTTAATGGCCATGGAAGGTTATCAAGATATTCAACAAATCTATAAGGAAAGTAATATTAGTAATCAGTGAATGAAATTGGCAACATAAAACACATTGTTCGTTACGATGCACTTATGATTGAAATATCCATTACTTCAATGTTGAAAATGAATCTATCATCTTCTATCTACATAAAACAACTATTGATTCTTTATTGGAAAAACAAAATTAGATAACAACAATGTAAAATGTTTTGGATATTTTTCATTTCAAATTCATGAAAAATGGAACCCAAATCGCCTCCATTTGATGAGAAACATCAAGGTGACAAAAATGCATTGAATAATTAAGCTTTCACACATCTTGATGTGGTGTTTTGGCATTTACATAAAAATAAAAGGAGGGATAAATATTTTAGTAATAAATATTGTAGGGAAGTAGGGAAGCATTTAGAGATGAGAAAAACCTAATTGAAGTATTACATTTATTTACTTCTTTAGGAACCAAAAGAATTAGTGATTGATAAAAAAACAAGTTGTAAGATGTTCCTTTCCATGTAATGTTTGGTAAAATGGATCTTTATAATTTTTATCAATTCAATGGAGTTATATTTTTAGACTTATGGATTGATTTAAACATTCCAAAAAACATATGAAACTATGTATATATTAGAATTTTAGGTAGAGAAATA
The DNA here is from genome assembly GCA_031772625.1 of Pinus tabuliformis. Taxonomy (NCBI): domain Eukaryota; kingdom Viridiplantae; phylum Streptophyta; class Pinopsida; order Pinales; family Pinaceae; genus Pinus; species Pinus tabuliformis. Next base: position 924,371,816 of record CM062807.1, read on the forward strand.
AAATTTTTACGAGATGATGAAGTTCTTCCATAACTTTAATTTAAAGTTGTGAAACAAAAAATGAATATGATATATACTAGCATAGTTACATAAATTAAGTAGTTGGTAAATGTTGATAGACATCAATCCATAGTAGATATCAATACACTTACATCATGATACATCTCAGATTGCCAAGATTAAAAAAAATCATAAAAAAATTAAATTATAACTTTATTATTATTATTAAAAGAATTAATATATGAGTTAAACATATATACATCTAAAAAATATGTAACAAGAAAAATATAGTAGAGTACTAATAAGCAATAAGAGTTTGATGACACTAGTGAATATGAACTTTTTTCAATTAAATTGAAAAGAAAAAAAGAGCACAACTACCTTTGAGATAAATCTTATCCCTCTATCCTAACTACTACTAAAAAAAAAGGTGGATATTTCATCGAGGTTAAATTATTATCATCCACCTAATAGTTAATGATAATTAAATTAAAATTCTAAAACATTATTCCAAACCAAACACACCTATTGACATAATTATGTTGATGTTGATATACAAAATTATTAAAATGATGTCAATATTAAAACTCTATTTTCATTTTTTTTTTGAAAATAAAAAATTAATATATATACTCAACCTCAAAGTACATTAATATGTCAGCCTCCTCATCGTTAGTGTTTTTCTACCTAGCTCATTGACAATTCACCCTTTTCTTCCATATCCCCATTCGGTGTAGGCTGCAAGTGAGATTTTTCCTCCGTAGAACCTAATCTTTTTGCAATTTTGCGATGGAAGGCCCAGGCCCTAATTTCGTACACCCCCATAGTCCTCATTCTATTGCAAGGAGGAGGACATGTTGTTGAATTTTGTAACTATGGTCATTCTTCATAATGTATATTTGGCCCTTGATATATTTGTATTGATTATTGTAAAGCATATCTTAAATGCTAGAGTCAAAAGAGAATTATATTTGAGTAAAGTCTTTTTTGGACTTTTAAAAGAGAAAAATTTTATTTTTGAAATTGAAATTTTTGGCTCCAATTTTGTCAATTTGACCTCCCTACAAGTCGAGTCAACCCAAGAAGAGACACACCCCTTCGACCCACAAAAAAAACTATATAAACACAGCTTGACCTCCTTTTCATGGCACCAATTTCACACTGTCTCAAGAAGACAGTTTATGGGCATCCTAGTGAGGATAAATAAGGACAAGAAGGATGAAAAGAAGTAAAAATTAGATCTCTTTCTCTCTCTCTCTAAAGCTCACACATGTGGATAGACTCTCTCTCTGTAGTTTTCATATTTTTAGGTAGTTTCTATTAGAAGCGCTGCAATTTTTGGGTAGTTGTTGGGGGCCGAAATTCTAGGATTCTGGCAATTGCTGGAGGGCTGAAATTCCAAGGTAGATCAATTGAGAGAAGTGTTGGACCAAATTTGGAAGCTTGAATTAGAGGGTTTGACCATATTTGACCATGTGTGACATAGTTAATGACTAGAAGGTCCAGTATGTCTCTTATTGAACAAAAGAATTTCTTTATTCAAAAGTTTGTTGGGGTTTTCCTAGGGTAAGTATTGTCTTCTCTTTGTGCATTATGATATCTATTGTTCTAATGTTCTTATATGGTTAGATTTATGAAGTATAATTGTTGAATGATATATTGGAATAATTTAAAAGAATATCAACATCAAAAGTAATTATCAGTGTTTACGCAATATTGTGCTAGTCTCTATTGCACTTAGAAAATCAACATGGTGTCAGAGCTTTAGTGAAGGAAGAAACACTAAGATCACCATTGAAGAAACCCTACATTTAGATTATTATTGTTGAAGTCCTTCTTACTTATTTACATCCATGGCTTCTTCTATGAAATCTGAAAACGAGTTAGAAGGATCCTCAAACTTCAGAGCTTGGAAGCTTAGAATTGATATTATTCTTGCAAAGAACAAAGTTTTGGATATTATGACAAGAAGGTTGTAGAACCAACATTTACTGTAGGAAAGGAAAAGTTGGAGGATGACATTACTGCCATGATTATTATTGTAGACTCCATTAGAGATCATCTAATCCCCTATATTGCAAATCTTGATACTTCCAAAAAGATGTATGATGCCCTAACTAATATGTTTACTATCAACAATGTTGGTTAAGCCATGAGCATGAAGAATGAGCTTGGTTATGTAAGGATGACAAATGATGACACCATGGCTTCATATTTCGTAAGGATTTCACAAATAAGAGACCAAATTCAAGCAATTGGAGAAACTATTTCTAAGAATGAACTTGTGACTACAACACTCAATGGTCTACCGAGATCATGAGATGAATCTGCAACAGATATAAGTAGTTGAAAGAAAGTTCCTTCATTTAAAAATTGTGGATCTCTTGTGCTTAAGAAGAATCAAGGATTATATCAAGAGATAAAAATGATGAATATTGTCAAGCATCTGCATCTCATTTCAAGAATAAATGAAAGAAGAAGTTTGGATTTCAACACAAGAAGTCAGGAAGAAGATCACCTACTCCCCAAAGAAAGAAGGATATGTCAAAGATGCAATGTTATGGTTGTCAAAAAATTGGACATTGTAAAAGGGATTGTCTTCAGATGGCTAATAACAAAAAGGGACAAGGAAAACAACATGCTTTCGTAGCTAACATTGAAGATGAACATCCAAAGAAGCCTAAACGTGACACATAATTCTTTTACTTATTTATTATAACATGTTCTATTGTAGATAATGATGATATGTGGTTGTCAGGTAGTGGTGCTTCAAGATGAATGATCGAAGATCATGGAAACCTTACTAGCACGATGGAAAGGAGTTTATCCCAAAGAGTAGATCTTGGAGACAAAAAAAATTATGCAATCAAAGGAGTTGAAAGGGCATCCATTGAGATAGAATCTGGTAATAATTTTCTTCTCAACAATGTTCTATATGTACCAAGTTTGGAAAAGAATCTTCTCTCTATTTCATGTTTAGAAGATAAAGGAGATAGAGTAGTTTTTGTGGATGGAAAATTACTTTTATGATCCAAGCACTCTAGTATAGATGATGGTAGGGTTATTTGGATTTGTGAAGGAAGATTGTATAGGCTTGTGGGTCAACTAGCTAAAGCCCTAGTACATTATGAGATCAATCCAAGTGAGATATGGCATAGAAGATATGGTCACCTTCATTATAGAGCATTACCCGAATTGAATATAATAGTTTCAGGTGTTCCTAAATTGCAAATATATCATGTTGGTGTTTGTAAAGGCGCACACTTGGAAATAATATCAAGAAACCATTTCCAAGTAGTGACAATAGATCTAAAGAAGTTGCATATTTGATTCACTCTAATGTATGTGGTTCAATGTCTGTGATATCGCTTGGCAGTTCATTATATTATGTAACAATTATTGATGACTTATCTCAAAAGACATGGATCTATCTCATGAATACCAAGGATGAAGCCTTTAAAAAGTTTCAAGAATTCAAATTTGAAGTGGAAAACTTGACAGGTAATGGTTTGGATATTTTGTGGTGTGGTTTTTGAGATTGTGAGCTCGAATATTCCACAGTCTGCATTTTTATGTCATCTACGCTTTGAGTCTAGAACAAGATCATCCTTAGGAATGAATCTACAAAGAAGAGAAATGGGAGTTATAAATATGATATGTTATGCTGACAAGGTGGGGATCCGACCAACTCAAGGAAAATAATCTCTTTTTTATTTAAATAGAATTTTTATTTCAATTCATTTTTTATTATTTTGACACTTAATTAATATATTATTATTATTATTATTATTATTATTATTATTAATTTAATTATAATTTTTTTTATGATATTCAATTTTATTTTAAATAATGATTTTTATAAATAGGTAAGAAGATTAAGAGTTTTATATCTGACAATGAAGGAGAATGACACCTCAAAAGAACTTGTTTCTTTCTATAATAAAGTTGGGATTAAGAACCCCTGATCGGGGTGTGTGCTCGAGGAAGGAGAGGACACTAGTCAGACATGGTAGTTATGATGTTTAAGGGAAGGGTACCACCCACCACCCCCCACATGCTCATGGCGATGGGTGCGGTGGCCTCCCGCATGCTACCTGAAAGGAGAGATGGGAGAAGTGGCAAGCATGGCCAAGATGGAGAAGGAGGTGAGGCGGTTAAGGCAGGACGGGTGATGTGATAGAGAAAGGTGGAATGGGATTATGAAAGAATTCGGGATAGAGACAAGAGTATGGTTGAGATTACGGGAGGACAGAGGAGCGAGGGTGCAAGTCTATGGAGCTACCAACAATGGCCTCTGCGAAGCGTTTCCGGGTATGTTTCCTGGCCTTTCAAGCCCATTACTATGATAACTATGTTAATTCATGGTTGGGGGTCCGGGAGCTAACATGGGAGGGAAATTAGGGGGATGGTGATCACGTTTGGGTTGGAGGCGAGAGCCATGAGAGAAAACTGGGGCTGGGATCTAGAGAAACCTCTTGTGAGCGAGCAATATAGTTGGTATACCAATGAGGGTGGGGAGACTGAGGCTAAGCATGAGCAATGGCCACGAAAGGAGTAGAGAAGTGAGGCAACTCTTCTGGGTAGAGGTGTGAGGCAGCAGCACTGGGAAGAGGGGCGAGGGAAGGCAATGTCTTTAGGAGTGATGGTAACCTGGCTCGATGGGCTGGCTGTGAGAGTTGTAAGTGTAAATTGGGTCTGGCACTATGACACCACCCCTGTGAGTAGGCGAGAGCATTGGCAAAACCATGGGGGTGGTGAGGCTATCGCAAGGCAGGTGAGAAAGCAAAGTGAGTGGCAGAAGAGTGGTGCAACTACACCAGGTAGAGGAGAGGCAATGCATCTTGGGGTAGAGGGGTACCTGGGCAGAGGCAATTGCGATGGGAAGCATGAGGGGAGGGGAACCTGCATCAATCCGAAGAGGCATGAGACCACGTCCCGAGAGCTAATTCATTTCGTGTGTGAACAGGCATGGAACAGAGAAGAGATGGCTCGACCTGCACATGGAAGAGGACGTGGAAGAAGGGGGAGGGAGTTGACACGAGCCGTAGACCCGAGCACTTCAGAACCTAGGTGTGGGAGGAAGTCTATAGAATGCCTCATCAGCGAAGCGGCGGCAACATACAAGGAAGGAACGGATGCAGGCATCCGTAAGATTTAGGACGAATGGGAGGAGAAGATAAAACATGAGGATGAGTTCGAAGAGGAGATAGAGAATTAGCGGGTTGTAATCCTAGATCCCGGGAATACCAGGGGCAAACTCACCCAATTTAAACAGACTCTCTATCTGTACTGGCTCATGAAAAGCCTCATGGGGAAGGCAATGGAGCAAATTTCAGTGGGGATGTTTATAACCCTTGAGGACATGCCAAATTACAAAAAAGACTTGCAAACAATCCAATTTTAGCTGTGTAAGCAGGACATTCACCTTGACTGAATCCAAAGGCACATCCCTTGCATCATTGAGCTTACTGACGTGCTTGGAAACTCAGCCAAAGACCCGGCTCTATTGGAGTCTGCCTCAGAAGAACAACAGGATTAGTCAGTTTCTTGGATGTTTTTTTTTCTTGCGGGTAGCATTTACTTTTACTGATGCATGCTTACGATAGATAGAAACATAGACTCTTATCATAATATTGATACGTATATAGCTTGATTAGATCGAATGATACTATATTGTTTTTGGATGGCTTATAATGAGGATAGGTGGCCAACAGACTTGGTTTCCCACTGGGCAAGTTGAGGCCACCTATCTCATATATGTGGTGTAAACTTGTGTTTTATAAGAAGGTCCTGCCAAGTTTAACAAAAAAAATTGGGATTAAGAGGGAGCCAGTTATTCCCTATAATACACAACACAACTGTGTGGAAAAATGAAAGAAAAGGTACATTGAATAATTTTTCAACGCCATGATGAATGATCAGGACTTTTCGATGTTCTTATGGGGAGAAGCGTGATTGACAATGGTTTATATTCAAAATAGAAGTCCTCATCAAATTCTGGAAGATATGACTCTTGAAGAAGTGTTCTTTATATGAAAGCTAAAGGTTGGACATATGAGAATATTTGGTTTCCCTAACTACATTCATGTTCCTAAGGATAAAAGGAACAAGTTAGAACATTCAGGAAAGAAAGGCATATTTGTTGGTTACAGTGAATCATCAAAGGCCTATCGAATCTACATTCTAGAGCAACAACGGATTGACATCAGTCGGGATGTCACCTTCACTGAGAAAATTTCATATTGGAAGTCTAGGGAAGTATCCATGGATTACTATGATGAAGTAAAGTAGGAGGATTTTAAGGAAGAGTGTTTGAGTTATATAGGATGTCCTAAAGATCCAGAAGGGCCTTGTGAACCAATAGAATCGGTTATTGTTCCGAAAATCAGAAAGAGACCAACATGGCTTAGATCTACATTGGAAGAGGCATAAGGACATGCAACTCTTGATGGCACATCTAGAGAAATTAATAAACCTAAAAGTTTTTCTGGCTATGAATCTCTTATGACCAACCATATTGATGCACATCCTTCCACTTATGAAGAAGCAACTAGCCAACAAGTATGGAACAAGCCCATGAATGAAGAATGCTAATCCATCATGAAAAATGATGTTTAGGAGATTGTGTTGAGGTCAGAAGGTAAGTTAGTGGTGAATTCCAATTGGATATAAAAGATCAAGCATTTTTCATATGGAAGTATTTTCAATTAAAAGGCACGATTCATGGCTAGAGGGTTCTCCCAGAAAGAGGGAGAAAATTATGATGAGACCTTTGCTCCAATTTTTAGGTACATCTCCATTAGATCTATCGTTTCTCTTGTCACTTCGTTGGGATGGAATTTACATCAGATGGATGTGAAGATTACCTTCATTAATGGTGTGATTGAGGAAGAGGTTTACATAGAGAAACCCCAAGGTTTAGAGGTTCATGGAAATGAATCTCATGTTTGTAGGTTAAATAATACCTTGTATGGATTCAAGCAAGCTCCAAAAGCTTGGTATGCTCGAATTGATAGCTATCTGACAAGACTAGGATTTTCGAAGAGAAATGCCAATTCAAATCTCTATTTTAGTTTGTAAAGAATGCACATGTGATCCTATTGCTATATGTTGATTATTTTTTTCTGACAAGTGTTAAGCCTCTCATCATTTAGTGTAAAAAGTAGTTGGCTTCTGAATTTGAGATGAAAGACCTTGGTTTGATGCATTATTACTTAGGAATGGAAGAATGGTAGAAACCTGGAGAAGTCTTCCTTGGTCACGGAAAGTATGCGATTGAGGTCCTTCAAAAGTTTGGCATGATGGACTTTAAATCCATGACTACTCCAATGGTGACTAGCTTGAAAAAGTTAAGAAGCTTTGAATCTAGATTGGTAGATCCATCTTCTACCGGTGATTGATTGGCTCATTGATGTATTTGGTTAACACCAAGTTAGACATTTGCTTTGTAGTGAACATGTTGAGGTAGTTTTTGATGGAACCTAGACCTAAACATTAGATTGTAGCAAAGCACATTTTGAGATATCCACGTGGTACTCTGAACCATGGATTGAGATATGTCACAAACAAGGATGTACAACTTCAATGATATACACATTTTGACTCGGTAGGAAGTGTTGATGATAGGAAGAAAACTTTGGGGGTATGCTTCACCATGGGCTCTGCTATGATACCTTGGATGAGAAGGAAGCAGAGATTTGTCGTACTCAACACTGCAAAAGAAAATATATTACAGCTAATGAAGCATGTACAGAAGTAGTGTGGCTTTGAAAGTTGTTTGCTATACTATTTGACCAAGAGTTGAAATCAACCATAATACACTATGATAACCAAAGTTGTGTGAAGCTTTTAGATAATCTTGTGTTCCATGACAGGTCGAAGCATATCGAGATCAAGTACCATTACATTTGTGACATGGTGCAGAGGAGAGAACTAAGGCTCAAGTACATCACCACTGATGAGTAAAGAACTAATATCTTCATGAAGCCATTTCCCAGAGAAAAGTTTGTCTACTCCAGAGACAAGCTACGGGTTATGGAGATTACCCCCCTCATTTAGAGAGACTGTTAATTTGATAACAACAGGGATGGACCTTCTCTCGATAGGGAGAATGGTCCATGAAACCCAAAGTACTCCCCAGTAGGGTGGAGTCAATGCCTCTCAGTGAGGAGACCCGATTACTCACCATGAAGGGTTGAGTAAGGTCTGAACCTGATCACTCACCATTGGAGGGTTGAGTGAGGTCTTTTAGAATCTGGACCTGATCACTCACCAAGAAAGGGTTGAGTGAGGTCTTTTAGCATCTAGAACCGATCACTAACCAAGGAAGGATTAAGCGAGGTCTAGGCCCATGGTGCTCTCCAGGAGAGGTGAGTGAGTGCCTGCTAGTTGAGTTAGTATCTCAACATTTTGGCCTAGTGAAAGGCCTTGAGATTTGAGGACCAATCACTGTGAGAGAGTGAGTCCTAATACAATAATAATAAGCCATTGGTTAGGTACCAATCGGGATATGGTTACTAGTAGATGCTAATGGTAGATGATGGTAGATTATGTTCATGATGATTTTATATAACCTTTTCTTAGGGAAATTTGTCAAATTGAGAATATCTATGACAAACATTATGAATACCTCCCTAGTTAATAGGGAGTGCTGAATTTTGAAACTATGGTTGGTATTCATAACATATATTTGGCCCTTGATATAATCGTATTTATTATTTTAAATCATATTTTAAATGTTAGATTCAAAATAAAATTATATTTTGCATTAAGTATTGTTTGGACTTTTAAAACAGGAAATTTTGAATTTTTGAAATTGAATTTTTTGGCTCAAAGTTTGTCAAGCTGACCTCACTCCAATTCAAGTTTGCCTAGGCAGAGACACACCCCTTTAACCTAGGAAAAACACTATATAAAGGTAGCTCAACCTCCTTCTCATGGCACCAATTCACACTCTCTTAAGAGGCTAGTTTATGGGTATCCTAATGAATTTCAAGAAGGACAAGAAGGATGAAAAGAAGGATGAATTGAATCTCTTTCTTTCTCTCTCAAGCTCGCACGTGTGGATAAACTATCTATCTCTCTCTCTCAAGCTCGCACATGTAGTAGTTGTTGACAAACATTGCCCAGAGCAAACATGATGTTAGAAACTCAGTAAACACGAATTTGGCCAACACCTGCAACTAGTATATTCCAGTTATTTATATATGTTGGAATTCAGAGGCTTGTATGGAGGATGGATTTGTTGAGTTAGATTTTCCTCGTATAATTTGGTTTATTTTGGTCTCTTTTCATTCCCAAACCTCTCCCTCATTGTTTTCCTCTATCTATCTATTTCATTGTTAATTCCTCTAGTTAGTTTAGTATTTTCTCTCCACACTACACTCTACCCTACTTTGGTTAAACTCTTACTGGCTCATTAGTTCTCACCACATTTTTGGATTTTATCATCACTTTGTTCTATCCTTTTTTTGGGTACCATACTAAGGTAAAGGATGCACTCATGGTGTGATTCTAAGGGTCGTGGCCCCTTCAGCAAACCTAGATCCCAGTATCAAGCTTAGTCCTTTGCTAAAATTGTTTACTCTGTCACTCCACATAAAATTCAACAATTAGAATCCTTTACCACTACTAACTATTAGGCTTATTCAGATTCTAAAATTCAAGTTGAATTCCTTGGTTGAGTCCTAGACCCTGGCCACACTAGGGGACAATGAAGCCAATATCTTAACTCTATCAGCCTTCAGTGGAAAATTAAAACTTTGCTAGGTTGGGCCCTCAAAGAAAAACATGAGGACCACAACAAGATTATTTCTCGCCTCAATGAAATCCAAAGGGTTCAACACCACTGACACTCTTGTTTGGTCAACTTAGATACTCGTATGACACATATTGAGGGACATCTTCAATGCATGCATCATCTCCAACAAGCACATGTCTCCAACTATATGATGTATGCAAAGGTGCTACGTTTTATGTTTTTTATCTAGAAAATTTCTTTTATTTCCATAGAAGGATGGATGATTCGGATCTTGGGGGGAGACCCACAAGATCTAAAAAATTGAAATCGATCATGGGGGTAGGCCCCCAAGATACTAAAAATTGAAATGTCAGAAAAAAAAGAGAGGAGAGAATACACGTAAATAAAACCACAAAGAAATGTTTTTTTTATTAAAATAGAGAATAATTGTAAAAGCTACATTGTGATGGGAAATCTCTCATTTTACAAAATGTGACTTGTTACTTATAGTCTTTTTTTAGTTACAATACCACGGTAAATTCCATGGGTCGGTAATACCATGGGTAGATGCCACTTACAATACCATGGGTGGATGCCACTTACAATACCATGGGTAGATTCCATGGGTGGATGAATACCATGGGTGGATAAATACCATGGGTAGATGCCACTTTCCATTCAAATCATTCATCCTTCCTTAAGAAGCAATGGTACCCATTATGTGAAGTTCCCTCCTTAAAAGTCTATGTTGAATATGAAGAGCCACTGAAGAGAATGGTTTTGTGTGGTTAACCCATAACCGTGATGAACAAAGATCCGGTGATAGAGATACCCTGTAATGATTATGACCAAATGTGATATTGACAATGTGCAACCCAACAAATGGAATTTGATAAAGTTTATGTTTTTGGATGACCCATGACCATGCCAAACAAAGATCTGACGATAGAGATACCATGTAATGTTAGTGACCAACTGTGACACTAACAGTGTGCGGCCTAGCAAATGGACTTCGATGATAAGGATTTTGTGCGGTTGACCCATAATCATGATGTTGACTGTTGATGAAGTAGCAGGTGCCTACATAGCCTAGGGTGGGAGGGAACATCTCCAAAGAACCCAAGCTAGATGTTTCTATGCTGAAACTAATGAATCTGAAGCAGGTGTCTACTAAAGCAGGGTGGGAGGGCACATCTCCAAAGGGAACCCGTTCTGAATGTTATTCCAGATATAAAAACTAATTTAAAATGGGCATATTTTGATCAATATAACTCAGAATCTTTATTATAACTTGTTTTTGAAAATCAAATGACCATTCTTCATCTTCCCATGTTGATTGAAATCCGTATCTGGACACTCTGGAAAATCAGATTCGCGCTGCAATTGTCCCTCCGTCACAAAAGTTCTGAAAAAATAGTCGATTTTAAATTTGCGATATCTCCCTCATCCAAAATCTGATTTGACATTTTTTTTAAATTAGATGGTTTTTCAAGAGGAGCTCATATATGCAATCATTTTTTCTGAAATTATGCACAAAAACTGCAAAACATGAAAGGAGAGTTGTCATCCACAAATTATCATCATAAAAAATTTTGCAACACAATTGATTTTAAATCAACAATATCTTCCTCATCCGGAATCCAATTTAGGCAATTTGTTTTTGAATTTGGGTATTTGTTCACATGGAATCCATATATGTTATTTTTTTTTTGTAAATTTTGCACCAAAAGTTTCAGATCTGATCTGAAAACTCGCCGCCCAAAACATTCCTGAAAAAAAATTTAAAAAAATAATTCTTCATGCTTTGCCCAAGAAAGTGCTATGTTGAGGATGTATCATGTGCATGAAGTTTGTTGAAGATTGTTGCAAAAATTTAAAACTAAAATATGCGTCAAACCTTCATTCCCATGGAGTTGTAACCTAAATCTCATTGATCCGGATCTTGGGGGAGGCCCCCAAGATCTAAAAAATTGAAATGGATCTTTTGGGGGAGGCCCCCAAAATTTGAAAAATTGAAATGCCAGAAAAATAAAAGAAAATGAGAGAACACAGCAAATAAAACCACAAAGAATATATTTTTATTAAAATAGAGAATAATTGTAAAAACTTCATTGTGATGGACAATCTATCATTTTACAAAATGTGACTTGTTACTTATAATCTTGTTTTAATTACAAACCATGGGTAAATTCCATGGGTGGGTAAACACCATGGGTGAATGAATACCATGGGTAGATACCATTTACAATACCATGGGTGGATGTCACTTACAATACCATAGGTAGTTTCCATGGGTGGATGAATACCATGGGTGGATAAATACCATGGATGAATGAATAACATAGGTATATGCCACTTTCCATTCAGATCAATAGATGACTAGATCCATTTAACAAATTGTATGTAATAATTTTAATTATGTAACCAAACAAATATCTATGAGTAGAGTAACTCAAGAAATAACCTTAATTTTGTTTATTTTAATGAACAAATAATTCATAATATGTCTCTACTCTCACTAATATGGTTTTCTTTAAAAACATGCCATATCAAGATTAAAGGAAAAAATTTAAACTTTGTATAACAAATAAAATTAATTTAAAATAAAATTAATACATAAAATCATTAATTGGAATCAAAATATAAAACAAGCAATGTTCATGGTACAAATAGGAAGAACAAACTCTACTTTTTAAATGGGAATTTATAACACATCAAAATTATTTATGCTTTTGAATTTAGTATTGATAGATCTTAAAGAAAAAGTTGGGGATGAATTGAAAATAGCTTTACAACACTAATAGGTAGACAAGAATATGATTTTAGTTGGGTAAAGTAATGCAGGAGAAAGATAAAATTTTGAAAATATGTAAATGATAATACAATTTTATTGTATTTTAAAGATTTAACTTATTTGGATTATAATTCTCTTTTTTAATAAAATAATATAAGAGATATCGAAAGATAAAACGTTGTTCAAATTTGATGTAATTTTGCTTTTATAAATAAGATTGTAAGTCGATAATCTTTTAAACATAGAGTTTAAGGCATATTATGCATCTTAGAATGTTTGCTAGTGTATATTAGGGGATAATAGAGGAATGATATATGGAACTCAGTAGCAAAGATTTTATATAAATGTATAGTGATAACGGTTTTTTATGGAAAAGTTATATCGTACAAATTAGGAATGATATATGGAACTCAGTAGCAAAGATTTTATATAAATGTATAGTGATAACGGTTTTTTATGGAAAAGTTATATCGTACAATTTTTTTTAACATTTTTGTTTTGAGAATTATGTAAATTCTATGGATTGCCATATATAAAATAGGTTATATATAAAGGAGATGGTATTTGTTAAATATTGGTTGCTTTTAAAGAAATGAAATGTATTGGAAGATAGAGTAAGAAAAGTTAGAAAAAAAATACAAAGTTTTTTTTCATTTTGATTTGCATTTTTTTTTTAATAGGTTTTGTAATTTTTAGCTTAGATTCACCAGCTTTGTAGAGTGGGATCCATGAAATATATTAATTCTTTTTAGATTTTGGAAAACATAAATCTTAACAATAGCATGTGTGTATATTTGTTAGTTATAATATGATTGTGGAAGGTTAATTTTATGGATATCTTTTCTAGACTAGTAATGGTTAAGTATCAATATGATTGTAATATGATAAAATGTAAAATTGATTATTTGTAAACGAACTTATTTAAATGGATTTGATTATTTGTAAACGACCTTATCTAAATGGATTTCTAGTTACACATGTGGTAGCACAACACTAACAAAACTCCATGAAAAAAAAAATACAATTTTAGATACAAAAGAATATGAAATTGTTAGGAAAGGGAATATTTTTTGGGTGTATTTATCAAGGCCTATAAAAAGTATGTGAAATGATAATTTAAGCATTGTCGATGAGAAGATAATAGAGCAGGAATAGTCAAAGACCCTAAAAAAACAAGGAGAGAGGGGAAAATGCTTATGGAACTAGGTAACAACAATTGCTATAATAGGGCCCATGAAGCTAAAAGGAAATACCCCTATAGAGAGAAAAAATGTTGCAGCAATGAAGCCATATGTAAATCCAACAAGTTAAAAATATTGTCAACCAAGGAATAATGGTTATGTAGTGATCTGAAATTAAAAATTGAAGGTTTCTCGAAAAAAATTGCAAGCTAGTTTATGTCTTGTGGGCAATGGATCGAAATTGCAAAAGCACATAAAATTATTAAACTTTTTAGTTTTGCAGATTTAAAACAAAGAAAAATAGACAACATGTAGCATCACAAACTAACAATTTGATGAAAGTGTTCACCCCTCCTGGGCTACGTCTCTGGGTTCAGCTTCCAGTGTTGGCCTTTTATATTATATGCTCAAAATATAAATTACATCAACATACAATTCTCAAATCACAAAAATAATGTTGTCATTGTGTCCAAAACACCCCAAAACCCTTGTGTAGGCTCTTCTTGGGCTAAAAAATGGCCAAGTTAGGCTTCCTTATTCATTTCCCTTTTATTTTTCCTGCAAAATGACCATGCTGTCGAAACTAGCAACGAAATTTTCCTTTGGTAGAACCACCAAGTGAAAAACTAGCATGGGAACAGTGGAAATTCCACGAAAATCGGTGCAAATTGTCAGGTCGTTAACTTGACTCCTGCACCCTAAACTTATGTCTCTTCTAACGGTCATGTGACATATAATGTGGCCATAGGCGTGAGCTAGATGTCATGCGCCCACTGGCTCCCTGCACCTGGTCATATGTAGTTGCAATATGTCCGTGGGTGGGGGTGCATGCAGGGTGCCACATGCCCCACCGCTCTCGTTGTTCCGTCTTTGGTTACAGTTAACAATTGGGACCGGAGGTTGGGGCCAATTCCCTGCCCGTGCTACCATTGCACACAGTTGCACGTTATAACATATAACCTGGGGTCAGGGCTAGTTGGGGAAACCTGCCTCCCCTCCCCCAAAATCGCTAGATCATTACATAATAAATAAAACTTTATACCATATTTTAACAAGAAATACCATGGCTTAACAGTAGAAAGAAAATTTAGTTTGGCGAAGGTCACGGGGTCAAACCCCACCAAGGTTGGTTAGGCCCTTAACATAGTTTTTTCCAATGAGCATAAGCCACGTCGAGGCCTACCATACAGCCATGTGGCATCCTGTCATTAGGCCACGTGGCGGTTTGTGGTTGGCCCAACCACAAAGACAACAACCAATTAAAACTCGTCAATCACCTTGTACGATCATGACATGTGTTAGCATAGGATTGGCCCATCTGACCACCATACCTACACAGTAATTATAATGATATCAGCATGACATCATCGTATGAACTGTCCAGTCAGTTGCCCAGTCAATGCTGCAAGTTGAATTTTTAGTTGTTTGCCAAAAACTTCATAACGCAATAAATTTCACATAAGATGTTAGTTTGAGGTGATTCAAGCATTATTAGAATCAGAATGATGAGATATACGATTTATTACTGCTTTCAGGAGATTTTGAGTACTTTGATTTTTGAGCATATTTTTTATCCCCTAGATAATGTAGTCTTGATTTTATTAGTAAGGCCAATGTAAAACAAACCAATAAGAAACTTGGTATATTTGTGGAGTACAGAGAGTGGTTGTGAAAGGAAATCTTCTACGAAATTATGTAGATGGATACCAAATTAGATTGAAAGGATATATGATTGCATAACTCAATGTAGAGGTTGTTGCGTATTCAGTTTTTTATGACAGAATTCATAGATCTCATTTTTTTCTCTAGCGTAAAATCTTTGTGTGCAAGAAATGTGGATGTGGTTATTTTCTTCATTGCTATGTCAATTTTTGCTTTACGTTTTGCATGGTAATATGTACTCTAGAATAAAGTCTTAAATTGGGGTTTTTGGTCAGATGATTATCCAATGGTGGTAGCTTTTAAGCACAAATAAACATTGTAGAAGTAAATCCATGTCAACATACAAATAAATTTCCCTCAGATTGCATAACTAAGAGTGATCTTTCCCTAAACTTTGAGTTATATTTTAGACATATTTTTGTTCATATGTATCAAAGCACCAAGAGTGATATGACTATATTTTTTGTTCATATGATTATTCAATGGTGGTTCTTTGAAGCAAAAATAAACATTGTAGAATTAAATCCATGACAACACACACATAAATTTCCCTCAACTTGCATAACTAAGAGTGACCTTGCCCCAACCTTTGAGTCATATTTTAGTCATATTTTTGTTCATATGTATCAAAGCACCAAGGGCCTAATGAACTATGACTATGTAACTTGTATGATCAGGGATTATGTATGACTCATATGTAACACAAATAATAGGAGCTTTTGGGAGAAATTATTGCACTTGTTTGGAAAGGAAGCCAAACCTCATGGAGAAAAAATCATGTACTCAGATAGATTAGTAGAAGCAAAGCTAGAGCCAAGCCTACTAGAGCTTAGTGTTGAAGAGCATTGTTATTGCATGAGACAAGCTAAAGGATATCCCAAGTAGAGCGAGAGGGAGATATGAGTAGAACCGATGAAGGAAACCATTAAAGAGCCATACTTGTGAAGAAGAATAATTAGAAGAAGATTATAGTTGAATTTTTTGAGAGACCACTTAGTTGTACTAGTATAAGGAATACTCCAATCCCATCTAGAAGTAATACCAAGACATTGTAAGAAGAAATTTGTAAGAGCCCAAGATCCATATGCAATGAAGACAATTGTTAAGAAATGTATTTAAATGGCTTTGTACATGAAGCTAAGATCCAAAGATAAAATTGATAGATACAACTAAAGCCAAATATAGAGGTAAGAGCCATAACTAAGCATGTAATCCAAATCTAGAGCCAAAGTCAAAGATAAGAGTGGAGACTTCATTTTATCAAGTTTAGGGGTATTGAAAACCTCCAAATTTAGGAGTTTTGCTTCATAAAGGGTTTCATTTGAAGATATTTCCAATTCTATACATGAAAGAACATCACCAACAAAAATCTAGGGAGAGAAATGTAATTCCATATCAGAAAGAAGGTGAAACTATTTGGAAAGGAAAGTTATGCTTGGGTGTAGTCGTTCAAGGCCTCACAAAATCTAGTGAAAGAATAGTTGTAAGGTGGAAGATGAGAAGACAATGGAGAAACTATAATAGAAGAGCTTTAAAAATCAAGGGGGGAGTGTAGAAGAGGCTCATGGAGCTAAGGCACAATAATTGTTGTAGTAGGGACCATGAAGTCAAAGGGAGAGTGTTGGACATGTGTTGTATTCTTTGTAGGTAGGATTAATTTCATCCCAGTGCAAAGGGGATTGGGATTCCATATTTTGTTTATGCTTTTTTAGTGGATGGTTTTTTAGCTCATTGTAATCTAATTCAGGTAAAGGGATTGGTGTTGTAATATAATTTCAAGTTAACAAATTAATATTTTACCATGAAGTAATTCAATATTGTATTGTGTGTGAAGAAGTTAATACAATGAAGGAGAGAGAGGTGTGGCCCTAAGTTAGACTAGTTTTCTTGGTTAAGGTTTCTAGGTTAAATCCTTGTGTATTTTGTGTGTGTCTTTGTTGTTTTTAGGTTTTTATTGTGTGTCACTGTCTATCCAAGACTTCGTAAACTTCTAATTACTATCTTTACGAGTAATAAAATATATATATATCTTTTTACCTACATTGTTAAGTTTTTATTCTAAAATTTTAAAACAACAAAATATACAATCTACCCGCAATTTATTTTTTTTTGAATTTTTTTACACAATGAATGATAACAAATTTAAGCACAAATGAACATTATAATAGTTAGTAAATTCATGGAAATGCATAAATAAAACTCATAGTGGGATTACATCACTAAAATGCTCTTCATGTATTAAAATTTTTGATCAATTGAAAATAATGTTAAGGGTATCTTAGGGTCAAATAAAATGGGAATTAGGCGTTGATGGTACTATAATTTTCCTTTATAGCGGGGTGAGTGTTGTAATGTAATGGAATGGTTTTAAAAAGTTTGATAACAGTAAGCTTAAAAGTAAATTAAGAAGAGTGCACATGTGCGCGCATCTGGTGTACTGGTATCATAGTACCCTCCCACAGTACTGACCAGGGTTCGATTCCCTGGATGTGCATTGTGTTGCATCATTGTAATTTTTCAATGAAGTGCTTGTGATCAAACACAAGATGTGAGAAATAAATTATGAATAGTGTTTCATTACAACAGATATAAATGAAAGGTACCCGGTTCGATTCTGTGCTCAGACATTCAGTCGAATAAATGAAAATAATTTTCTGTATACGGTTCAAATCAAATCACTTCCTTGATTTTAGAGGTTTGGAGGAATGTGAATCATCACTTTTCCGTGAAGAGAGCAGACCAAATTTGGAAAACTATTTCATATGGTACGCTCATTTTCATTTACAATTCAATTTAAGCCGTTGATTATGAGAAAATATATTGTCTGTCTCTAATAGGAGAAAAACCTTCCCTCAGACATCACTGAAGAAGTGAATTATGCGTTCTCTTGAGCTACATTAACAACTAAAATTCTCAGTTCGAACCTTGGCTCAGACAGAAGCAAAATAATTGAATACCTGGGTTTTCGTCGGCTCAGACATCAGTGAAGAATTGAATTTTGTGCTCTTTTGAGTTGCATAAACACCAAAGGCGACCCGGGTTCAAATCCCGGCAATTGTATGAGATATTCTATTTATGGTTCAAATCAAATCTGAGCCATTACTTTTCTGTGAAGAGCGCAGAGCAAATTTGGAAAAATAATCCATAGGGTATGCTCATTTGCATTTAGAATTCGATTTAAGCAGTTGATTATGAGGAAATATGTTGTGTCTGTCTCTAGCAGGAGCAAAATTTTCGCTCAGAGATCAGTAAGGAATTGAATTCTGCGCTCTCTTGACTTATATTAAACACAAGAGTCCTCTGTTAGAACCTAGGCTAGGACAGGAGGAAAATAATTGAACACTCGGTTTTTGTCGGCTTAGACATCAGTAAAGAATTGAATTGAATTATGTGCTCTTTTGTGTTACATGAAGACCTAAGGTCCACAGTTCGGATCTGGGCTCAGACAGGAGCAAAATAAGTGAATACTGGATCTAGGTCCTCAGTTCGAACCTGGTTAGGACAAGAGTAAAATAATTGAATACTGGGTTTTTTCGGCTCAGACATCAGTAAAGAATTGGATTATGTGCTCTTTTGAGTTACATGAACTCCTAAGATCCGCAGTTCGAAACTGCTCTCAGACAGGAGCAAAATAAGTGAATACTGGATTTAGGTCCCAAGTTCGAACCTGGATTAGGATAGGAGCAAAATAATTGAATACTGGGTTTTCTTCTATTCAGATATCAGTAAAGAATTGAATTCTGTGCTCTTTTGAGTTACATTAATCCCTAAGGTCCCCATTTCGAACCTGGGCACAGACAGGAGCACAATAAGTGAATATTGGGTTTTGGTCCCCAAAGGGAAATCCAGAGTTCGAACCTCCGCTCAAACATGAGTAAAGAATTGGATCCTGCACTCTTCTGAGTTACATTAACAACTAACCATTGGCTCAACACCATCACATAGAAGTATCCCTACTGGGTAAGATGTAATGATTTAAGAAATATTCCATTTAAGTAAAGGCTCAGTCTTAATATCGTGAATGTTTTAGTGTATAATTGACCCCCTCTCTACCACAACGTTGACTAAGGTGTTCCCTTACCAAGGCTACACATCTCCCATGGTTTTAGCTCTCCATAGGTTCTTTTTAACTTCACTCTTTTGTGTCGTTTCACGTAGAAAAGGTCATTTTTTTCTTCACACCCTATTATTATTTCATGTAGAAAAATGATTATCCCTCTTTCCTTTGCTTATCAATTTTGTCACTTGTTGAGCCTTTAATTATTTAGGATTATCTATCCTTTTTAAGGAATTCACTTCATTGGGTTTATAAAGATTTTTTTCTTTTAATTAATTAATTTACTATTTTATTAATGTTTTAATACACATTTTTAAAGTTTATTTATAAATTATTATAGCATCCTTTTAATTTTATTTCACAAGAATAGAAAAAGTCAATTTTTATTTTTTCGATTAGTTCTTCGCACTAAAGAAATTCTCTAATATTCATATATGTTACAAAGGAAAGATGAAAGATAATGGATATTATTACATCTTGGTGTGTTGTTTTTCACATAAATATTCATATGATTTTTACTTTTTAAAGTTCAATCAACGAAGGGTTTTGTTATGAGATATTGGTTTTATTTTCTGTAGAAATTAATGTGTGGATTCAAAACTACTTATGAAATTTACTAAATCTCAAGACTTGAAGCTACTATACTGATCTATGAATGTTAATTCACTATCTAAAACAAGAATCATAGACATGCAAAAGGAAATATCACACATGCATAGAGATTTATCTAAGGGAAAGCAACAACTCAAAACCCCTTCCTCTCTGAATTGCATTAATTAGAGAATAGAGATGAAATACATTTGCTTGCTCAAACTTGAGCACGACTTGCACCTGTATCTTCTATCTTTTCCTGACTCACTAAACCTGGGCAATACTTAGCCAATTTTCAAGCCCTCCAAGCTCCTAATTCCTTGTGTCGTTTCCTTTGTAATTAGGCCCCTATTAATCAAGAAATCCCCTTACCTGGATTGTGCAATTCCTTTAGGTTCTTCCTCTCACTGCATGCACCACCTATACAACTTGGATTAGTTTACAACTGATAGTACATTGCCCTTGAACTCTAATCTTAAGTGGGTAACTCAAATTCTCTGCATGCATGAGTTAATTTAGGTAGATTGATTAGTTATCTGGATGATCATTGAGTGTGGTTGAAGTTCCACTTCCACAACTTAACCTTCCACTAGATCGTCCAACAATTAGAACTAGTTTAACCAATCATAACTCAATTTAACTGAATTAAATTGTTACATTTGAAATCATCTCAACCTAGGCTCCTAAAATTTAGAAATCATTGCACATGAATGAATTCCATGCCCCCAACTCGAATTAGCTAAGTTAACTGAGTGATAACAACCATGTCACCTCAGTTAAATCATCCAAGCTTTCTATTGATATGGAATTTCAAAATTCCTTAATTTAATTAAGGAAAAAATCAAATTGAGACTTTTCTTGTTGCATTTCCAACACTCCCTCTTAGCAAGAAAGGGATTCACATCTACCCCAATCCAACAACTTTGGAATGTACTGCATGTAACACTTCTCTCTGTTGCTAATACTATTGCAACATTTGCAACTGAGAAGAATCCAAATATACAAATAATCATTAAATCAATCTGCAATTGTCTACTGGGAAAATTGTGTTGCTACCAACCAAGGATAATTTTAGGGGCGAATGTTCGCCCTTTGGGGAAATTAAGGGGTTTTAAATTTTTAGTGGGCGAATATTTTGTATCATAGTACATTTTCACAAATCACCTCAAATAGCCCACCTTATTTTAAGAGAGAGGGTAAAAAAGGTAAATTTAGCCCTTGAAATTAGGACTTACAACCTTATTCGCCCATTTTCAAGAATAGGTTTTATTTAAGTGAATCCATTCGCCCATTTTCAAGAATAGGTTTTATTTAAGTGAATCCTATGGGCCAAATACCATATTTATAAAAGAGGTATCGTAAATTAATAAAAATATAAATAAATGAGAGGTATGGTAAATAAATAAAACATTTTTTATATTTACTCCATAAGTCACCTTATATACATGTAAGGGTGTAAACAAATAAAAATATAAGTAAAGTGGAGGTATGGTAAATAAATAAAACGTCTTTTTATACTTACTCAAAAGGTATGGTAAATAAATAAAAATATAAATAAACTAGACGTATCGTAAATAAATAAAACCTCTTTTTATATTTAGTCCATAACCCTCGTTCTATTTATGAAGGCTCAAGAAAGAGGTTTTATTTAAGTGAATCCTATGGGCCAAATACCATATTTGTAAAAGAGGTATGGTAAATTAATAAAAATATAAATAAACGAGAGGTATGGTAAACAAATAAAATATTTTTTTATATTTACTCCATAAGTCACCTTATATTTACGAACACTCAAAAAATGGGTTATATTTAGGTGAAACCTATGGCCAAAATACTATGGGACAAATACCATGGACTAGATTGTTATTAATACCATGCAAAAGACCATTATTAACCCTAATATTAGAATTAATAAAAATAAAAATGGCACATGGTATTGACTCATGGTATTCACCAAAATGGCACATGGTATTGACCCATGGTATTCACCTGCAATGTAGCCTATTTAAATGGGGGAATTAAACGAGCATGTAGCCTATGCTAAGATTCACTAGGACTTTACAAAGTTTTATTATTTAGTGAAAGACTCGCCAAGATCTAACAAGATTTTATAATTGAGTAAAATATTCGCCATGCCTGGTGAGAGATTCGCCAAAAAATTATATATACATATTATATTATTAATAAAATCGCCTTCCATTTTTCCTATATACCATGAAGATTCGCCCATTTATTATATTTATAAATTTAGGGGGGGGTTCTTAAAATTTTCCGTGCTACCAACTCTGCTACTAAGCCTCTTGCTCTGTTGTCAACACTCCTCTGCACTCCTCAGTATCTGACTGACATTGATCCTCCTCCTACTAAATATTGTGGTCCCCTGTAGCAAGGGTAATGATCCATGAGGCAAACACACCTCCATGGACCCTGCCCAAATTTATGCAACTCTTGGGACTAAGGCTCTACATCACTCCTCCTCACTCCTAGAGGTATGGTTGCATGTGATCCCTCTTCCCACTTCGCTCGAACTCTCCTCCTAATGGAGGTCTCTGACTGGTCCTCTTCATCATCATTATCCTGGCCAGCCCAACTGCCAACTGGTTGAGGCTCCCTCTTGAGAGCTAAATCGTGCTCCCTCTCAACCAAAACAATTGTAATCCCTACCTTGCTCCTCAATATTGTCCATGCATTTTCCTCTAATGTGTAGAGGATCTCGATCCTGACACCAAATCCCTTGTTTTGACATGAAACAAGATGATTGAGGTAGGCCTTCCCATCTTTGAAGACTACCTCATACCCTTTATCTTTAATCCTCAATTTCTTCATCAGTTCAAGTTTCTTGGCTTCATTTCTATTTCTGAATAGCTCATTGAGATTCTTCCACATAGCAAAGGGAGTCCCTTTTCCATGTAGTCTCAAGTCTATGTGGTCTCTCACACCCTCCAAGATGATCCTCCTGGCTCTAGCTGTCACTTCATCCAATCTGCTAGATTCTGAGCATTAGCTGCTGCCAGTTTCTGGATATCATTATCAATGAATTCCTTCAACCCAATATCTTCCAGCACTGCCTCCATGCGGTCCTTCCAAGCAACATATTTCAAGCTTCCTCAAGGGCATACTCGAGTCTCAATCCATAGAAATCCATCTTGCTAGCTATGAAGAAATGATCTTACAAGTTTGATCCTCCTACAATAACAAGTTTGAAATATCTTCTCTGTTGTGAAACCAGCTCTGATGCCATGTGGAAATTTCTACAAATAGAGCTCTGATACCATGTAGAAATTAATGTGTAGATTCATAATTTCTCATGAAATTTAGTAAATGACAAGACTTGAAGCTACTCTACTCATCTGTGAAATTTAATTCACCATCTAAAACAAGAATCATAGACATGCAAAAAGAAACATCACACATGCATAGAGATTTATCTAGGGGAAATCAGTTGCTCAAAACCCCTTCCTATTTGTATTGCATTAATCAGAGAATAGATATGAAATACATATGTTTGCTCAAGCCTGAGCACAACCTCCACCTGTATCTTCTATCTCTACCTCACTAATTGAACCTGGCCAATATTTAGCCAATTTTCAAGTCCTCCAAGCTCTTAATTCCTTGTTTTGTTCCCTTAGGAATCAGACCCCTAGTAATTAGGAAACTCCCTCATCTGGATTGCGTGATTCCTTTAGGGTCTTCCTCTCACTGCATACACCACCTATACAACTTAGACTAGTTTACAATTGATAATACATTGCCATTGAACTCCAATCTCAACTGGGTAACTCGAATTCTCTAATGCATGAGTTAATTTGGGTTGATTGATTATTTATCTAGATGATCACTGAGTGTGGTTGAATTTCCTCTTCCAAAACTTAACATTCCACTAGTTCTTCCAATAGTTAGAACTAGCTTAATTTACCATAACTCAATTTAAATGAATTAAATTGTTACAACTAAAATTAACTCAACATAGGATCCTAAAATTTAGGAATCATTGCACACAACTAAAGTTCATGCCCCTAACTTGAATTAACTAAGCTAACCAAGTGATAACAACCATTTCAATTTATTTAACGTATCCAAGCTTTCTGTTGATATGGAATTTCAAATTTTCTCAATTTAATTAAGGAAAAAATCAAATTAAGACTTTTCTTGTTGCATTTTCAAAATCTTCATCTTCAAGATATCTAGTGTAAGATCAACATTTTTAACAAGGTTGTATGACCCACTTTGTGATATGGATATGATAAATAGTGTTTTGGTCTTGTTGACGGTGTTGGAAATCCATCAACCAAGGGGGTATCCCCGATGTGAAGTCTCAATAAACCTCACACTATTTGGAATAGGAGCCCCATCCAATGTATCGCCCCAGTTGCCATATATTCTTATAGGTTTTCCTTGTCTTTAGCTGTCAACAAGAGAGAGGAAAGCATGTGTTCCTTCAAAAAGCAAGTGTGCATGGTGAGTATTATGTTGTACGTGTGTCAAGGTTCTTCTATTGCAGAGGGCAAAATAAGGTGAGCCTCTAAGAGAGAGGTAATAGTACCACTTTGGTAGAAACACCCACACAAAAGAGATGTCCATCTAACATCTAGCGAAATAGTCCACAAAAATGTGACGACCATTGCAATCACTACAACACATTCTCAATATGATAAGCACTAAAATAACCGAAATAGTTCAACTACTTTACTACATGTGAAAATAAGCATGAATCATAAACATTCACATAATAGCCTTACAAACATTCATAATCCATGCATGAAGAATGTGTTGGCCATCAGGCTTCATATATTAAGTCAAAGTACCAAGACACATGTATACATCAAACACCACTAGCTCCAATAGTGGAGTTTGGAACTATCACTTACTCCTCAAAAGAACTAGCTTCTCTCTGTAATGCCTTATGTGAGGAGCCAAGCGGAAAATCCCTTTGCTTATACAATGAGGGTGTATATAAAACCAATGGGGTGATGCTTCACCTCCCTTCTAACTCTTTGACTACCCTCATGATTTTTTGACTTCCTATGACTTTCAACTTTACATGACTCTTCATATTTTGTACATGTCCTTTAGGCTTCCACTTTACAATACATTTTTGAATAATAAAATACATAATCCATAAGAATGATGTGGCATATGACGACTCATGACATGACACTACTGACATGGACTTCTTAATGACATGGAAATGTCAAGCCATTTCTTGTTGCTTCTTACTATGTGTCTTCTTGGGAATTCTCTTCTATCCACCTCCATATGGCCTAGAGGTAAGGGGTATTCAGTGATATCAAGTCTTGAACTGCGGTCACAAATTGGTGTCAGTTTGCTTTCTCTTGATTGATCAACTTGCATAATCAACTGCAACAATGTCTTTCATCTACAATTCAGTCATGAAAAGACAACATCAGTTTGATAAGCCACTAGTCTAAGATTTTGCATGTTGATCTATTGACTGAGCCTTAACAGGGTGGTAGGTTGAGGGAGAGGCTTAGTGACTGTAAAATTGTGTAGCTCAGGTAGCAGTTAGGGGTGAGGCTTGATCCTGGACACTGCGCAATGCGCCGTACAGGCTGGACCAAGGAAGAAAATTGCGTAGTTTGGTAGCTTAGTGAGCCATGTTGAGGGGTTGATCACGGATTCATCCTACTGCACAGCCTTGGAAGGTAGAGTAGGCTGGGTGACTGCGCAATTACGCATCTCAGGAGCTGAAAAATTGGGCTTGAGGTTGAGGCTAGGGTGGAGGGCTTAATTGCACAGTTTTGGAGGCCAAGGTCTGGGCTTGAGCAGTGAAACAATGCAGTGTGAAATCCTGGGAGGTAGGATCTGTGCATTGTGTAGTGTCAAGAGGCAGGGTTGCAGCAAGAGGGTTGATACTGTGCAATGCGTAGTTCAGGAGGCCTTGGTCATAAAGCCTTCAGAATTTGACTATGGGATCGATGAAGCTGATGTGAATAATGGTAATACTCGACTACGATTAAACACTTAAAATAATTGATGACACAAAAGCATAGATCACCCAGGACACATGAACAACATACTTCCCTCAATGTGACAAATTTGCGACAACCCATGACAACCTGCACCTGTATCTTCTATATTTTCCTGACTCACTAAGCTTGGCTAATACTTAGCCAATTTTCAAGCCCTGCAATCTCCTAACTCCTTGTGTTGTTCCATTGGGAATTAGGCCCCTATTAATTAGGAAATTCCCTCACCTAGATTGTTCAATTACTTTAGGGTCTTCCTCTCACTGCATGCACCACCTGTACAACTTGGATTACTTTACAATTAATAATACACTTCCCTTGAACTCCAATCTCAACTGGGTAACTCGAATTCTCTACATGCATGAGTTAATTTAGGTTGATTGATTAGTTATCTAGATGATCACTGAGTGTGGTTGAAGTTCCACTTCCACAACTTGACCTTCCACTAGTTCCTCCAACAATTAGAACTAGTTTAACTGACCATAACTCAATTTAACTAAATTAAATTGTTACAACTAAAATTAACTCAACCTAGGCTCCCAAAATTTAGAAATCATTGCACATAAATGAATTCCATGCCCCTAACTCAAATTAGCTAAGTTAACTGAGTGATAACAACCAAGTCACCTCAGTTAACTCATTCAAGCTTTCTATTGATATGGAATTTCAAATTTCCTCAATTTAATTAAGGAAAAAATCAAATTGAGACTTTTCTTGTTGCATTTCCAACACTCCCACTTAGCAAGAAAGGGATTCACATCTACCCCGATCCAACACCTTTGGAATGTACTATATGTAACACTTCTCTTTGTTGCTACTACTACTGCAACATCCGCAACTGAGAAGAATCCAAATATAAAAATAATCATTGAATCAATGTGCAATTGTCTACTGGGAAAATTGTGTTGTTATTGACTTTTCTACTAAGCCTCTTGCTCTGCTGTCGAAACTCCTCTGCACTCCTCTGTATCTGACTAACATTGATCCTTCTCCTACTGAATATTGTGATCCCCTATAGCAAGGGTAATGATCCATGAGACAAACACACCTCCATGGACCTTGCCCAAATTTATGCAACTCTTGGGACTAGGGCTTTACATCACTCCACCTCACTCCAAGAGGTATGGTTGCATGTGATCCCTCTTCCCACTTGGCTCGAAATCTCCTCCTAATGGAGGTCTCTAACTGGTCCTCTTCATCATCACCCTACTGGTCAGCCCAACTGCCAACTAGTTGAGGCTTCCTCTTGAGTGCTAAATCATGCTCCCTCTCAACCATAATAACTCTAATCATTGCCTTTCTCCTCAATATTATGCATGCATTTTCCTCTAATGTGTAGAGGCTCTCGATCCTGACACCGAATTGCTTGATTTAACATGAAGCAAGATGATTGAGGTAGGCCTTCCCATCTCTGAAGACTACCTCCTACCCTTTATCATCAACCCTCAATTTCTTCATCAATTCAAGTTTCTTGGTTTCATTGCTATTTCTTAATAGCTCATTGATATTCTTCCACATAGCAGAGGGAGTCTCTTTTCCATGTAGTTTCAAGACTATGTGGTCTCTCACACCATCCAAGATGATCCTCCTGGCGCTAGCTAAACACTTCTTCCAATATGCTAGATTCTGAGCATGTGCTACTGCCAATTTCTAGATATCATTATGAATGAATTCCTTCAACCCGATATCTTCCAACATTGCCTCCATGCGGCCCTTCCAAACAACATAATTCAAGCTTCCCTCAAGGGCATACTCGAGTCTTAGTCCATAGAAAGCCATCTTGCTAGCTATGAAGAAATGATCTTACAAGTTTGATCCTCCTACAATAACAAGTTTGAAATATCTTCTCTGTTGTGAAACCTGCTCTGATTCCATGTGGAAATTTCTACAAATAGAGCTCTGATACCATGTAGAAATTAATGTGTAGATTCATAATTTCTCATGAAATTTACTAAATCACAAGACTTGAAGCTACCTTACTCATCTATGGAAGTTAATTCACCATTTAAAACAAGAACCATAGACATGAAAAATGAAACATCACACATGCATAGAGATTTTTCTGGGGGAAAGAAGCTGCTCAAAACCCCTTCCTATCTTTATTTCATTAATCAAAGAATAGAGATGAAATACATATGTTTGCTCAAGCTTGAGCACAACCTACACCTTTATCTTTTATCTCTGCCTGACTTATTGAACCTGGATAATACTTAGCCAAATTTCAAGTCCTCTAAGCTCTTAGTTCCTTGTGTTGTTTGTTAGGGCCTAAATCTACCTCAGGCTAAGAAAGTTAGGATCTAAGATAACATCAAACCATGCTTAACCTGGTAGCTAGCCCTACCAGGTCGGGAGAGGGCTCTCTCCTTTCCAATCTCAGCAAAATATGATCAATGAGGCTTGAGATGACTGATGTGAGGACAGATTTTAGGCTAGGTATGTGTGCAGAAGGGTTTGATTAAATTTGATGATGTTTTGTTGGCTCAAATGGAAAGGCAGATTTGGGTCTGGGGAATGAGGCTCAGTTTTGCAGAAATATCTATGGGGCAAGGTAGGAAAATGTTTTGGTACTTCAAATTGAATGATATGGAGAGCTTTTTAGACAGGTGAGGAGTTGAAGAGGGCAAGAAAGTCACAGGGATCCTCTTCAAACAATTGAAAATATACATAACTAAGCAAACCCTAAGTAGAGCACTGCAAATCAATGAATTCTACCTTTATCCTTGTTTGTTTTAGTTAAGATGAAATAAAGAGAGATGATGGCATACATAAAACACATGTAAACTTACAATTACAGAAGGAAACACAATACCAAAGCAAGATGCCACAAGAATCCCATAAAGTGCTGCAAACCCTGGTCTATTCCTTAGCCAAACTGCTGAAATGAGTATACGATGAAGCTCGAAGCTTTCCCAAAAGTCCAACAATGCTAATAACTCAAAAACTACAAGATATATGCAACCAACAACTCATCCTAGCCTCTAGCGGTCGAGCTCATAAGTTTAGGAGCTGTTCCAACAAATTCTAAACTGAGAACTAAAATGTAGGCAGTGGAACAACTTGCCTCTAAAAATTAGGGAACTTATTCATTCAGTTGCAAACTACCTTTTCATGGATGAATCTACCCCTATCAGTGAAAATTTAGCATAATTACATCAATCCATCAAGTCCAATTAAATTACATCATGAGTCTGACAATTGGAAGGAGAAAAGTCAAACTGTCAAGAAACTAGGCGAAAAACAAAGTTTTTTTGGCCAAAATGAGCAAAATTCCTCCAATGCGCTGCGCTGATTTCTCTATGCATATCTCTTTTTTGCAGTTGATTTTGGAGGCCTTCCCATTGTCTACATTTTCTCCAAGTGGGCTTGTTGGAAAGGTTTGCCTGTCCACTTTCCATAACAAGTGGAATTTTTGAATTTGGCCTCCATTTTCCCCTCCAAAACTGAGCTATCCCAACACTGCTTCCTATGTGTCGAAAAAGGGGTAAAAATGTCATTTTTGAGGTGTTTTTGACCTTTTTGGAAGCTCAAAACATGTCAAAATTTCTTGGCCATTTTTGGGCATGCATATTTTTCCATAAAAAATCCAAAAATGCTGATTTTTCCGCAAAAGGAGGTCCCCATCAAAAGCGCGCGCCAGGTGGCGCGGCGCATTAGGTAGAAAAACCTATTTTTTAGGCCAAAAATTTCAAAATTGCAAAAAGTGTCCCAAATTTCTTGAAATTTGGGCTGAGTGTCCTTCATTAAGTGTTGTGTTGGGCCAAGGAAGCCTCAGCCAAGATCTGAAGTCTATCTTGCTCTTTTCGCTTCCTCGATGCTTTCTTCAACTTGGCCTTCAAGTTCCTGATTCTTGCTTTGCACACTTTGTTTCTCGCCAAGTAGTGGTAGGCCATGTGCCTCAACATAGTTTTCTCTCTGTTGGCCTTCTCAAGCAACTTTTCCAAGTGGATATTTTCCCTCTCAAGCCAAGACTCACGATCAACATTGATTTCTTGTTCAAGTGGTGTCAGCTTCACTTTCCTCCTCTTGGCAGCTTGCTAGTTTTCTCGTATGTTTTGTAGCTCCATAATGTTTTTTTGATCCTCTAGCTATTTGTTTCTTTGCTCCAGATATTTAAATATCCACTTGGCTCTTTCTAGGTTGAGAGACAAATCACTAATGTCCACTTGTTGCTCCTGAATGATCTCCTTGAGCTTTGAGCTTTGTGAGCCCAAATTGGTGTCATCATCTTGAATAAAAATGAAATTTGTCTCCTGCCCTCATGAAGGCCCCTCATCATGCAATGGCTGCTTGCCCTTGTCCTATACCTTCTCTACTGATGGAGGAAGCGAGACCCCTTCCACCCTAGGTGGAGATAGTACTCGCCTTGCTGCTGCAAACAACCTTCTAGTGCCCTTTTGGTAGGTGAAAAACACGTGCACACTAGCGGTTTGTGTCTAATGAATTTCCTGCCGATGTGAAGGCCCTCCTGCCTCATGAAAAACTACTAGGGGTACTTGAGGACCTGTGAAGGCCTCATGTGAAATGAAATCCTCCCATGAGATGTTCTGTAAACCAAGCTGATGCAAGATAACAATTTTGATTAGTGCAAAATGATATATGTTGTTATACTGCTGCGGAGGAGACTTCCTATGCACTAAGGTGGTCATCTTCTCAATGTTCCGGCAAATAAAATAGGGAAGATTCAT
Source organism: Pinus tabuliformis (assembly GCA_031772625.1). Taxonomy (NCBI): domain Eukaryota; kingdom Viridiplantae; phylum Streptophyta; class Pinopsida; order Pinales; family Pinaceae; genus Pinus; species Pinus tabuliformis. Next base: position 924,402,512 of record CM062807.1, read on the forward strand.
CATTCTCACCCTAGTAAAGTGCATCAACAATCTGATGTGATAGGCATACAGGGGAGAAAACCGGCCCTCACAGTTGAAATATTTAATTATGAGTTTCATCAAGGGAGCATATGTGTCTTTCATATACCGGAAGGGAAGAACTCTACTGAGATGCCTCTGATAACCAGCCTTGATGTAAGGCTCATAATGTTCTCTGTCAATCTGTTTCCTTTTACTCCACTACTCACCGACATTTGGAATGCCAATTGCTTGAAAAATAGTCTCCGGTGTCAAGGTGAATGTCACACTTGCTAAAGTGACTTGGCCATTATGAAGATGGAGGACAAACAACCTGGCCAACTCATGATGGTACTGGACTCTCTCTACCATCTCACAGAACTGATAACAAGATTGGTGTTGAAAGCATGTGACAGCAAGAGGATAGGCCTGCAACTCGGCAAGTGAAGTAGGCCGCTCTCGTATATGTTTACCACCCTTGTGAGGTCTCCTTGGTGCATTCATTTCTCTAGAAGAATCACTGAGTGTCTCCTCATCTTGGTCATAGGAAGGGTCTGACTCCATGTTTGCCAAGGTTTGAGTTTTCTTAGATGAGTATGAAGAGATTTATGGTGTCTTTAGTTTTATGCTGCCAAGGATGAGAATGTATGAGGGTCTATGGATGGAAAGTGTATGAGGGGTTTTGGGAATGTTGCTGACAAGTTGTTTGGGGAATAAGGGTTTTAGGGAAAGTAATTAGGCTTTGGGACATCAATTAGGGTTTTGGAATTTTAAACTAGGGTTTGGGATAGTGGGGTTAGGGATTTAGAAGTAGTAAACTTAGGGATATGGGGATTGGGGGAATGGTTTGATGAAAATGTAATGAGAATGAGAAAATGAATGAGGGAATGAAGGAGTGAGGGAGTGAGAGATAGCTAGGAGTGGAATTGGCAACAAAAAACACAATTTGTAAACCCTATACAAATGTTTTTGGCAAGAAATGAAAAGATGTAGGGTTTTGATTTTTTCTCATTAAATCACCATAAACATCAAGAGAAACCCATTCACTAATCATGGAGGAATGTTTGACGTACCTGAACACATGAGGATTGAGCAAATTTGGTGGTTTGGGAGGGTTTGTGGGTGAAATCGGCATCCAAACCCTGTGCTCCGTGCCACAAACCCAGTGTGTCGTGCCACTTCAATGCACCACGCCTGTGTAAGTTTTACACTACAGAGCGGGGCCCAATGCATCGCGCCGACGACCCAATGCACTGCACCCTTGAAACTTGCCAAAGTTGCTGCGATTTTGCTCTTTTTCTCCAACACGACCTTTCTCTTGTTCCCTCTTTCTCCTTTAGATGCAAATGAGCTATTTAAACATGAGAAATAGTTTATAGACATAGGATTTTATTTTTTCACTTCTAAAAACCCACTTTGTAATGTTTTCCTTTGACTTGCTTTTTAAAACTCTGTTTTTGGGCAGTTTGCTTTATTTTTGTCGTTAATGAACTGAATGCTTTGACTTTTTGCTTGCTTTGCAAGTGATGGAGTTGCTGAAGCTTGGCAAGGTGACCAGGGTTGCCACTGAAGTTATTACATATGGAAAAACTGAAATTACATCAAATTTATACATAAAAACAGAAAATACTCTATTTTTCCTCAAAATAGGGTTTTGAGGAAAAAACAATAACTGAGTGTGTGATTATGGAAATTATTTTTACTAGAAATTTATTTGACCTCCTCATGCGCCTGCTGACTGCTATCGAGCATTTTGAAGACCTTTTTGATGAAACCCTAGACCTAATGAGACCAAAAACCCTAAAAATGACTTTTGCAGATTTAAAGACAAAAAATGACTGCAGATGATCTAGATGCATGAAAATAGGCCAGCAGGTAAAGGACATGAGGGAAAAATGTATAATAAGCCACTATCCTAAGATGATCCATGATCCTGATGGAATGCAACTGATCAGATGAGACGTCTAACATACAATGCAACTAGAGAATTTGATCAATGACGGAGGGATGAAGATACTGACACTAACATTGTTCCCTTGGGAGTTAGGCCCCTATTAATTAGGAAATTTCCTCATTTGTATTGTGTGATTCCTTTAGGGTCTTCCTCTTACTACATGCACCACCTATATAGCTTGGATTAGTTTGCAATTGATATTCCACTGCCATTGAACTCCAATCTCAACTGGGTAAATCGAATTCTCTGCATGCATGAGTTAATTTATGTTGATTGATTAGTTATCTGGATGATCACTGAGTGTGGTTGAATTTCCTCTTCCAAAACTTGACCTTCCACTAGTTCCTCCAATAGTTAGAACTAGTTTAAGTTACCATAACTCAATTTAAATGAATTAAATTATTACAAATAAAATTAACTCAACCTAGGGTCCTAAAATTTAGGAATCACTACACACAATTTAAGTTCATGCCCCCAACTTGAATTAACTAAGCTAACTAAGTGATAACAACCAAGTCACCTTATTTAACTCATCCAAGCTTTCTGTTGATATGGAATTTCAATTTTTCTCAATTTAATTAAGGAAAAAATCAAGTTGAGAATTTTCTTGCTACATTTTCAGCATCTTCATCTTCATGATATCTAGTGTAAGATCAACCTTTTTAACAAGGTTGTATAACCCACTTTTTGATGTGGATATGATAGATAGTGTGTTGGTCTTGTTGAAGGTGTTGGAAATCCATCAACCAAGGGGGTCTCCCCGATGTGAAGTCTCAATTAGACCTCACACCATTTGTAATAGGAGCCCCATCTGATGTATCGCCTCGGTTTCCATATATTCTTATATGTTTTCCTTGGCTTTAGCTATCAACAAGAGAGACGAAAGCATGTGTGCCTTCGAAAAGAAAGTGTGCCTAGTGAGTGTTCGGTTGTAGGTGTGTCAAGGTTCTTATACTGCGGAGGGGAAAAGAAGGTGAGCCTCTAAGAGGGAGGTAATAGTACCACTTTGGTAGAAAAACACAAACAAAAAAGATGTTCATTTAACATATAGCGGAATAGTCCACACAAATGTGACGGGCATTGCATTCACTACAACACATTCTCAATATGATAAGAACTAAAATAAAGAAATAGTTCAACTACTTTACTACATGTGAAAACAAGCATGAATCATAAACATTCACAGAATAACCTTACAAACATTCATAATCCATGCATGAAGAACGTGCCGACGATCATGCTTCATATATTAAGTAAAAGTTCCAAGACACATGTATATATGAAACACCACTATCTCCAATAGTGGATGTTGGAGCCACCTCTTACTCCTCAAAAAACTAGCTTGTCTCTCTAATGCCTTGTGCAAGGAGCCAAGGTGAAAATCTCTTTGCTTATACAATGAGGGTGTATATATAACTAATGGGGTGATGCTTCACCTCCCTTCTTACTCTTTGACTACCTTGATGATTGTTTGACTTCCTATGACTTTTCAACTTTACATGACTCTTCAAATTTTGTACATGTCCTTTAGGCTTCCACTTTACAATACATTTTTGAATAATAAATTACATAATCCACAAGAATGAAGTGGCATATGATTACTCATGACATGACATGACATGACACTGTTGTCATGGCAATGTCAAGCCATTCCTTGCTACTTCTTGCTCTGTGTCTTCTTGGGAATGCTCTTCTATCCACCTCCATATGGCTTAGAGGTAAGGAGTCTTAAGTGATATTAGGTCTTGAACTGCGATCACAAATTGGTGTCCTTTTGCTTTCTCTTGATTGATCAACTTGCATAATTAGCTGCAATGATGTCTTTCATCATGTTTCCCTTCTCCATCTCCTTCTTCATCATTCTATCATGGTATGATAGAGTACTTGCATTTGCAATTCACTCATGAAAAGACGACATCAGTTCAATAAACCCCTAGTCTAAGATGTTTCCTATTGATCTACTGACTAAGCCTAAACTGGTTGGTAGGTTGAGGGAGAGGCTTAGTGACTGTGAAATTGCATAGCTCAGAAAGTTAGGGGCGAAGCTTGATCCTTGAGACTACGCAATGCACAGTCCAGGCTGGACCAAGGAAGAAAATTGCACAGTTTGGTAACTCAGTGAGTCATGTTGAGGGGTTGAGCACTGATTCAGCCTACTGCACAGTCTTGGAAGGTAGAGGAGGCTGGGTTATTGTGCAATTATGCAGCTCAGGAGTTGAAGGCCTGGGCTTGAGGTCTGAGTTTGCGCTATGTGTAGTTGAGGCCAGTCTGGAGGGCTAAATTTCATAGTTTTGGAGGTCAAGGTCCAAGTTTGAGCAATGAAACAACGCAGTGTGCAATCCTAGGAGGTAGGAACTGTGCATTGTCTAGTGTCAAGAGGTAGGGTTGCAGCTAGAGGGTTGATATTGTGCAATGTGGAGTTTAGGAAGGCTGGATGAGGCTAAGTTGCTTTGTTAGAGAGCCTTTAGAATTTGACTAACTATGGGATCGATGAAGCTAATGTGAACAATCATAATACTCGACTGTGATCACACACTTAAAATACTTGACGACACAACAACATAGATCACCTATGACACATGAACAACATACGTCCCTCAGTGTGACAAATTTGCGATGACTCACAACAAGTGCAACACTAAAGATACACTTTGCGACAACCGTGACGACACTTGTACGACAATGCTTACGACTTTGGAAATGAGTGCGATGGATGTTTACATGGTAATATAAAATCATTTACATAATGGAAACCTCTTAAAACCACCAAAACAAGCTCATATTCATTGTGCGACACTTAACATGTGAAAAGACGACATTTTTCTTTTCTTGCAAAAGGTACCAAAATACTTAGAGAAAACACATACAATGGATTTAAATTTTTGTGATGATAATTTGCGAGACCAAGGTAGGCTCCGAAATTTGGTGTAGACCAAACTTTTGGAGGGTGTTGTAGCAACGACAACACTTGGCGACACACTAGTAGAATTCTAGCTTCTCTATCTTGGTTGACTCTTCTGTGCAGGGTCTTAGTTCTTCAAGGAGTATTGATTCATCATGCAGATTACTTTGGCTTCCCCACTTACCCCATGAATAAACATGGTCCCCTTTGTGCCTTCTTTATTTGAACACAATCATAAGATTCAAGAATATCACAATGTTTCTAGTTGGAAATGGTAGTGTAGTTTGCAAGCTTTATATTTTCAGACTATATTTTTTCATCTTTGGTGTTGCTCTATTGTCAACAGGCCTGGAAAGTACCTTGACGAAGTCACTACAGGAACACAAACATTGCGTTTCTGCTAACAAGCCTGGAAAATAAACCGAAGGAGTTGCTTGCTTCACTTCTCTATGCATGAAGCCTTTCTCTTCTTTCGCCTTTATTTATATATTTAAAGATGATTGTGCATAAGCACTTATTCATTTGATGGGAAGAAGAGGGATCCTAGATTATTGAGAGCAAGAGAGGTCTTTCCTTCAAAGAAGTATATAAATACCTCTAATTTAGGTTTGGTCGTTTGATTTTTCCCCTTTTCCTCCTCTACTGATTGGATAAGCATGAAAATAGTGAAACATACAGAATTGAGTGCGGGCATAAGGTTTCTAGGAATAGACATATGTATCAAGGTTAAAAAAAAAACACTCCTTATGGACGGATCATATTTTTCGTCAGAACTTCATCGACCAAAAGATGTAACTCACACAAAGAAGGAGGACTGCAGGTTAGCCAAATGTTGCAGTGTCACCAAACGCTTTTCAATTTTGCCACATTGCCTTTTGAACTAGAGAATCTTCATGTTGGGTCTCACAAAACGAAAGAAACGAAAACGCACACCAAGGAAATAAAATCAAAATACAACAAAAACTATAGAGAATGAATGCAGGATGAATGTGCAGGTAACTAAAATGTAACTATACCTACTCGTAACTAGCTAGCAGGTTGTGGTCATGTGTAATGAAATTTCCAATGAAGCCACCATAGCCGCTTTCGACCTGCATTCACAAATATATAAGAAATTAAAAAAGGTGCAAGATATTGTGCCGCATAAAAGATAAGAGCTTGAATAACTTTCACAACAAATAGAAGGTCTTGTCGATCAGCAGAGATATAGGCCATATCCACTACTTCTAGCTAGTTCACATTCTTACCTTTTCGATGACCATTATAAGAAGACAAACCACGAAAGCTTCTTGTGAATGCACCTTCATCTTTTTCATCCTTCTTAGCAAGCATGACAAAAGGAAAAAACTTGTTATTAGAAAAAGGGCTTGCTAAGAAAGATGCTTCCAGTCAATTATAGATTGGATCGTGAAATTCAAAACAATCCTCTTGAAGACCCCAAAATCCTTGAAAAGATGAATTTTCAATTAGAAGTAGAGGGCCTAGGTGAGAATCTCATGAGAGACAACTGATATGATCATATTCAGACAGCTTATCAAGACAATGAGGACCCGACATGACCACCAGCAAAGGTTGAAGTGCCTCAGCCATTTGACAAGCACTCAGAGGATGAGATGTTAAACCATGAAGATCAAAGGATGCAAAACAACTGTAATTGGATACACTGGTGGGAAAATGATAAAACAAATGATAAGTAATATTATGATCAGATAAATTGTTTATGGCATGAGATTCTCGGTTCAAATATGGATAAATTTGAATATTTTTACAAATGCCTTGAACAAATGAATCATCTTCCTCGCATGATAGATATGACAACTTGTTCCCTTGTAACCGGTAACATATTGCGATAACATCGTAATCATTGAAAGAAATGAAAATTAATGCCAGTACAAAAAGCACATGATATCGATCAACATATGATGGGTAAAGAAGGATTTGATTCGTCAGATAACTCATGCATTCATTATCACTCAAGAGGATTTCAGGTGCGATGAAGGGAAAGATTCACGATATAACATTTGTAAGAAAAAATAGGAGTTGACTATTAAGGAATGAATTTGATAGGCACGATTCCATCGCCCAATGATAATCTTTGAAATAATCAACTTCGTAATTCCATGACTCTATGAGAGAAACACATTCCAAACCTAAGTTAAGCATAAGAGCCTTACATAGAGATGAATCATGTGAAACAAAATCTTGAATCCAATTAGAAACCGAATCTCGAAAGTTCAAAAAATTACATCTAAAATACCAAACATTTTCCAAAAAGAAATTTACATCAAGTGAAACCATAAAAAGAGAAGGATTGTGTGAGAAAAACCAGATCTAACTAATTTTTGGGGGCTTACCAGATTCAGGAGGTCTTGACATAACCATCAACGCAAGTTCAAGTGCCTTGACTTCCTGATAAGTCCCAAAACTTTCAAGGATTGTAAAATCACATTCTGACAATTGAATCTAGTCATGCATGGAGTGAGGATAGCTTCTTCCTCTGATTTGAATGGGACCACTACGAACCAGATGGTAGCCATCCCTATCATTGATTTGACCGGATTTTAAACTTCAACAACCAGATTACTCAGATTGAAAGATTCTTCTGATCACAAATCTAGAGATGTATGAATCAGAGAAATTTCATGAGAAAGATGATTTGAAGAGTTGTCTTCATGCAAAACAAGAGATGATAGGGGATGGAAATAATACTCAGTGATTTGATTATTTCCTTTCATGTCATGGATAACCTCACTACTTTATGTCAATTGGGAGGTTAACTCATCAGATGGATAACTTGAAAAGCATGAAGCATCTTCATAACAAGTAGATGCATTGCAAACAGTAGAACACAAGGGATAGTGATATGAATATGAAGTTTTGATAAAAAAGACATCTTCTTTGACCGAATCAGATTCTAGACCTAAATAAAAATATTCTTGAGAAACCAAAAGATCCACTAATGCACTTGGGAATTCATGATCGCGTACATCAACAGATTCATCATCATTAGAATAATTGTTTCCCAAGGCTGCAAATTGATTGGAAGAATTTATTGCATTTGATTCACTACCGAGATTAGCATATTGAAAATCATCCAACAATGGAAGCACACATCTTGACATGAGGGACTTTGGAAAAGGGAAGAGAGATCAAGAGTATCTTCACTTTCCTCCTCCTCTATCAGTGTAATGTGACTACCTTGTATTTGATCACAATTTGAACCAACAACTTGAAAAAAAAGAGAGTGTGAAGAGCTATTTGGTGGAGCAGATTGATCAAGAAGATCATGATATGAAGAGTCATGACATGTAGATGATAGAGGATGACATATGTCCCTTGAAGAAGTAACACTTTCAATGGAACCAAATTCAATATTGATGTTAAGAGTGCCAATGTTACCTGGAGGAATGAAAGGATTAGCCATCACCCTAGGCTCCATGAGTCATTCCGATGTTTCTTCCATTAGATATGGATCATAAAAAATGGGAGGAGGATGAAAAGATGGATTAGGAATTTGATTTTCATATTTCCAAACTTTATTATCACAAGGAGGCCCCTGAATTGGTACTAGAAAAGGAGGAGGACAAGGAACAAAAGGAGTGGTAGGTTCCTCCTCTAAAATTCGAGGTGTCTCATGATTTACAAAAGTTGGGGAAGTAAAAACATCATGGGGTTCAGATTTATCGCACAAAGAGATATGAACCAAATGCTTACACTTTTGTTTAAAGAAATGCCAATTTGTGTCTTCTCCCGTAAATACATAACAAAGGTGAAGGAACCGATCAGAAAAATCCTCAATTGATTCATTAGGCTTCATTATTAATTGATTAATTATTTTAAGAACATCCTAGTAATCATACCTATCAAATGATTTATGAAGCTCCTTCGCAAGCTAATCAAATGAATGGATAGAAGCAGTAGGCAATGTGTGATACCATCTCTTAACATGACCTTCAAATGTGAGGGTGAGAAATCTATCCATGACATCTTTGCAATGTATTCCATTAGAAAGTTAAAGATGGAAAACTTGAAATAGATTTTCCCAAAGAGTTAATTAACCCTTGCCATCAAACTTAAGTTGGTACAGGTTATGGAAAACTTCCGCAGGGATGGTAAGATTAGGCTCTTTAGAAAAACATCTCGGGATTATGATCTGGGGAAGAGTCATCTTGAATAAGAGATTCAAATCAAACTCAACGAGCACAACCTGTCATATGGCCCTCCTTCTAGCACCATTTTGTTGACGGTGCTAGAAATATGTCAACCAAGGGGGTCTCCCCAATGTGAAGTCCCAAGTAGAACTCGCATCATTTGGAATAGGAGCCCTATTTGGTGTATTGGCTTGGTTTCCATATACTCTTGTAGGGTTTCCTTTTATTTAGCTATTAGAAAGATAGAGGAACGCATGTGTTCCTTAGAAAAGCAAGTAAGTTTGCCAGGTTAGTGTTCGGTTGTAGGTGTGTCAAGGTTCTTCTACCGCGGAGCAGAAAAGAAGGTGAGCCTCTAAGATAGAGGTAATAGTACCACTCTGGTAGAAACACTGTTGGGTCCCTATAATACTAGTGATTACCCCATTACTATTTTATTTATACCCCTTATTTATATTGTTGTGCCCCTATTACCCCCATATTGTTATTTATGTGCCCCTTAGAATCCCTCTATTGTTATTTTTGTGGCTTTATATTATTATTGTTAGGTCGGCTGGATTATATTATGACTCCTTATACTCCTATATATAGAAAGGAGGTTTTGTCATTTGTATCATCCAAGAATTGTTCATTTATGTAATGTAAAGGAGGTTTCCCCCTTGAAGAGGCTGAATTCTAATGCGTTGATCTTTCTTTTCTATCTTTTCTTGAGCTGGTTTCATAACATTTGGTATCAGAGCATTGGATTCTAGGGTTTTGCTGCTCCAAACAGGTCATCGTGGAATTTTCGCTATAAAGTTTTTTCTGTGATGTTTCAGAAGTCGCAAAAAAAACCCATTTGATATGACATCACGCTGAACCTTGGGTCCGAATGTCAGAGCATTTCGCGTGATATTTTCGGAGATATGATCTGAGGAAGTTGGTCTTTTTGCAGAATCCTGAATTACATTCAAAACAGGTGACCTGGGGAAAATTGTCATAACTTTCTTTTTGAGAATCGGATTGAAATATCGTAAGAAGTTATAGAAAAAGGACGGACTGTAGTTTTCTTGTACATATTTTTCAGAGTCGAAGGTTGGAACAGTGACACGTGGCACTTCATACAAGCTCGCTCTACTGAACTAGTCTATAATCAGGTCACTGCGGGAGATTGTGCATAACTCTTTCTTGGAGAATCCAATTTGGATCAGACTAGTGGCATTGGAAATAGGACATAGAAGGATACTACAGGTCACAGTTTTAGAACTGGATGATTCGAAATTACAAAGATACATGAGATTCAATATCAGGCTTCTACAAAGTAAAAAAAAGGTGTGTAGTTTTTTTTTTAATTTTTGCTTAAGCTTGGTTTGAAGGAATTCAAAGGGCATAGTAAAGCATTATTATCGGTAATTGATGCCCCGAGGAAAGAAAATGCAAACACCTAGTAAGGAACCTGAAAGCTCTAGCATGACTCATGAAGAAGAGGAAGAAATGCTACATGATATATCAAAATTACAAGAACAAGTGCAACAAATGTCACGCTCACAAAAGCTAACAAATGCTAAGATAAATGGCGTGGAATATAAGATAAATGGCGTGGAATCTAAGATAAAGGGCATGGAAGCTAAGATGGATGATCTGAAGACGGATTTGAGGACAGATTTGAAGACAGACATGGCAGATTTGAAGACAGATTTGACAAATTTTCTACAAGAAATATTTACTAATGGTGAAAAGGTTGTAAAGGAAACTCATGATGTGAACAAAAGAAATGTTAATCATGATTCCATAGACTCTAATGTTGGATCGAAGACCCACCATATTCCAAAAATCGATATGAGGAAGTTTGATGGCAAGGATCCCGCCACATGGATATTACAGATGGAGCAGTTCTTCGATCTCAATAATGTGCAAAACACACAAAAGGTACGTATGGCAACTTTATATTTGGAACCAAATCAGTTTGTATGGTATCAATTTCTTTGCTCTCGTAAACAATTTGTCACTTGGGCAATTTTTACGGAAGAATTGATAGCACATTATGAGGATACAAAAAGCAACACTTTTTTTAGCCAATTGATAAGTCTCAAACAAAAGGGTTCAATAATGGAGCACATTGAGGAGTTCCAAAAATTGAACATAAGGGTAAAAGATATTCCAGAGGAGCATAGGATTGATGTGTTCATAGGCTCTTTAAAGGTTAATATCCAACATGATGTGCGCCTTTGGGAACCTGATTCATTAGAGAAGGCATTCAGGTTAGCAAGAAAAATGGAAAGCAAAATTATGGAAACTAGGAAGCATACCATTCACAACTATAAAGACGGAAGTGTTGTTGCCCATAGTCTTCCACAACCTACAAGGTTGACACCACAACAATTGGAAGAAAAAAGAGCAAAAGGTCTTTGTTACAATTGTGATAGCAAATACACAAAAGGTCATAAGTGTGCTGAGAAGAAATTATTCTACATAGATTGTGAAGAGGAAGAAGAAAAGGAGCAAGAAAGGTCAAAAGAAGAGGATATATTCCAGGAAAAAAGCCTAGATGAAAAACAAATAAATCTGACCATATCATGTAATGCATTGGCAGGAATTACCACTCCTCAAACCATCAAGATAGAAGGACAAATCAAGAAGAAAAAGGTAATAGTGTTGATTGATTCAGGAAGCACCCACAATTTTATTCATTGTAGGGTAGCAAAAGAATTGAATTGCTTCCTATATCCAGCACCAGAGTGTCAAGTGATGATTGCAAATGGAGGAACAATAAATTGTTATGGAAAGTGCCACAATATCAAGCTATCCATGGGAGAATATGTATTGACTAGCCCAATGCTTTCCATTCCAATGGGAGGTGCTGATGTTGTACTAGGAGTCCAATGGCTACAATCCTTGGGTACAATAGCTTTTAATTTTCAAGAACTTTTCATGAAATTTTCTGTGGAAGGAAAGGAAGTTGAATTAAGGGGTATTGCAGGGAAACCAGGAAAGATAATCAGCTCTAATGGCATGACAAAGCTTCTAAAAAAGGAGCAAATAGGTGTAATTGCACAATTATGTTCGCTAGATGTTTCCACATTGGAATCATCTATTTCTCCAGATCTCCAAAACATCCTGGACAATCATTCCTAGGTATTTGAGACTCCCAAAAGTCTCCCACCTATGCGTGATCATGATCATGCTATTCATCTGATTCCAGGAAATGTTCCTCCAAACATCAGGCCGTACAGATATCCATATGTCCAAAAAAGTGAAATTGAACGTATGGTTGCAGAAATGCTAGAAGCTGGTATAATTCAACCGAGTCAAAGTTCTTTCTCAGCTCCAGTAGTATTGGTGCACAAGAAGGATTGATCATGGCGCATGTGTCCAGATTATAGGGAGCTCAAGAAGCTCACTATTAAAAATAAGTTCCCCATTCCTGTCATTGATGAATTACTGGATGAATTGCATGGATCAATTTACTTCACCAAGTTGGATCTTTGTTCGGGATATCATCAAATTAGAATGAAGATTGAAGACATTCCAAAAACGACATTTAGAACTCATGAGGGTCATTATGAATTTTTGGTCATGCCTTTTGGCCTTACCAATGCACCTTCAACATTTCAAGGTTTGATGAATTCAATTTTCAAACCATTCCTTAGAAAATTTGTGTTGGTATTTTTTGATGATATACTAATCTACAGCAAGTCTTGGAAGGATCATGTTGAACATGTTGACAAGGTGCTACAACTATTGGAGGAGAAACAATTATATGCAAAAAGATCCAAATGTTTCTTTGGAGTCTAGGAGGTGGAATATTTGGGTCATATTGTATCTCATGAAGGAGTTAAGGTAGACCCTAGCAAAATTAAATCCATTAAGGAATGGAAAATCCCCACATCCATAAAGCATCTGCGAGGATTTATTGGGTTGACAGGGTATTATCGCAAGTTCGTTAAGAATTATGGGAGGATAGCAGCACCTCTAACATCATTATTGAAGAAAGATTCATTTTCATGGACTCCGGAAGCAACAAAGGCCTTTAAACATCTTAAAGAGGCAATGTGCCAAGCACCGGTCTTAGCTACATCGGACTTCACAAAAACCTTTATTGTGGAATGTGATGCTTCAGGAAATGGAATTGGTGATGTTCTAATGCAAGATTCCAGTACTTCTGATACATTTAGCTGGCAAAATGATTCGCTATGGTACAAAGATCGCTTATACCTCTGTAAGAATTCCGAGTTAAAACAATAGATTCTTATGGAATTGCACACTTCTCCCTTAGGAGGGCACTCAGGATTTTTAAAAACTTACCACAGGGTTAAGAAGGAATTTTTTGGGATGGCCTTAAATTAGATATTCAAAAGTTTGTGGCGGAATGTTTGGTTCGCCAACAAAATAAAGTTGAAACAATTAAGACACCGGGTCTATTACAACCTTTATCCATTCCAAGCCAACGTTGGGAGGAGGTTTCAATGGATTTTATCACAGGTTTACCCAAGTCTGAGGGAAAGAGTGTCATCATGGTGGTAGTTGACAGACTTACCAAGTATGCACACTTTTGTGCATTATCACATCCATTTAAAGCCAGTACAGTTTCTACTGCATTTATGGAAACAGTTCAAAAGCTACATGGAAATCAAAAGATTATTGTAAGTGACAGAGATCCCATTTTCACTGGAAATTTTTGGACAGAATTATTTTCTTGTCTTGGTACTCAGTTAGCTCATAGCTCATCTTATCATCCTCAATCTGATAGGCAAACTGAGATAGTAAACAAATGTTTGGAAGGATATCTTCGTTGCTTTGTATCTGATAAACATACACAATGGGTCAAATGGTTGCCTCTGGCTGAATGGTGGTATAATACTTCCTTCCATACAACAACAAAAATGACCCCATTTATGGCACTTTATCAGTACCAACCACCATCAATCACATCATATTTAAGAGAAAATTCTAAGGTTCAGGCAGTGGAACATCACATCGAACATCAACAACAAGTCCTCCAACTCTTAAAGGATAACCTCGTGTTGGCACAAAATAGAATGAAACAACAGGCATATCAACATCGCAGTGAAAGAAGTTTTGAGGTAGGTGATTGGGTATTCCTACGGCTACAACCATATATGCAAATGTCCCAAAAGAAAGCTAAGAAGGATAATAAATTATCACCAAAGTATTATTGTCTGTACAAGGTGTTGGAAAAGATTGGTACTATGGCATACAAATTGGAGCTTCCTGCAGCTTCTCGATTGCACCCAGTTTTCCATGTTTCATGTTTAAAGAAGGTTATAGGCGACAAGCTCCCAGTTCAAACATTATTACCAGAAATTGACGAGGAAGGAAAAATTATATTGGAACTGGAAGCAGTCACAGAAACAAGAACTCGACAGATACAAAATCGATCAATTTCAGAGTATCTTATCAAGTGGAAGAACTTATCCGCTGAAGATTCCACATGGGAGGATGAGAATTTTATGCAGAAGTATCTAGAACTGCTCAAGCGTTGAGGACAACACTTTTTTGAAGGAGAGGGGCATGTTGGGTCCCTATAATACTAGTGATTACCCCATTACTATGGTAGTTATACCCCTTATTTATATTGTTGTGCCCCTGTTACCCCCATATTGTTATTTCTGTGCCCCTTAGAATCCCTCTATTGTTATTTTTGTGGCTTTATATTATTATTGTTAGGTCGGCTGGATTATATTATGACTCCTTAGACTCCTATATATAGAAAGGAGGTTTTGTCATTTGTATCATCCAAGAATTGTTCATTTATGTAATGTAAAGGAGGTTTCCCCCTCGAAGAGGCTGAATTCTAAGGCGTTGATATTTCTTTTCTATCTTTTCTTGAGCTGGTTTCATAACAAACACACACACACACAAGAGATGTTCGTCTAACATCCAACGGAATAGTCCACAAAGATGTGACAAACATTGCAATCACTACAATACATTCTCAATATGATAACAAATAAAATAACTGAAATAGTTCAACTACGTTAGTACAGGTGAAAATAGACATGAATCATAAACATTCACATTTACAAACATTCATAATTCATGCATGAAGAACGTGTTGGACATCAAGCTTCATATATTAAGTAAAAGTCCCAAGACACATATATACATCGAACACCACTTGCTCCAATAGTGGAGTGTTGGAGCCACCTCTTTCTCCTCAAAAGAACTAGCTTGTCTCTCTAATGCATTGCGGGAGGAACTAAGGTGAAAAGCCCTTTGCTCTTACAATGAGGGTGTATATATAACCAATGGGGTGATTCTTCACCTTCCTTGTGAATCTATGACTACCCTCATGACTGTTTGACTTCCTATGACTTTTAAACTTTACATGACTCTTCATATTATGTACATGTCCTTTGGGCTCCCACTTTACAATACATTTTCAAATAATAAATTACATAATCCACAAGAATGATGTGGCATATGATGACTCATGAAATGACATGACGACACTACTAACATGGACTTCTTGATGACATGACAATGTCAATCCATTATTGTTGCTACTTACTATGTGTCTTCTTGCGAATGCTCGTTTTTCCACCGCCATATGGCTTAGAGATAAGGAGTCTTCAGTGATATTAGGTCTTGAGTTGCAGTGACAAACTAGTGTCATTTTTCTTTCTCTTGATTGATCATCTTGCATAATCAACTACAAATATGTCTTTCAACATGTTTCCCTTCTCCATATCCTTCTTTGTCATCCTATCATGGTATGATAGAGTACCTACATCTGCAATTCACTCATGACAAGACAAAATCAGTCTGAAGTCCCTAGTATAAGATGTTGCATGTTGATGATGGGTAAATCTTGAGCCTTGAGAGTGCGCAATGCACAATATAGGCTAGACTAAGGAAGAAAATTGCATAATTTGGGAGCTCAGTGAGATAGGCTGAGGGGTTGATCATTGATACGACCTACTGCGGAGTTCTGGAAGGAAGAGGAGGTTGGGTGACTACAAAATTTCATATCTCCAGAGCTCAAGTACTGGGCTTGAGGTCTGAAACTGCACAATGTGCAGTTGAGGCCAGGCTAGAGGGTTGAATTACACAATTTTGGAGGCCAAGATCAGGGCTTGAGTGATGAAACTACGCAGTACGCAGTCCTGGTAGGTAGGAACTGTGCATTGTGCAATGTCAAGAGGAAAGGTTGCAACTAGAGGGATGAGACTATGCAATTCACCATTTAGGGGGGTTGGATGAGGCTAAGTTGCTTAGTTAGAGAGATTTTAAAATTTTACTAACTGTGAGATCGGTGAAGCTAATTTGAACAATGATGAGACTCAATTGTGATCACACACTTAGAAAAATTGATGAAAAAACATCATAGATCACCCAGGACACATGAAAAACATACTTACCTCAGTGCGAAAACTTTGTGATGACTCATGACAAGTAAGAGACTAAAGGTACACTTTGCGACGACATGACAACACTTGTGCGATAATGCTTAGGACTTTGGAAATGAGTGCAATGAATGTTTACATGGTAAGATAAACTCATTTACACAAAGGTAACCCCTTGAAACCACCAAGACAAACTCATATACATTGTGTGACATTTAACATGTGAAAAGACGAAATTCTCCTAGAGGGTTTCCACCTAAATTTTTGGCATTCTCTTATTGTGTTAATTGTATTTTTATTGTTATATCTTTTCTTATTTGTTTTAAGTTTCAAAAATCTATAATTTTGTAAAATATTTTGCAATACTAATTCACCCCCCTTGCAATATTGTTTGATCCCAACAATTGGTATCTGATCCAACTCCTTCAAATGTAGCTTAATCATGGCAAGGATATTTGTAGGGGATCTTGTCTCTCAAGAGCCTAGAGTACCTATTTTTTATGGAGAAAATGATGGATTATGGAAGTTGAGGATGGAAGGGCATTTGATGGGTTTGGGTGTTGATGTCTAGGAAACTATTGTGTCACGATATATAGTTGTTCCTACTCTCCCTATAGATCTTGATGTAAATAGGGTCTGTAAAAACAATGCAAAGGAAAAACATGTCATTTTGAGTGACCTTAGTGAGAGTGAACTCATTAAGGTGATGCATTACAAGTCAGCAAAGGATGTATGAGGAAATATCTAAAATATATATGAAGGAAATGACAAAGTGAAGAAGGAAAAGCTCCATACCTACAAAATGAGGTTTGAGAGCTTGATTATGAGAGATGAAGAAAGTATTGGTGAATACTTTCATAGAGTTGAGGAAGTTGCTAACTTCATCAAAGGTATACATGAAAAGCTTGAAGATGAAGTGATTATTCAAAAAATATTGATGTCCTTGCCAATAAGGTTCAATGAAAAAGTTTTGGCCATTGAAGAAATGTAGGATATGAGTAATCTCACCATGGAACAACTCCTTGGGACCCTCATTGCATATGAGATGTGAATTAGAGAGGATAGATCAAAATCCAGAGGAGCAGCCTTCAAAGTTCCCAAGAAAGTTAATGAATTCACCAAGAAAGAAAAACAACTTTCCAAGAAAGCAAAAGAAGAGGAAGAATACTCCAACTACATATCAGATCAAGAATTTGCTTAGTTTACTAGAAAGTTAGAAAGGGGATCTAATAAATAAAAAGGAAAATTTCCTTTCAAATGTTTTGATTATGGAAGGGTTTGAAATTTTGCATCAAGATGTCCATTCAAAAGAGGAGAAAATGAATAAATTAGCAAAAGGAGGTGAAGGGAAAGAGTAAATTTCAAAGATATCATAAGGTTAAAGCTCAAAAGAAAAAGTGCTTTTACTCCAAAGAAGAAATTGATTCTCAAGGAGCTAGCATTGAACCATCATCCAATGAGAAGCTTGATGTTAGAAATTAATTAACAGCGCAATGGAACAAATAAAATATTGTGTAAAAACAAACACATAAAAGCATAGAACGAGATAGACACATATATATGTGGTTGACCCAATTTTCCTTACGTCCACAGAGAAACAACGATCCTTCCTTTTATATTATCTAGAAAACTAAAGGGATACAAGCTATAACAAATTCATTGTAACTTGCTCTTCTCCCTCACATAGTCTCGTATCCTTTTCTTACACACAGAATAATAATTTGCAGCCACAATACAATTACTCATATAAAATGAGGGTCCCCCCCCACACCCCCCTGCTGGGGACTGGGATCCAAATGCAGCTGAAACAAGACCTATAAACTAGGAAGGTAATCAAGCCCCACATCCAACACTTGATGAGTGAATTCTCATGGCTTTTGAATCCAATCGTGAAATTGATTTTGAAGAAGTAGAGGTCGACTATGAAGGAGAGCTCATAAGTGCATTGGATGAGATCAGTAAGGAAAGGAAAAGAACAAACTATTGAGGGAGAAACTACAGAAAATAAAATAATATATGTCCTATTCTGTTGATGATTCTCTAAATACACAAATTTAGGTTCTTGAGAAATTCAAATGATTTTTGGTCCAACAACCAAAGGATCAACAAAGAAACTTAGCTGAGTTAGAAGCAGAGAATGAATCTCTCAAGTTGAGTTTATGTGAGATTCAAAATCCAAGCGCTAATGAAGAATGCCTAATTTTTTTGAAGGTACTTGGAGGAGGAAAAAATTAAAAGAGGAAGTGCTCTCTAATCAACTGGGATATTGGGAGAGAAACTATCAAAAACTTGAAGCAAAAGTTGTGGATTTGAGATCAGATATGAAGAAAGAAAAATCTCAATCAGATATGAATCTAAACATTGTGAAAGGATTTGAAGTTTTAAAAGATATTTTGAGTGTGCAAATGTCTCTAAAAGACAAAACTAGCATAGGGTTTGAGACCTCTCAAGAATATATAAAATGATATCCAAGCTCTAGCTACATAGATGCACTAGAAGGAAATGGTATCTAAGTGAATACTCCAAGCAACAACAAGGGAAATCAAAATAATATGGATCCATTGCAATCAATAGAAAATATTCAAGAAATCCTAAAAATTAGCAGTAGAAGTATAAAAGGCCCATAAAATAAACTCCCTCTCGCTGGAAATACATTTTCAAGTATCTAAATTTGTTTTATGGATATCGCTTTGCATGTCATAATTTTGGGCACAAAGCCATCAGTTGTAGAATGAAGTTATTTTTGAGAAGAGATGTTGATAGATCGAGAATTGTTCAAATCTCCAATAGGTTGCATGCTAATAGTATAAATCATTTTTCTCCATTAATGAATGAAATTGAGTGTTTCAAATGTAACAATTTTGGCCATAAGAAAAGTGAGTGCAAATCTAGTGTTTCTAGTCCTCCTAAGCAACTGATTCAAGAGAGATTATCTCAACAAAAAGTTGTAAAAATATGGAAGGATAAATATGACATATCTGAAAAATGAGGGTTACCATTTCCAACCCATGATTAGTATGAGTAGTGGCTTGTTGACAGTGGGTGATCCAAGCACATGATAGGTGATAAGAGCATTTTTTGCATGTGAAAGAGTTGAGAAAGGAAATGTTAGTTCTGGAAATGATCGTCCAACTCCAATCAAAGGAAAATGGATTCTAAGGTTGGATGGTAAGACCAAGGCTCAATATGTGCTCTTCCTTGATGGATTCAAGCACAATATACTAAGTGTAAGTCAAATGTACGACATTGGTTATGATGTAAATTTTAGATCTAAAGATTGTGAAATGAGAAGTACTAGATTTGGAAAATTGGAGGGCAAAGAAATCAGAAATGAAAACAACATGTATGTGTTTGATAATTCCAAGTTTAAGTGTTGCATGATCAAAACAAATGAATCATGGTTATAGCATAGAATATTGCGCCATGTGAATTTTGAAAACCTAGTCAAGATCAACAAAACTAGAGTAGTTAGAGGGTTTCCAGTATTTTCTAAAATGGAGAACACGATATGTAAATCATGTCAACATTGAAAGAAAATAAGAGTGATGTTCAAGACTAAATAATATTTGAATTCCAGATCATTGGAGCTAGCGCATTGATATTCGTGGGCCTATAAGAAAACATATCCCAAGAGGAGAAATGTACTTCATCATGTTCGTTGATGATTTCATCTACTTGGATCATGCTAATGAAAGAGAAATCAAAAGCATTTAGAAAAAATAAATATTTTAATGCTCTAGTTGAGAATGAGAAGGACTTGAAGTCAAGTTCCTAATATCTGATATAGGTGGTGAATATTGTCCAAGGAGTTTGAAGAATTTTATGAAGAGCGTGGAATTAAAAGACAATACTCAATTTCTAAAACACCTCATCATGGGGTGGTGGAGAGAAATAATAGGTTAATTCAAGATATGGCACTAGCAATGATGGATAAGGCTAGTGCTACACACACTATTGTGGGAGAATCTACTCAAGCAACAATTTATTTGGCAAACAAAATTATTCTTAGGCCAAATAGTGATAAGACACCTAATGAGCTATGCAGAGGGAAGCCTGCAAAGTAGATCATCTCAAAAATTTTGGCAACAAGTGCTATATAAAAAGAAAAGATGAAAATATTGGAAATTTTGACTCATCAGCTTATGAAGGTATTTTTCTTTGTTACTCATTCAAAAGCAAGGGCTACAACTGTTATAATAAAATGACCAAAAAAATAGTGGGGTGCATTGATATTGTAGTGGATGAGGTCTTTTTGAAATTTGAAGAGCCTAAAGAACATGTTGAAGATGATTATGTTTTCAAAGAGTATGAAGATCAAGAAGTATCATATGAGGAATATGTGGAAGAAGAAAAGGCGCCTTAGCAAGTAAGGCTCCTCCTAGTTACATACGAAAGAATCATCCTAAAATCCAAATCATTGGGAACAAGGAGCTAGGAGTAAAAACAAGAAGAAAAATTATGAGTAGTTTGAACCAAGCATAGTTTGCAATGTTGTCCCAAGTATAGCTAAAGAAAATTAGCAAATCTAGTGAAGACAAGATTTGGATCAAGGCAATGAATGAGGAGTTAGAGAAAATTGAAAAGAACAACACATTGGAGCTAAGTACCAAGGCCAAAGGACAAGAACATCATCAGAACCAAATGGGTCTACAAGAACAAGTTGAACGAAGAATGCCAAGTAATAAGAAACAAGGCAAGGTTGGTATGAGAAGGGTATACTCAAGCATAAGGTATTGATTTTGAAGAAACCGTTGCATTGGTAGCTAGATTAGATGCTATTAGGATGTTCTTGGAATTTGCATGTTATAAGAATGTAAAGGTTTATCAAATGGATGTCAATTCAACCTTCTTAAATGGTGAATTAGAAGAGAAAGTATACACAAAACAACCAAAAGGATTTCAGTTAATTGATGATGAAAATTGAGTTTGTAGATTGAAAAAGGCTCTCTATGGGTTGAAACAAGATCCAAGAGCTTGGTATGAAAAGTTGGACAAGCACCTACAACAATAAGGCTTCAAAACAGGATCAACAAACAATAATTTATACATTAAATTTGAGAATGATCATTTTCTAATTATTGTTGTGTATGTAGATGACATCATTTTTGGAAGCGATTTGGAGGAAATGGGCCACAAATTTGTTGAAGACATGCAAAAGGAATTTGAAATATCCATGTTGGGTGAGTTGAATTTCTTCCTTGGGCTGTAAGTTACAAAAATAGACAAAGGTATATTCATCTTTCAATCCAAGTACTTAAGAGAGAAGTTAAAACAATTTGGCATGGAGGATTGCAAATCGGTTAGCACACCCATGGTGATTGGTTAACAATGAATATCCTAGGGTAGATCAACCCACTTATCGATCAATGATTGCTAGCTTGTTGTATTTAACAACTTCTAGACCTTACATTATGCAAGTTGTAGGGTTCGTTTCAAGGTTTCAATCTAATCCCAAGAAAATTCATGTAAATGCGATTAAGAGGATCTTCAAATATCTCCAAGACACCATTAATTATGGATTTTATATCCTCAGGGTAAATATTTCAGCTTGGTTACTTATACTAATGCAAATCGGGCTGGTAGCATTGATGATAAAGAAAACACATCAGGAGCAACATTCCTTTTTAGTAGTTTCTTGGTCTCTTGGGAAAGTAATAAGAAATTTTCCATTTCATTATCTATTGTTGAAGTTGATTATGTAGCAGAAACCACTTTTTTCACCCAAATCCTATGGATGAAGCAAACACTTCAAGATATTCAATTTGAATATGTTGATCCTATACTTATCATGGTTGACAACACTAGTGCAATTAACATTTCTAAATATCTAGTTATCCACTCCAAAATGAAGCACATTCCAATAAAATACCATTTTCTATGATATTAATTTGCTAGTCATGTTGTGACATTGGAGTATGTGGCCACTAGAGAGTAAATTGTTGATATTTTTACCAAGCCTCTTCCAAGGGAGAATTTTGAGCATCTTAGGAAACAACTTCGAGTGGTGCCTTTTTGAAGGTATTGAGATGTTTCTATGGAGTTGGAAGCTGGTCAAAGTGTGTCTCAATCAACTGCAAAATTTTTGTCAAGTTGGTGGTGGTTTCTTGGTGTTATGTGCCTCATTGAAATATGTACCTCTTTTTCTTCTTCCTTTTATCTTTTCAATGGAACATGGTTTTCACTTATGCAGGGGGAGAGTATTAAACAACTCAAGAGGAGTATATATGGTAACAATTCAGGAGGAGTATGTTCTCTCTCATCCCTCCATTATTGGCATTGTTCTTTGTCATTACTATGTATTTCCTTTTTCCATTGATGTCAAAATGGGAGAGAACTTTAGAGATCAACTTCAAGTGGAAGGCTCAAGTTCAAGATGGCTCAACAGGTTGCCATCAATGCCAAAGGGGGGTATTGTTGGCATTGATGTCAACAAGCATTATTTTCCTTGTAATGTCTTACAACCCTTATAATGAGTTCACTATATTATCTTGTTGGTTGTGACAATGTTTGTGTTTAGATGTTGATGTCCTGAAGATGTGTTGCAAGTTTGGGTTGGCGATTGTTGAATTTTCCTTAATTACAAAGAGTGGCATTGGATTATCACAACATGGCGTGGCGATCTCCGCAATTAACTTATAGCACCCCCTATGACACTTCCAATTATTGTTTTCTTCCAATTACATAACCACAACTCTGTCTGTAGATTGAATTTTTTTGATTTGTGCATGCACTATAATTAAACCATGGGCATTTTCTCTTGTATTTTCACATGGTAATTTCTCCACTAAGTCGAGGAACATTGGACTTCATCTAGAAGACGGTTAAATTTAAAAATATCTCTCATTCAATGAAGATCATGGTTGATTAAGTCAAGGAGGAATTCATTGCACCAGAACAGATAAATAATGTATGAACATGTGTGTCTAACTTTCCACCTCTCCCAACAATTGTTGTTTAATTACTCCAGTAAAATTATTTATATGAGAAACCTTTGTAAAGGTGGGTTGGTTCTATTGTGAGTGAGTGATATTTCTATGCACCGAGAGCCAATTGTGTGAGGATATATTTTGTTCAATACTATAGCAAACTTCTAAAGAATATCAAAGAATTATATCAAATATTGGAGTGCATGCTTCAGTCAATTTTTTTATGTAAGGTATGATGACTTGGAATGAAGAAAAATGTTGGAGAATTGTCTCTATCATTCAAATTGTGTTGAACTATTTTCAAGAGGCAGTTAAAGGGGATTCTACATAATTTATATTTATTTTATATATGTAGCTTCATGTATATGTTTAGTGAAATAATTTCCTTCTATTTGCACATGAATTTCAGAATTGTAATTGTTGAGGTTGTGGCTTCAAGCACTTGGAGGATTTCTAAATTGTGAAGGGGTGGTGCTCCTTGTTCGTATGGGCCAACAAAATAGATTGTTGGGGTCAGATTCTATATGTAAAGAAGAAGTTTTTCATAAAATAAAAGAGAAGAAAACAAAAATAATATGATGGTTTTCTTCCCCTAGTGGGTTTCCACCTAAAATTGTAGTGCTCGCTTATTGTGCTAATTGTATTTTTACATTTCATATTTTGTGATTTGTTTTTATTTTCAAAAGCTATGATTTTGTAAAAGATTTTTCAATACTGATTGTCCCCCCCTGCTCTTAGTATTGCTTGATCCCAACATGAAGATGAAGAAGGAATTGAACATAGTTCAACCAAAATACCATTGATAACACCTAATCAGATAAAGAAAGTGGAATTGCAAGGAGAATTTTAGAAGATTAGGCCTCTGGTATTTGACAGTGAGTTAGATAAGGAAGATGAAGCATGGATGATAAACATAAATAAACAATTTCATATATATGAATATCATGGTAATATAAAATCTGCATTGCCCACTTACTAGTTGTAGGTAAGGAATCCCCAAGGTGGGATGAAATTATGATTGTACATAATATAGAGGATAAGACTATGAGTCGGCAAGATTTTTAAAAACATTTCAAAGAAAAATATCTGATATAAAGGTATTATGATGATAGAGCTAAAGCGTTCCATCAACTAAAGCTTTCTCAAACGACCATGGATGAATTGGTTACTAAATTCACCCATGTTTTGTGATATGTATCATATATTCGCGAGGAGAAGGCCAAAATTCAACTATTCATAAGTTGTTTACCCATTTCCTTCAAAGAGAAGATTCAATATGACAACCCAAAGACAATGGATGAAATTATTTGGAAGGCTAGAATATGTTATCAACAATTCAAACAAAAAAATGATAACTCAAAACCTTGACAAAATAAGAAAAATGATAGATTTATGCAAGGGAATAAAGGAATCAAATCTGATTTTCTTAAGAATTATGTAAGAAATTAACAAAAATAAATTTCATTAGGAACAATAACCAATAAAAGACTCAGTCATAAATAAGATACATACAAATTGATCTAAATGGTCAGAGAGCCAATGAGAAGGAAGGAGAACCCTTGAAGTGTTGGGGTTGTGGTGAGTCTCATCTACTAAAAAAAATTTCTGTATAATGTTAAGTTAAATCAAGCTTTACATAATATATAAGAATCTTCCACAGTGAATGATGTGGCTAGGAGTATTCCTAGAATCAATGCATCCATGGAGGATCGACAATTTAAACACCAATCCACTATAATATAAATGGAATGTAGTATTATGAAACAAGTTGTGTCAATTCTAATAGACCCAGGTGCTAGTTTATTTTATGTTAGTCCCAAAATAGTGGACAAATGTAAGTTGAAAATAGAAAAACATAACAACTCTTACCTAGTGCAACTAGCAACTAATATGAAAAGGAAGATTACTAGTTTGGTTAAGGACTATCCTATCAATTTAAATGGGATGAAACATAAATAAATTTGAATATCCTACCTCTAAGATCATATGATGTGTCAATGTATTATGGATTGGATAGATAAGCATTGAGCAGTTATTACTTCTTAGAAAATATTGTTACTTGTACCAATGATGGAGTAGTAAAAATCCTTAGAGGTATACACATGCTAATCTTAATAAGATAGATATCAACCTTAGAATTAAAAAGACGTGTAAGGAATGGTTTAAGTTGTTTGCAATATAGGTGGAAGATTTAACATAAGAAAGCAAAGAAAAGACCTTGATGAATTTCTAGCAATGTTTGAATTCAAATATGTTTTCTTGGATGAAATTCCCAGGTTTCCACCGAAAAGAGATGTTGATTTTACCATAGAAATGGTATTTGGGGAAACATTAGTGTCAAAGGCACTGCATAAGATGAGTCTACCAAAGTTGACTATGTTAAAGATGTAACTTCAGGAACTGTTGGACAAGGGATATATCAAATCAAGTGTGTCACCTTAGGGAGCACCGCTACTTTTTGTAAGGAATAAGGAGGGTACTCTTAGGTTATGTATGTATTTATTATAGACAACTAAACAAGTTGACAATAAAAAATAAATACCTATTACCTAGAGTTGATGACTTGTTTGATCAAGTAAGGGGAGCAACAATATTCTCTAAGATAGACTTGAGATCTGGTTACCACCAAATCAAAATTAAAGATGAGGATATTCATAATACTGCTTTTGGGACCATATATGGCCATTATAAGTTCACTATGCTTCCTTTTGGACTCACAAATGCCCCAACCACATTTGCGTGCCTAACGAACAACATTTTCAACCATTGTTTAGATAAATTTGTATTGATCTTCATTGATGACATTTTGATTTATTCCAAGACACTAGAAGAGCATGAAAAACCGTTACAAATAGTGTTGCAAACACTCATATAGCATCAACTATATGCCAAATTAAGTAAGAGTGAGTTTTATCATGATCAAATTCAATATTCATGGCATGCAATATCTAAAGAAGGAATCATAGTCGACCCTGAAAAGGTAGAGGTGATTCTCAATTGGATCATTCCTAAAGATGTAGCTAACATCAGATCCTTTATGGGAATAACATGTTATTATTGTATATTCATTGAAGGTTTATCCAAATTGGCCCACCATATAACATCCTTACAAAAGACGTGAAATAATTTATTTTCTAATTAAAATAATTGATAAAATTTATTATCAACTATGTTTCACTGTATAGTTAAACTAATTATACAATGTAAAAAAAATCAAATTTTACATATTTTGGCTTGTATTAAATTAACTTGGAGAAATGTTCTTTCAACCTGAGGAAGATTCTAGATGCGAAGAGTTATTTAGATCCAAACATGGGATAAAGGTATCAACTAAAGATGTTGTTTAGTGAGATGAGAGTGGAGTTTGCTAACCCGATAATTTTATTTCTTACATTTCATACCTAAGTTCTTGCATTTCATCTTGTAATGCTTGTAATTATTGCCTTGAGGATTTCCATAGTGGAAATCCCACTAGAATCCAAATGAAATTATTCGTGCTGAATCTAATTAACCTCATGTTGCAATTTCTCTATTGGTTAATTTCATCTAGTTGGAGAGATTATCTTGATTATTTCCTTTGGAGTGTTGGGTCATTTTGGCTAGAAAGTGTATCCCTACTAGACCAGTTCCTGTCTCAGAATGCTTCAAAGGATTCCCAATAGTGCATTGGTTGAGGGAAAAACACCAGGTATAGGGAAAATTCTTTATTCTCCCGGGGAGAAGGCTATGAGGATGAAGAACATGGAGAGAGAAAGCAATAAAATTGAGAAGATTTCCAAATCCATCAGGGGATATTGTTTCTATGTTGACTTCCATAAACGTGGAATGTCCTCTGTCTACCAAGCAAAAATATGGAAATTACATTATGGAGAGTATACTTTTAGACTTCCAATACATGTGGGATGATTCAAAGGGAAGGCAGGATGAATAACCATGACACACGATGAGTGTGTGAGGGAAACATGCATGGTATGGCAATAAAGCTTCAATCCAATTTCTGATTCATCAATCCATGCAACCACTTGTCATTCAAGAGATACTTGTTGGGTGGTGCTCATAGAAAAGGGAGGTGGGAACCTTGATTATTGAGAAACAAAGCTCCAATTGGATGATGAATAGCTTGGTTTTGCTAGAGAGTCATTATTTTTTATTCTTTTAGTCAAATTTATGAAAGAGCCATATTTGTATACCTTCTAGAAGAAAATTATATTGTTTCCATTTATGGTCAAAAATATTTTACACTTAATTAATTTGTAAATTTTTAGAAACAATTTACAAATTTCACTAAAGTTGGTCTAGAATTAAATATTAAATTTATTATTTTAAAAATTAAAAATTAATTTTAAAAATTTTAATTTTTGAATTCGAATTGATTGGTGGATGTACTTGAACAAACTAATTTCATGTAGTTTTAAATAAAAATTTTAGAAACAAAATTGTTAAAAAAAAAAAATCCATAAAAAACATAAATAAATTATCAAACAATTATTTAATGTTTTAAATATAATTTTTTAATTTTCTTGATTGGCCACACACAAATTATTTACTTAAAGCGTCTTCACTCGATCCAGTTATCTATTTTCATTTACAAAATGCTCTGCCTTGTACTTTGACGCATTTAATCTAAAGGAATTCAACCATTTACATATATTTCATAGTTTTTAAAAAGTTGAATAAAATTATTTTATTAGCTATATTTTTCACGAAATTAATCTTATTGCAGCTCAATTCATAAGCTTTGCATTTATTTTGAAACATTCACCTTTTATGAGGAATTTTATGTGAAAAAAAGATTCGTACAAAGTTCTCAAATTTAAATATTTTATTGTTTTGTGTTTTTATGAAATTAATCTAATCGCCATTTAATCCCATAATGAGCTATGCATTCTTTTAAAGTAATTAATGTTTAGTTAAAATTAATTAAAAATATTATATTAAAGAACTAATTTATTTAATAAAATTTAAAATTTAATTGATGAGGTGTGTATGTTTTAATTCATCGTTAATGGTAGTTTTGAGTTTTGATAGCATTGAGGTTTTAGATTAAAATTAAGAATATAAAAACATTTTATCATATAAAAAGATTGTAGCATAACAAAATTTGGAAAATAAATATAATATAAATATTTAATTCATTAAAAATGTTCTATTGTTATGAACCAGTTCACAAAAAGATAGAAAAGAAAGATCAATGCCTTGGAAATTAGCCTCTTCGAAAGGGCAACCTCCTTTACATTACATAAATGAACAATTCTTGGATGATACAAATGACAAGACCTCATTTCTATATATAGGAGTCTAAGGGGTCACAATATGACCAAAGCCGACCTAACAATAATAATATAAGGGCACAAAAATAACAATAGTGGGCTCCTATGGGGCACAATAATAACAATATGGAGACAATAGGGGCACGACAATAACAATAAGGGCTATAATGACAAATCATGGGGGAATCACTAGTATTATAGGGACCTAACATGCCCGTCTCCTTCAAAAAAGTGTTGTCCTCAATGCTTGAGTAGTTCTGGATGCTTTTGTATAAAATTATCATCCTCCCATGTGGAATCTTCAGCGGGTAAGTTCTTCCACTTGATGAGATACTATGAAATTGATCGATTTCGTAGCTATCTAGTTCTTGTTTTTGTGATTGCTTCGGGTTCCAATATGATTTTTCCTTCCTCATCAAGTTCTGGCAATATTGTTTGGACTGGGAGCTTGTCACCTATAACCTTCTTTAAGCATGAAACATGGAAAATTGGGTACACTCGGGAACCTGCAGGAAGCTCCAATTTGTCTGCCATATTATCTATCTTTTGCAACACCTTGTACAGACCATAATACTTTGGTGATAATTTATTATCCTTCTTAGCTTGCTTAAGGGACATTTGTTTATATGGTTGTAGCCATAGGAATACCCAATCACCTACATCAAAACTTCTTTCGCTGTGATGTTGATTTGCCTGTTGTTTCATTTTATTCTGCGCCAAAGTGAAGTTATCCTTTAAGGGTTGGAGAACTTGTTTTTGATGCTCGATGTGATCTTCCACTGCTTGAACCTTAGAATTTTCTCTTAGATATGTTGTGATGGATGGTGGATGATATCCATTAAGTGCCATAAATGGGGTCATTTTTGTTGCAGTATGGAAGGAAGTGTTATACCACCATTCAGCTAGAGGCAACCATTTGACCCATTGTGTATGTTTATCATATAAAAAGAAACGAACATATCCTTCCAAACATTTGTTTACTATCGCGGTTTTCCAATCAAATTAAGGATGATAAGATGAGCTATGAGCTAATTGAGTAAAAAGACAAGAAAATAATTTTGTCCAAAAATTTCTACTGAAAATGGGATCTATGTCGCTTACAATAATCTTTGGGTTTCCATGTAGCTTTTGAATTTCTTCCATATTAAATGCAGTAGAAACTATACTCGCTTTAAATGGATGAGATAATGCACAAAAGTGTGCATACTTGGTAAGTCTATCAACTACCACCATGATAACACTCTTTCCTTCGGACTTAGGTAAACCTGTGTTAAAATCCATTGAAACCTCCTCTCGACATTGGCTTGGAATGGATAAAGGTTGTAATAGACCTGGGGTCTTAATTGTTTCAACTTTATTTTGTTGGCAAATGAAACATTCTGCCACAAACTTTTGAATATTTGATTTAAGGCCATCCCAAAAAAATTCCTTCTTAACCCTGTGGTAAGTTTTTTGAAATCGTGAGTGCCCTCCTAAGGGAGAGGTGTGCAATTCCCTAAGAATATTTTGTTTGAGTTGGGAATTCTTACATAGGTATAAGCGATCATTATACCATACCGAATCATTTTTCTAACTAAATGTATCAGATGTACTGGGATCTTGTTGTAGCTTTTCAATGAGTGCCCACACTTCTTAGTCATTCTTCCATTCATCCCTTGCCTCGTTTATCCAATCTGGTTGGATAATAGAAATGGTGCAAAGAAATACTTCCACATCCTCATCCTTTCTTGAGAGTGCATCTGCCACAACATTTTTCTTCCCTTTTTTGTAGATGATTTCAAAGTCATAACCCAACATCTTTGTGACCCATTTTTGTTGCTCTTCTGAAGATAATCTTTGTTCTAAAAAGTATTTAAAGCTACCATGATCTGTTTTTACCTTGAAGTGTCTTCCGATTAGGTAGGGTCACCATTTCTTAAGTGCATGTAGTATTCCTAACATTTCCTTCTCATAAATAGCTTTGTGTAGATACTTTCCATTGATTGGACGACTTTCGAAAGAAATGGGTCTTTCTTCTTGCATTAAAACATCACCAATTCCATTTCCTGAGGAATCACATTCCATAATAAAGGTTTTTTTGAAGTCCAGTGTAGCTAAGACCGGTGCTTGGCACATTGCCTCCTTAAGATGTTCAAAGGCCTTCGTTGCTTTTGGAGTCCATGAAAATGCATCTTTCTTCAATAATGTTGTTAGAGGTGCTGCTCTTCTTCCATAATTCTTAACAAACTTGCGATAATACCCTGTCAACTCGAGAAATCCTCGTAGATGCTTTATGGATGTGGGGATTTTCCATTCCTTAATGGTTTTAATTTTGCTAGGGTCTATCTTAACACCTTCATGAGATACAATATGACCCAAATATTCCACCTCTTGTACTGCAAAGAAACATTTGGATCTATTTGCATAGAATTGTTTCTCCTCCAATAGTTTGAGAACCCTATCAACATCTTGAACATGCTCCTTCAAAGGCTTGTTGTAGATTAGTATATCATCAAAAAATACTAACACAAATTTTCTAAGGAAGAGTTTGAAAATGGAATTCATCAAACCTTGAAATGTAGAAGGTGCATTGGTAAGACCAAAAGGCATGACCAAAAATTCATAATGACCCTCATGAGTTCTAAATGTTATTTTAAAAATGTCTTCAGTCTTCATTATGATTTGACGATATCCTGAATGAAGATCCAACTTGGTGAAGTAAATTGATCCATGCAATTCATCCAATAATTCATCAATGACAGGAATGAGAAATTTATCTTTAATAGTGAGCTTGTTGAGCTCCCTATAATCTGGACACATGCGCCATGATCCATCCTTCTTGTGAACGAATACTACTAGAGCAGAGAAAGAACTTTGACTAGATTGAATTATACCATCTTCTAACATTTCTGCAACCATATGTTCAATTTCACTCTTTTGGTCATAGGGATATCTGTAAGGCCTAATGTTTGGAGGAACACTTCTTGGAATCAAATGAATAACATGATCATGATCACGAATAGGTGGGAGGCCTTTGGGAGTCTCAAATTACTTGGAATGATTGTCCAAGACTTTTTGGAGATCTGGAGAAATAGATGATTTTGATGTGGGAACCTCTGGTGATCGTAATTGCGAAATTATGCCTAGTTGTTCTTTCTTTAGAATATTTGTCATTCCATTAGAGATGATTATCTTTCCCAATTTCCCTGTGATACCCCTTAATTCAACTTCCTTTCCTTCTGAATAAGATTTCATGAAAAGTTCTTGAAAATTAAAAGTTGTTGTACCCAAGGGTTGTAGCCATTGGACTGCTAGTACAACATCAACACCACCCATTGGAATGGAAAGCATTGGGCTATTCAATACATATTCTCCCATGGATAGCTTGATATTATGGCACTTTCCAAAGAAATGTATGGTTCCTCCACTTGAAACCATCACTTGACACTTTGGTGTTGGATATAGGAAGCAATTCAATTCCTTGGCTATCTTACAATGAATAAAATTATGGGTACTACCCAAATAAATCAACAATATTACCTTTTTCTTCTTGATATGCCCTTCTATCTTGATAGTTTGAGGAGTGGTAATTCCAGCCAAAGCATTACAAGATATGGTAAGATTCATTTCTTCTTTCTCTAGGGTTTGTTCCTAGTGTGTATCCTCTTCTTTTGACGTTTCTTGTTCCTTTTCTTCCTCCTCTTCACAATCTATGTAAAATAATTTCTTCTCAACAAACTTATGACCTTTAGTGTATTTTGTATCACAACTATAACATAGCCCTTTTGCTCTTTTTTCTTCCAATTGTTGTGCT